>VRYO01002297.1:50182596-50261819 GCA_009812075.1 Sialia sialis
CTCACTGCAAAAAAAAGGTGCGCCTTATAGTCCAGTGCGCCTTATATATGGACAAAGTACAGAAAATTGCTGACAACCCGGAAGTACGCCTTATAATCTGGTGTGCCTTTTAGTCGTGAAATTACTGTAGTTATAACATTTGCTCACTATTTCATATGCATCTGTTCTCTGAGGGTAGTGCTGTGACATTTTTTTATTGCTAGCTGACTTTGTCCCACACAGAAATTAGAAGAGTGAAATTTGAATGTGTGCTCAGCTTAATGAATAATATCAAATTTTCAATACTATCCTACACAGAAGTGATTTGAAACACAGCAGGAATATATTCCAGGCACATGGTTTACTGTTGTCTTTTTTATAATTTTGGAGATGCTTGATTCCATATGAGTCCTGTATTATGCACCAATCAACAAAGTCTAGATGTCCTCAAAGGCAGTTCTCTCATGGAAATGGTTTGCCAAAGGTCACTGTAATTTCTTAGAAAAGTAGAGGATTAGAGAATAATAATAAGCTACAAAGAGAATTCAAATAATTAACCATTAAATGCAAATTCAGACATTCATTGTGAGTGAAAATCTATCAAGCACTGTAAAGCCAGTGAATAATTTCATACTAGCCCGGGAGACTTATGAGACTGTCTTGGTGTTTTAACAGCTCCTTTCTTCTCTCTGTAACATGTTCTATAACACTAGGGAATCTGTCTGAGTCTTGCATTTTAGTCCAGAGTAAAAAGATGTTTTCATTTTCTAAAATCAGGCGCTTTGCTTTTATGGGCTTCTGCTAAGTCCTCCATTTATAGATTGATGCTTTCTTCCAGCTTCATGAAGTTTTTAAGAATCATGATGTGTTTAACCCAAAACAAAGTCATTAGCCGCTGATATAAGCTATGGAGCTAAAACATGACTGTGGCTTCTTTTATGACCATTTTGTTCTATCTTGCTCTGTACTCCAGAACTGCTGTCACAAATTCAGCCTCTCTGTTGTCGCTAAGCAATTCCATTTCATTTGATATAGCAGCCTTATACTGATCTCATCATTGCAATCTCCAGCTGTTTTCCAGTAGTGACTGAAACAAAATCGCGTGCCTGTGATGAGTTTTTTGTTTCCTTTCCTACTGTTTGGAGGGGGAAGGGGTGGGTGCAAAGTAAGTTTTTGATCTCTATTTGTGTAAAAAATCCCATCACTTTAATTGCATAAGACATACTGTGTATTTACTGGTTTTAGGATGCCTGACTGAAGCTGCAAAACTCTTTTGACCTTGGCATTTACAACTTGCTATATTGCTTTTTCCAAGGGAAAACAGTCCTGCTTTGACATATTTTGAAATGACCTGCAATTTCTCCCTAGGTTCTCTTCTGTGCAATGGTGACAATCCTGCTCCATTAATTACTCAGAGTAATCCTGCTAAAAACAGACCTTGAAAAGAAGTTATGGCCAGACTGGACAAAGCAGAAGGCTTTTCCCAGTTTTATAGTGGATGCAGAAAACTGAACCCCTACTCAAACTTGCTGTCAGCCTTCTGAAATTACAGGCATATGCTTTTTAAAGCACACTTGAACTTATACACATTATTGCTGATATTCTGCTTGTTTCCTGAGAATGCTGGTTTAAGAAAACCTGGGGAGTTTTGCAATAATTTAGGCAGAACACATTCAAAATGTAGTTTGTGACTGGACTTTGAAGAAGAGTTCATGATACTTTAGAAAAATGTTGTTAATATTGCCTCTGCCCAAATACAGTATACTTTTCAAAGAAGACGAGCAACATTGTGGAAAATTACAAGGAGATGGTGTGAAATTGTTTCAATAAGCCGGTTCTAGTCTTGTCTTTGAGGACAAAAATCTCCAAGGGCCTTTTTCTCTTAAAACATGTTTACTGCAATTAAGTAGAAAGAGAAACTTCAAGACGTGGAGGTGTCAATCTGATTTCAAGTATCAGTCACAAGTCACTACCTGTCCTCTTTAATTACCAGAGCAAAGGTGGTCACAAACTCAGCTGAGGTCTCAGAGTGCTACTCAGAAATACAGTGCAGGTTGAATTCATGTCTCATTTTTGTGAGACAATGGCAGTAGCTAAGCTGACATGCTGATAAGGTATAAAAACTCTGTAGAGTGAGAAACTTTATTTTGAGTATTCAGTTGATATGAGGAATAGAGTGCCTCATTCTATCTTGGATGTGAAGCTGCCCCAAATCAGAAATAACTAAAACCAAATATGACATTCCATATACTGCTATGCTTTGTCCAATCCCCAAAAGCAAGATCTTGAGGAATGTAAAATGTGAAGATGAATACAATTTTCAAGACAGCTATTTGCCCTTCTTTTCCAGGACCATAACTGGTGTATTCAAAATGATTGCATAATTTTAGCTCAGTTTGCACATTCTATATCATGGTGTCCTGAAACAAAGTGTAGAGCAATGTAGTTTTAGGCTAGAGGTTTTGAAGTTTTTAAGGTGGTTCAGAGGTCAGAATTGTTGCTCAGAGAGGCTGAGTCAAGAGGAAAATGACCTTTGACTTGGGCTTTTTTTTTTCTTTTCAATTTTCCTAAATTTTCTCAGAGGTCAACTAGAATAAAGCACAGAATCCAGTAAGAAGAACATTTCGGTCTCCTTTGTCCTGAGACTTTTTAAGTTAGAACAAAATTATGCTGATTTCTTTATGTTGCCAAGCTTGTTCGTGCGACTGCATAGTGGAGGGAGAGGGGAAGCTCTATGTCTAATTTTTTGGTACTTTTTTTTTAAATTTGTCAGAGGTAAGAAAACATAGGGTTGGGGCACTGGAAAAGACTTCAGGGAAAAAACTAGATTATCACTCAAATGAGAGTTCTGTCTCACAACTCATTCTTGCCCCAAGCCCCGTGAAAGGATGTGCTGATCCTAAGCCTCTCAACTTCTGAGATGAGTGCACTGCACCTGGGGGAGCTCCAGTGGGCTCAGCGCAGCTGGCACACTGTGAGACCAGAGCAGGAGTAAGGTCCCTGGATTAAGCACAGGGGATCTGTGGCAAACCCTGGCAGCACTCACTGAACAGGTCCAGGACATTCTAAGATTCTGCTAATTTGACCAAATCTGACTTTCAGATGGAGAGATGTGTATTTCCAACAGCAGTCTTTACTACTATTGCCAAAATGCTGTTCTAAAGTATAAATAGTCCAGAGTGCATCAAATACCTGAAAATTTGTTTTGGTAAAACTACTGTCTACTCTCATTCTTTGAACTACTTGAGCCTCTGCTGAATTTAACACCCATTTCCCCAAAAGAAAAAAAATTCTGAAGTATGGAGCAAGTATAGAAAATTTCAGCATGAAAAGTTGACCTAAGGCAAAGTCATAAGATACTGAAAACTGGGATTTCTTAGTGGAACATATTAAGCAGCCTCAAATACAGATTTTTTACACTATCCAGTGCCAGAGTAAGACACTTTAATCTACTTCCAGTAGCTTAATTATGATACAGATTTTTTTAAAATTAGAATTTCCTGCTGAGGTAGCAGTATAGAAAGACAACACTTTATTATACAACCTGAGCTACAATTGATAAATGCAACTTTAAATCTAATGTTGACAGTTTGATAGCAAAATACCACAGCACTGTTATTCTTAACAAGCGACAACCAATGGGCAAAAATATTAGCTGTCTCACAAAGTTCCCCACTTAACTATTGCTTATAGAAGTTTCTTTGACCTCAGTGCAGAGGTCAAACTTAAGCTTAATTTAGCATCTGATGGGAAATGGAAATTGGACCATCTTCCAGAATTTGTTGATAAGTTTGTAAATAGGATTTTATAAAGTGAGAGTTTATTCCAAAACTTTTATTTAGTAGTTAGACTAGGAAACTTGCAGTTGGATATTTTGCAGTAGGAAAGGAATGACTGTTGGACAGGTTTAAAAAGTCATGCTTGACAGAATAGTTAAAGCTGTTTTATAGTAAGACTTAAATGTTCAGCTTTATTGGATGACAGACTGAAGAACAGAAAGACTAACAATATAAACTTCTTATTTTAATATATACTTTTTTGCCCCCTACCTAATAATCCAAGGTCAAACATGTATTTTAATCACAAACCCTCTGAACTTTTCTGCTCAGTCAGGAAATATAGAACTCTTTTCAATGCATTTGTCAGTCTAGATACTGAAAGAGCACTACATAGCTGTGTGAGCAAAGGCAAAGCTTTTTTTTTTTATTATCTATGGGTATTGTCTTTGGACAAAAGCTGTTGAATGGTAATTTTAGACTTTTTGAATAAACAGAGTTTTGAATTTCAATAATATCTCAAAGCTTTCTCTCACATTTACATTTATTACAAAACGTGAGGACAATTAGAAATTATCTCAAATTCTGTTTTTTTGTTTGATGTTTCTACATATTCAGTAACATAATAAAGCACATTTTCACCCACTTTTGTCAACATGTCTGATTCTTTATATATTATTTACATATATGTCTGAGTTCTTGTTTTAAATCATATGGTAATGGAGAGCTCAGTCTTGATCAGCTTGACAAACGGGTCACTTTGCGCAAATTTCTTTCAAAAGGTAGCATTGTTGAGGATGAAGTTATGACATTAAACTCTGTTTATTGGCAGTGACACAATATTCCTCAGGAAATTTTCATTCTTTAAAGCTTTTGCTGAAGTAGTCCCATATCAATCAATAAATATGGCAGGTTCCTTGAATTGCAGCTGAGGGGTTCAAAAGAAGTGGCTTTTTTCAGTGTATTTTATTATCTTTCATATTGATGTTGATATTAATTTTAGTACGATTATTATAACTATATCTCAAATATATTTTTGTTTGCCCTTCAGTACCAATCACTAATTCACACCAAGGGGAAAAAAATTGCTAGGAGGTTATATTTAGAAAAATAAATTTTCATCTCTGCTTTTTCTCAGCTATATGAGGATGTTTTTGTCAGTGATAATAATTCTGCCTTAGTGTTTATTCCTATATATTGATTACAATGCACCATTTACATATTCAGGACTATTGATTGTACATAAAAAGGTCATTCATTTGATGTTAAAATTCTCCTTAAAATGAAGAGAGAAAAGAGATTATTTTTTTAACTTGTTAAGCAATTTAAAAACTACAGTCTTTCACATCCTTCTCCCATGTTGCTCCTAAGGTTGGTTATAAAAACCTCTGAGACTTCATTTTTTTTCCTCCTTTAATTTTCCCAGTCACTTGGCAGTAGGGGAGAAATATTCCCCTTTGCAACTCCCATTATTCTTCATTTATGCTGCAACTAGAGCTCTAGTCCAGGAAATAGCTGAACACATCCTTTTTTCCTATTGGGCTCAAAATACCTTCTCATCCTCTCTTAAATGTAGGTCAAATTTTGTATACATTTATATACTGAAATATATATATATATATATAACCCTTAGAATGCATTGTATCACAAAACTGTATGGCTGTTTGATACAATGAAATAATTAGAACAAAACCTCTACATGAGGAATAACTTGGCCTATATAGAAAAAGAGAAATTAAAACTATGTTAAGGATTTATTTCAATGGTCTATGTTCAGTGCCTGAAATCCCAGAAGATTCTACTGAGTTCACCATATTTTCAGAATAAACCGATTCCAGACATAATTATGGACTGAGTTCATAAGTCTTCCCTTCAGCTGGATTTATAATTAGCTTGTTAGTCCTCCCACAGCCTAAGAGAAATGACCTTTTTAGAGTCAAGACATCCTTTCTCATGATAGCATCAGAGTTATGAGAGTAAAAAATGACATTAATTTGTTTATTGCACTTGCAGTCAATTACAGCTTTGCCTTATAACATGATAACATTATTGTTTAAAGTCAAACTATTAAAGAGTTAGAGAGTATTTTCGTGAGAATGTTATCACCCATGAGAGAAAGTGTAGTGCAAATCATATCTGCTATCCCAGGCAGATATTCATTCTGCTATGTTTTTGTGTGACTGTGCAATGCTTCACCTAAAGATCAAAAGGAACTGTATCACTAGAGAAAAAGGATTCACTGCATCAGAAAAACAATAGTAATTTGTCTGTGATTTTGCTGACATATCAAACATTTTAAGGAACTCTGGCAACTTTCTCCAGCATCTTTGCAATGGTCAGTGGTGATTCCACAGAAACGGAGATCAAAACCATAAATGAGGACCTGGCTGACCTTGCAAACTCCATTATAAAAACTACTATGTTATAAAAGTGTTTTCTGTTCAGAGGTTCAGATAAGCAAGGTACTCAGAACTCCAACAAACCTCAGCCTAGTTTTGTAGCCTAATGTTTTCAAATGGCATAAAGCTAGGCAAAAGACTAACATCCCACTAAATAAGTGTCAGAAGAATGACATTTTCTGCTTTTTTCTTTTTTTGAAACACATTGACCTTTTTTATTCCAGTGTGTTATTTTTGTTTCTGAAATTGCAGACAAAAGCAAAAGCAACACCTAGGAGGATGAGGTGATACACGATGCAATTTTCCCTGTACTTAGGGAATTAGTTGTTGAGATTTTCTCAAAGGTCTTATGTATTTCAGAAGTCAATCCATCTGAAAATCTGTCTACTTTTTACTTTTGCCTTCTTTTTTTTTTTTGGTAAACTGAAGTGGTCAAACCCTGTTCAATATAAATCAAAAGAATCAGTTTTTATAAATCCTTCTATCAAGTTGTATCCAAGATACAGAAAAAAAGTACAATTACTAAAGCTTTGTAAGAAAAAAACAAAAAATAAGTCAAAATTCATGCAGAACATTACTTAACATAATGGCAAAGTATTTAATAAGAATTCTTTGTATTAGTGCAAAATAAATTATTTCTTTCAGCTTCATAAGAGTGGCTGGATGGTGAACAACATTTCTGTTAAGAAACGAAATGTTTTCCAGTGGCTGCACAAACAGAATAAACCAGAAAAAGAACATTATTTTATAAAAATGATCAATCTCTTCATGGTCCTTGAGGCTCATTTGGTAACAGATTTCTGCAAGGCTACACCACTGAGTCTGTGATGCATGTAATAGAATTGGAGAGCTCCAATACAATTCCAGACTGGGAGGATTCCTGTTTATCTCCAAGTTCACATTTCTAACATCAGGTCTAGACTTAATGGCTTTGGTAACTTTCAAAAGACCAATAAGCTGATCTCTGAAAATGGAGTTTACCTGTAGTTCTATCTGGTAGCTAATATAGGTAGTATTTTACCAAGCAAACTGAAGGAAATGACAAAGCTCTATTACACATATAACTTCTTCACATATAAGCAGATTTGACTATTCCTGCTGCAATCTTTTCTTACACCTTCAAGTGCAGGAGAGTTTATGCTCTACAAGGAAACACACTGGATTTCATTCAGTTGCCTTGAGGTGTAATAAAGAAGCTCTTTCTGGACATCTCAGTGGAAGCTAAGCAGTGCTCTGCAGCTCCACAGATCAATGTAGGAAGACATAACAGGTTTCTTTAAGCAGAGAGTTCAGCACCACTCCACTGCTTCTTCTTACCCTTTCCCACACGGTCAACTTCAGTATTCACAGAAATTTCATAGTGCATGTAGTTGCTTACAATCATAAAATAAGAAATTCTCTATAAAGGCAAACCTTATTTTCATCCAGCTGCTGCCCAATATACCGAGAGAAATCAACATTTTCTGGACATTAATATAGTTGAATTGTGCAAACTACATAATAATGTGACAAAAAAAAAAAGAGACTGTTGTTCTGGCCTGTCTGCATGCACAGTACACTTTTAGGTTTGTGGAAAAGAAATCACATGGAAAGATTCTTGGTGAAGAGCAGATTGAAAAATTTATCAACTACCAGTAGCAAGAACATCAACTTGTCTTGCTAATAGAAAATGTACCTCTTCATCTGCAATTTTCACCATTGAAAATTCTTACCATTTGACTGATATAGAAAAGCTTCAAAACATCAGTATCAATAAAAAATAATAAAAATAATTTCACAATTAAAATTACCCACTTTTCTACTAGCTATTTTTAATTTAATTTAAAAATATAGAATTTTTCTACACCTGCTTGAAAACAAATTTGAATTTTCAGAACAAATTACAGCATTGATTTACAATTTGCTTCATGTTCTTACATCCTTTTAGATTCTGGAAAGCAAGTGAGGAAAAAGAGTGCAATTAAAATAGTTTGAAAATCTTAGAGGATTCGATTTCAGATCTGTATCCAAAGCCAATATTTTTCCTAGGGATCATTTGAGAAAAGTCTATTTGAAATGTAAAACTATCCATGAACCTTGGACATTTACACCAGTTAATTTATTCACCTGCATTTCCAAGACAAATGATACAAATGGAATTTACTCTTATCAACACACTGTAATTAATGGCAGAGCTCAACTTTTTGCTTCAAATCTTGCCAGGCAATGTAGTTCATACAGTGGGACAGAGCAAGATAAAAGCTCACTTAATTTGGCTAAAAATTTTTGAACAGGGTGTGTGACATCTGAGGGAAAATTCCAGAGCAATGAAGAAAGGCTGAACTAGTGTCGAAGGCTGATGATAGATAAAAAACCCTATCTGGTATGCATGTATTTTTTTTCCATTGCTGGGGGAATGTTGTGTACAAAATTGAGCAGAGAAATCACTACTATATATCTCTACTTTAAGATCAATGCTCAAAAGACAAATATTTATGGATTAAAAAACTTTGTCTGGGGTCCCTATCACAATCTGTGAAAGGACTTTCCCCGAAACCAAAAGAGGAGCAATTTTTAGGAAAAAAAACTTTGACTGTTAGGAGCCTGAATTTATAAATAAAAAGATAGAAATATAAATTTATATCTTTAAAAGATGATCACTGATAATCCAATTTAATGACTGTAAAAGTGCTCATCTAAGAAGATCCTGAACTTGCTAATCTTCAGCAGTAAAATATCAAAGTACCCCATTGAAAGATCATGAAAGAATAGAATAGAATAGAATAGAATAGAATAGAATAGAATAGAATATTTTGGATGGAAATGACATACTATGAAGGAACCTACTAGTCCTGCTGCCTGACCAGTTTAGGGCTGACCAAAAATTAAAGCATAATGTTAAAGGCATTGCCCAAATGTCTTAATATTGACAGGTTTTGGGCTTCCTCTCTAGGAAGCTTATTCCAGTGGTTACTCACCCTCTTGGTAAAGAAATGCTTCCTTAATGTCCAAGTTAACCCTCCAATGGCCCCACTTTGAACCATTGTTCCTCTGAAATACTCTTGCAACTATTTCAGTGAAAGGTAACTGCTGATATCTGTCATTTTAAGGCACTCTGTGACTAAGGAGAACTTTGTAATAGGTAGGAGCAATTTTATCTCCAGAAGCTGAGATTCATCCCACCTATCTTTGGCTGACTAATCAAACTCAGTCAAGTTTCTAGACCAAGCTAGCTGTTTAGGCTCCTTTGTTAGGAATAAGCAGTGGCAGACACCTCCATTGGATGAATCATTCCATCTACCCAGATGAATACCTCATCTGGCATTAGGTGATTAGGATATCAAGGTGATTAGCTTCACTTTAGACAACTCACTGTCAGACAGCTTCAGATGGTCACTCATACTCAAAGTAATGCCAGGCTTCCATACCTTTAGACTGCAATAGAAGATGAGATTACATGGATTTTAGGCAATAATTACACATTTGGGAAAGCCTAAAGACAGATGTCACAAGGAAACAGGGGATTTCCCTCTTTGCCACCTGTTTGGTGTCCCTGTGCCTCAAGTGATCCGACTCAGTGGGATCCTACTGCAAATATTGTGGCCAGCTCCCCTGTCCCTGCTGCCTCATTCTAATCTTTCCAGAATGATCAGAAACCTCCAAGAGGGAAAACTTCTTTTAGGAGCAGCTTTTCTGGACTGTGAACAAAACCAGTTGGTAAATGTTACAATACCAGCCACCAAATAACAGTTTCCCTCTCTGCTGCTGCTTCCTCACTAATTTATCTATGTGCCTTGCCTTACTTCCAGGCTTCTAATGCCTTATTGTGTTGTTTATACACAATCCAAATATATTAACTTATTAGACCTTAGTTGTCCTCAATAAAGTTCCATTTTATTGGTAGGAAACTGTTGTTTTCACTTCATAGCTCTGAACATAACTAATTCACTATGCACTAGAACTCAAACAGTATTTCGTACTCTTACACATTGTACTGTTACATTAAACTGTATGTATTTCCTATTAAGTATCTGATTCTGCCCTGCAAATTCAGTCAAAAAGAAAAGTTTTTTCCTAAAATCTGTACAGAACCTGGAATAAAGGGACATACTGAACCTGGTTACTTAACTATAGGCACAGCAGGTAATCAATAGCAACACTGAAATTTCTGAGAATTTTTTGAAAGCAGATCTTTTGATTCCTGGAATTTGAAGCTTCCTTCAGACATTTCCTTCATTCCCACAGCTTTCAGGCTTGTCACTATGTGGCAGGGACTGTTGAACAAGTTATTCTCTGTGCAGATGGGCTTTGTATGCTCTGGATCATAGCTTCTGCAGTCAGCAGCTTTGCCCAGAAGCTTTTACTAAAAGAGCAAAAGATAAAATAAAAAAGAAGGCCATATACCAATTGAAAAGGTTGTACTGACTTTTTTACATCTTTTTCACTTTTGCATTCTCTGGATGTTTATTATCTTTCAGATTATAGACTGTATTGGTGAAGGATTGTGTACTCCTCCCGGATTTTATTGTATACAGCACTCTTTGAGCAAGACTGTACTTATAAAATGCACAATGCTTTTGTGTTCAGTAAGACCTGAATAAACAACACTTGCTTTGTGGCCAGACACATCTACAGATGCCTGATGATGAAGAAATAAACCATTTTTTTCCCCTGAAGTTGAGATCTAGATAAGTCTTTCTTTTCCTTTCTTTGGCAGCGGCAGACCTTGATGGCTAAATACATCATTCTATAATAACCAAGAAATGAACCATGCTGCAGGTTTCTTCGAGGAGATGAGTCATCATTTCTTACATGAGGATCTGTCCTGGAGCTTGGCATGACCTCAGTTGAAACTGAATTAATGGTATTGACCTTTCCTTCATTTTCTGAATACTACAGACATTAACACCAATTTTGAGAAGGTTCAGTGAGATGTGAGAGATTTACAGCCCAAAATATCTGAAACAAAACCCAGGCAACACAGATTCAGAAGCTGCCATAAGACAAAGTTGTCTGTGGATGAACAGTCTCAGACCAGGTTTAGGCTACAGTAAAATATGAACTGGTAGCAGTTTCTATAATTTGCTCTGCCAAGTATACAAAAGAAGGGGAGGAACAAGTTTCCAACTCTAACTATGAAGCACAGAAAAAAAAAGTCTGAAAATCCTGAAATCCAAGGGGGAAAAGGTTTAGTCATTATTTTGTTCTTTGTATTATTAAGCTCTCTGGAAACTAAAAGGCAAAGAAAGATATTTTTGATTTATTTCTGTGGCTGAAATTGACCCCCATAGGCTTATCAAAAGCTGTGCCATGCCAGTCTTCCTAGCAGACGACACAAGAAAAGAAAACAAAGCCACAAAGTCAAATAGTAGATTCATTCTCTCTTTTGTCTAAACTCTGTTAAAAAAGATCTTTAGGCACTCCTGCCACACAAAAGCAAACATGAACATGCCTATCCCTACTGTCACATTAGTGGAATTGTATGACCAGTTAAACATTATATTTTCCATTTATATAAATTTAGAAAATTAATTTTTAACTTTCTCTGTGTTGGAGAGCTTTGGATAGCATTAGTTGGCATTACATGACAGAAAATCATATATTAAAATACAGGCTATGCCAGATTAACAGCTATAATAACGACCCCACTTTTTCCAGTATAAGAACTGTCCAATCACTGCTAGTGGTTGGATTTTTCCTGACTGCTAGAAGCCAGAACCATCAGCAAAATAAAATTCTACAACAAATTCTACAGCAATAAAAACCTCTTGGTTTGACAACTTGAGAAATAAGAATCTGTTAAAATATCAGAATATATTTTAATAGTAGATTAGGCTTGTATTAATCTACTTAAAGATGAACATTTCTAAAATGCATCTGCTTATTGATCTCTCCAACATGATTTCCTTGGCTGTTTTTCCCTCTGAAAATTCCTGCATAGAGAATGTGGATGGAGCACCACAAACTCTACTCAATTCTTGCTCAGATGAACTGAATTGCATGCAGAGATATGAGTGGGTCTGGGAGGAATAACAGTTCCATTGCATGGCACTTTAGAGCTGTCCAAAGTGCTCTTCTGCTGTCTCGAAATGAGAAGTCTGGTATGTCTCTGCCAGGAGACAGTGGAAAACGAACAAAATCCCAGCATACCCTCCCTCCCAAATACAAAGTTCAAAAAAACCCCAAAATGCTCTGTGTGTGTATGTAAGAGCTAAAATTCTTGTTTGTAGCTATTGCAGGGGCTCATTTCAGTGCCCTGTGCAGTTCTGTGGTGCTTGGATCCTGACACCATGAGCATGGTGGTAGAGAGTTCCATTGCCCAGCACCAGAAATCAGGCTGAAGAATTTAATACAGAAGTCTGTTCCCCCCACACTACTTCTGCAGTTATTTAAGTGTGGCTGAAACCTCTAAATGGACACTCAGAGGAGATTAACTTAAGTAATTCAACTACACTGTGGAAAAGTTTATGGTGGTGTTTACAGGGCAGCCAAACCAGGTGTGTGAGCACTTGAAGTCCTGGGCACTCATGAGACCAGAGAGTTTGCACCTACATTTATTGTGCAGGCAGCCTTGGAGAAGGCTGTGTTTCAGCAATTAACAGCAGAGGACAAGGTCTGGCACCTCTGGCCTGTTAGATGTTGCACAGATAAAAGCCTCTAATAGCAGATGAGGTGCTGACTTGCATGGTGGGTAAATACAACATGAGGTGCTTTGTAAGGCATGTAGCATTACCTCCATTTCCCCCAGGTATGCCAAAGCATTTACAGGACTGCTTCTGCACTTGCTTAATCCGGCCACAAACTATGGCTGCAGAGCTGTTTCTGTGCAGCAGAGTATCTTCAGTAATTCTCCATTTCTCAAGCCCATTGGATGCTTAAGAGGTTTCTGACAGATTTATTTTGCCTAAAGATACATGAGGTGTCTATGATGTGTTTTGGTCTTTCATCAGTGAATTATTTTCATTTATTGGACTAACTCTATAGATCTTGATTGGTCATTTAAGTGAAATATCCACTCATACTCTCACTGCTAACAGAAGCATTCATAGCACCATGACACGCTGTATTAGCACAGTAAATCCAGTTCAGTGGGTCATTTCTGGATTTGGGAATCTGAGTCTGAGTTGATCTGCCTTGGTATTAGTAAGTCTAATGATTCATCTCAACTGAGAAAAAAAGAACAGGCTAGTGCCTTTCAAACTGAGCATTTGCATTCTGCTCCCAGTTAATTTTCTCTTTCTTCAAGAGTGAGTCATCACAGAGTATCTCTTTCATGTGGTTTACCTTGCTTTCTATTGATATCTGTCCTAAATGACACAAATCCATGGTCAAGATTAAAAAAAACCCCAAAACCATAAAATTGCTTCTTTATTTCTACTACATTTAGAAGTAATTAATCAGCTATGAGTACATACCCGGCACTATTCATTTTGGTAGATAAACCTGTTCTTATGGGGATGTAGCTAAATTTGAAACAAACAAACAAGAAAAATATACATACTGTTAAAAAAGCACTCTGGAGCAGGCTTTGGGCATGTTAAAATGCATTAGGAGGGATTCCAGTGACAGGTGCACCAAAGCCAGTAGAATTGCTAATTAGAACTTTTCAGGAGAGATAAAAGAATAGGCAAGATATTACATGAAAATCATAAACCAAATATAAATTTATAAATAAAATATGTGAGGAAATAAGACCAAAAGAGTCAAGCTTTTCTTTTGGTACACTATGTTAACTACCACTTTCAATTGTTATAAATGTCACTTGCAGGCTTCCAGCTGTTCTGGAATGGGTTTGTTTTTAAAGCACTGACTGAATTGAATAATTGTTTTGTAATGTTGAACTGTATGGTGTGTTGGTTTTGCTTCTGTTTTTCAATGTATTTAACTGTATAATCAAATAGCATTTATGCCTCACATACCTGTAATGTGATAGGAAATACTCTGAGTATCTAAAGATTCATATTAATTTCAGTGATTTGCCTGAGCTGTATATTTGCAATGTGCAGCACATAATTCCTATGCCTCTGATCAAGTTAAAGCACTCATGATTCAATACTTGTGTAGGCTTTAGCTATTGTTCAGCAGCTAAATTTCTATTAAAAAAGTCTTAATATTTTTGTACAGTGTTGGTATTTACATTAGACCCCAATTTTGGCAATACACTTTCTTAATTAGAATAGCACTTTCAAGCTCTGATTCTGGGTTTATTATTTGCTTTGATGATGTCATCCATAAATTCCCCTTCTCCTTTTATTGTTGTACGAGCTGGGTGGCCTAGGGCCCTGATTCTCTTCTCATGCTGGTTTTATTCTGTGAAATAAATCTAATGTCTTCAGGGAAGTTACTTGTCACTTAAACCCACAGCAAAGGAAAGCCAAAGCTTCAGGTTACAGCAGTACAATCAACCACAATTGAATTGAAGTGACTTAACAAGCTGCCTCCTGTCAGCTGAGCTGCTACAAGGATCCAGGAGCATGTTTTTTGTCCAATTAATTACAAGAGCGTATAACTTAGCTTAAATGAATGAATGATGGTGAAGACAACAGAAAACTTCAGGACAAATGACTTTTCTAGACTATTTAGAGCTTGACCCTAAAGCAGAGCTTTGGTCTGTAACCAAAATTTGTGAACTGGGAGCCAGGCTGTTACAAGCCTGTTGCTCTCATCCTGACACCAGGCACTTCCACCACCACATTATAGGCTCACATTTTACAGACAGGGAAGGCAAGCATCCACTTTTAACTGTGATTTGTATGACCTGTATTATTAGATGATTTCTCTAGATGAGGCGAATTGTATCCTAGAGCATATTAATTCTGTTAAATACAGTTCTGGTAACCGTCAAAATAGAGAAAGCTGACTGATTTAAACACAGACTTATGCATGGCCACCTGTTGAATCCCACCTGAGTCTCATATAAGCAGGCTTTATTTACTCATTGTAGTAACTGGGGCTGAAGTAAGGAGCAGGTTTGCTTTGATCTTTTTTTCCTGGGCACAGAGGGAGGTATTTGTGGTACCTAGTTTTAAACATGTAAAATATAATAACTACCGAAGACAAGCTAAGCAAGGTGTGTGGAATCCCTTTATAATCAAAGGGAAAAAGTCCCTTGTAGAGGTAAAAAAATCTTGTCCATTTATACACATATATAGGTCTCTTTCCTATATAATCTAGGGTATCATACTCTACAGGTAACTTTCTACATTGACTCAAAATGTTAATCTGGATAATAGGGTCAGATGGAGAAGGAAGAGGAATGTTCCAGCATGAGGTAACTGAGAAGCAACACACTCCACTTTTTCCTAATGTTTCCTGTCTTTTCCTCTTCTCCTCTCACTCAGATTTTTCTCTCTCCACAGATTGACTGCAGGAACAACAAATTTTCTCATTCCATGTAAAAATGAGCAATTACGTGTAATTTTTTTTCAGATCAGGAAAACTTTAACTGTAGTGATCAAACATGGCACTGGTAACCAAAGATAAGGGTATCTTTGTGTGTCTCTTCCCCCAACAATCTCTCTCCTTTTCCAGCTCTCTCATGGGTGATGTGGTTTGTTCTAAGGAAAGAACACAGGTGAGTATTTCAGGAGCAGCTGTCTGGATGTTCACATAATCAATGCAATCCAGAAATGGGGGAGCTGAGATGTTGGTGATTGACTTTGATGCACATCAACTGTGAAAGGGTGTAAAATGCTGCTGGAGACTGGGTCATCTAGTCTACCAAGGGTTCAGGCAGCTTCCAGGTAGATCCCTTCCCAATATCCAGTGGGAGACACTCACTTTTGGATGGGTAAGTATAAAGCACTAAGGTCCAGTCACAGACATAAAATTGTGGCCACCTAGGTGCTTTGTTGCTCTGTAATTGTGAATTGGACTGAGCCACACCTAGAATTCTCTGAGAAAATGGATTATTAAGATCCATTGTAGCAGATGATGAGCTGTTTAGATACTACATTGGAAATATTTTGGTACTTTATTAGCAATAATGCTAATCGTAATGATCCACATGTTCACTGAAACCTCCTTGTGCCTGGCCAGGACCCTTCTCTAGACCACTCTGCTACAGGCACACAACATCGAGCTGGCCTGTTAAATCTGGTGAGCTTCTTGCCCTGGTCAACAAATCTTTGTACTACATCCAGCTTACAGGAAAAGTAACAGCAAACTGGTAACAGATAAAGTCAAATGAATAACAGAATGTGCAGTGGAAAAAAAAATACATTGCTGTCAACAAAAGTTCAAAATCAGTAGAAAAAAAAGTAGTGCACAACCTTGCATCCTTTACACAAGTAGTTTGCAAAGAATTACAAGACAAGGACTTATAAAATTAATGACAACTCTTCAAATTTAAGCTCTATAGGCTCATTAAATCAGTAAACAAGAACTGCATGATGTGAAAAGGGAATTTGAATTTTAGCTTCACTTTATAGTTTAATCCATCACAAATAGCTTTAGACACAGCAGTTAAACATCACCTCATCTTTTCCCTATCCTAGTTGTCTGCATTCAGTAATCCAGAAAATTGCTTTTCTAGAGTATGCAGTATGGCATAAAACCACGAATTTCCATTCCCCAGTTTGACTGTGTCCTCAGCTTCAAGAGGAAATAGAGACTGGAGACAAAAAATCCTTAGGTACAATACACTGTGAAGTTTTGTTTACCTACCAGAGGATAAGCGTTACATTTTAGGGTTTTGTTCTCTCAAATTTATTATTTGAAAATACTTGAATAGACTTTATGGAAAAACATGGGAAGCTCACAGTGACAAAAGCCATAATTAAAAAGAAAACATTTTTAAAGGTTTATTTTATTTTAAGCAGCGAGATAAAGTCATGATATTATCTGGGTTTCTGAAGCACATAGGAAAAATGCAGCCTTCATGTTGATAGAGATTGATAGGATATAACTACAACACTCGGGACATGATTAGTAGTAAAGGATTATCAGCAAACAACAGTCTAGCAGAAGTAGTCTTGAATAAAATGTCATGTAAATCTCTGAAGTAGACTATGACTATAGAAGGCAATCATTAAAGATGAGAAACTCTTTAATGGAAAGGCTCATAGGAGAAGTTTCTTTACTTATATATCTTCCAACTTTCTAGTTTTAAATGTTCATGTGTGGTAAATAAAGCTTTCTTTTTCCTTCATAAAATTTCATTGTTGTATTGTTCTCTTGTCAGTAACAGCTAAGTATAAAAACACAGTGAAAGAAACCATTAACACTTGTGAAGAGCTATGGTTCCCACAGCATACCTGTGTGTGCATGATTCCTCTTAGAAACATTGTTCAGAGGTTTACACTTCTTATGCCATTATAATTTCATTTAAATTTGATGTATTCAATGACTGTTACATTTTTGGATGCTTCTTTCAGATAACAGCCACTCAGCGCCTTCACTCAGGAACTTCATAGTTGCACATACCAACCTGTTGCACCTTCAGCTAGTTCAGCTCAGAGAGGGCTTTCTGCCTTGCTGCACGTCACACATCATAGGCTTCAGTTGCACTTGCCTAGGGTTAGACTAAGACTAAGTCTAACCCTAGTCTAGGGTTCTTTGGTACTACTGTGATTGAATGTATTAACAACTCTTTATACATGTGAGAATGTCTACTCTAGTAGGTGCTACGGTGTTCTTCTTCTCCAGGAATGTCCCACAGGAAAAATTATACTAATACTCTAATTTTTCCCTGTAGAAGCTAGCAACTTACTACTGGCCTACATTTGTAGAGCTTCAGTGTTCCCACTGTTCCTGTCCCCAAGTCAACAGGTGTAGGCAAAACTTCCAAAAAAGCTATTCCCTTTCCTTTCTACATAGTGCCTAGACAGAGAGAAAATTCTGCTTAAGGAAGACATAAGAAATTATTTACCTGCATAAAATACTTTAATTGCTAGACACTCTACTTTTGCATTTTCTTTACTAGACTTATTTCTTTATTAGACTTATACTACACTTATTTAAAGGAGAATCTTGTGAGATTTGAATTATTACTATTGTTTGGGTTAATTTATTGCAGGTACAAGTCTTACAAGGATTTGTTGCTGTGATTAATTTCCAATGTTATTGGCAGAAACCATCTTGCCCAAGAGGTATAATGTCTCAAAGTGTCCAATGGAATCTGGAAAGTTATGGTGATTTTTTGTGGTGATGTGCTCTCTAACCTTCCTGCTGAGTGGTGTGCAGTCGAGGGTCTTCCAATTTATCCTTTTCAGCTTTCTGCCTACTCACATAAACAATACATGTAAGGAGAGGAAGAGGGCTCGATTCTCAAGAACTACAGAGATGAAGGTGTTTGTCTCAGAAAGGGATTTGGGAGTGTGATATTTGAAAAATTATTATAGACTCCTTAAGAAAACATAAATAATAAAAAGGACCCTGATATTACTTTTGAAAAAGGGCTCTGAGACTTAGAAAAACACATACACTGATAAAGAGAAGCCAGAAGTTCTGATTATTCTGCTGCTTTAATCCTGACAGGATCTTTTCCATTTCATCTAATAAAGGCCTGGATTTTCTGCAAACTTTACTCTCCGATCTTCAGTAAAACTACAGAAGTAGAATATGAAAACATTTCTCTTAGGTTAAGCTTTTCTCACAAAGAAGGGAACATCATGTTAAATGGAAACAAATATGCTCATGAAAAAATAAAATCTAAACTTGAATTTTAATTTTCACAAAGAGAAATATTAAAGACTTAAGAACCTAGTAGTAGCACGAAGCAGAGACAATCATTACAGGTTGAGATACCTTACTGTAAGATGCACTCCCTTCCTTGTAGGTTTTGGCTACTTATTTTAAACATACATACCCAACCACACAGAAACAACGCTCATATGAAACTGCAGTAGACTGAGCCAAAAAATTTCACAGGAAGTATAAATCAGGCCCATGAATTCAATTCACATTTGGAAAACAGCTGACAGTGTTTAGAACTGAAAACACAATTCAAAATCTCGAAGATTCCATGAAGGTTCAAAATTTAGATTTTTTTCCCTGGGTCATGGAAGGTGTTTGAAGATTTGAACAGCAATTTAATATTTTACTGAGAAAAAACAATCTGCCTTGCAAAGGTCAGAATTATATAAAGTTTATGATTTTCATGTACACTAATTCCTAATTGTAGCTCATCCTAGGTCTTTAAATTTTTTTTCCCTAAGAATTTTTCTCCATTCCACTTTGGGGAGATCCAGAATCCTACAACTGTTCTCACTTCTAGATCTCGATGCTTTTTATCTTTGATATTAGAAAAAGACACTCTGTTGGTGAATTTAACTGCTCATCAACTCTTTTTCATGTTTTGTCTCTTAGTTTAAGTTGAAATCTTTTCCCAAAAAATTGTCCAAAAGGTAGTTTTGATTTTCTTCTTGTCTACACTAATTGAACAATGAGAGAAGTCATCCTTGACATGTAAAATGGTATTAAAAGGCTTTGAATTACAACCATTTTCTCTAGTCAGAGCTGATGAAATTTTTCATTTTTACCAGACTCTAAAGCAGAACTTCTTCAAACTTTCTCTTAGGATGTGTAATTGCATTGCATAAGGCACTAGTCAAAATGGTTTCTGTGTCCCATCAAGACCTTATTCAACTGGCACCTTCTAGCAACTGCACACTAAATATGCTCAATTTTTTTTCATGATATGAAGGGTTCAAAATCACCCCTCTTTACAGATATGTATTTTAGACTGTTTAAGTTGGATGTTAATGCCTAGGTTTGTTTCTGTGGGCATGTGTTGCATAAGTGGGTCAGTTGGAGTTTACTTAATTTTACTATGTAACCCTGAGTTCTGGAGTACATCAATGGATGTAAACCAGAGTTCAAATCCAAATAGGATGTTATTCCACAAATATTATTTAAACAGGTAAATGAAAGCAGTAGGCTGTGTTATGACCAAGATGAAGTAAAGCTTTAGCCAACTACCATGAAGTGATAGGAACAGTGAATACAGTCAATAATGTTGACCCTCCCCAAAAGTTCACATCTGACCAAGCAGCACCAGTTGCAAGTCAAACAATTGAACCTTCACCTTGAACTCCTCTTTTCCTTTTGAAAAACAAGCTCCTGTCTCACAACAACCATGCCTGCACTCTGCAAAAATCCCTTAATAGCAATAAGTTGTTAGGTAGAATTGTCCCTAAATTGTGCTACTTGAATGCAAGACCATGCTGGGAATGAAGCTATGGACATAAATTGACCATGACAGCTGACTTGGCAGGTGAGAGCCTGGAGTTCTGACCCTGGGTCACCTATGCAGTGTTAACACAGCTTTAGTAATCTTGAGCAGAGAAAGGCAAGGTTTTTATATTTTGCAATGGTGTTTATTATTAGATGTTTCAAATCTACATAAAATACACAAGTTTTAATAAGCATGGATTTTAGCTGATATACATCTAATCACTATCACGTCTGAATAGTCTGAAGAAGTCACAAAATATCCCTTGTGACATTTAATTTTGAAAAGACATTCTTCTCCCAGATTTTTAGATACCTCCACTTCAGCCTAAAATCCAGCAAAAGGAAGTAATGAAATTACAATTCCTTCAAACCTGGATCTCGGTAATGCACTAAATTATTGAGAACAACCCATTAAATTCTTTGTCTTTTCTATGGTCTAATATGCAGTTCTTACAGACAGGCTCGAAAAGCAAAACAATACAGAAGAAGAAAGGAGAGATAATAAAGGTTACTATGTCAACAGATGTATTTTAATACTATTCCATGTAGCTGTTTTTAAGATCAAACATTTTTTGTTAAAGAATAAGATTCAATTTTAGTGCACCAAGAAATAATTTTTTTTTTTAAGGTGTGGTAGTGCTGAATATTACTGCTGAAGAAATTTAATTTCAGTCCTAACTTTATATAACTTTTATTGACATTGGCTTCCTCTATTGCTTTAGCAGTGTCCCTTCATATGCTCTTGTCACTTTGTTCTTCTCCCATAAGCAGTAGCATTAGTGTCATCTAGATGAATTCTTTAGCAGGTGTGCAAGTGCATGAGCAAACCTCAAACAAACCTTAGATGGAGATGTCCTGTTGTGGTGACCATGCAGTTATATTTTGATCAAATTTATCGAAAGAGTGAAGTTATTTTTTTATTTAAATACTCCAGACAGTGGAAAAACTATTAAGACTTTTGAATCTTAGATAAATGCCACGTCAAGATGGAAATGCAGCAAAATGCATCAAAATCAAAATGTTTTGACATAAGGCTTTGTATGCAGCCCTGGGCTCGCCCTCAGCCCAAATGTGGTACAAGCCAGATGCTAATCAAGTGCAACCTTGTTTTATAAACCATGTCCCCAAGTCCATTTCTGCAGGTGGTCTGGCCCATGGGGCATCTTGCCTTCAATGGCTATCAAGAGGTGTCCTTGTTCAAGGGGACACATCTGATCATGGGGCCTCTGGATGTCATCTGCTGCAAAAGGAGACAGCAGGGACACTGAAATAGCATGATCCACTTTCACTGAAGCGGACACACTCTGTCACTTTTCTTCCTTTCAAATTTGAGTATTTTCTGGATGGAAGATTTCAATTTTCTAAAAGCTACAGTAGGTTTTGCTCCACTTCTCGTCTTGTACTATTCCTAGGGACATTTTTTGTATGTTTCCCCCTCCTAATTGGAAGGCAACAATTTTATAAATAATTTGTGAAATAAATTCACTGAATTTTGCTCATGAATATTTTTCCTCAGCTGTAGTGGCTTATTTTATTCTAATGCATGACTAAATACTTTCCTTGAATATTTACATGAGAGGGTAGTTCATAGATATCTATGAAGCTGTTATTTTCTAGGTAACTGTATGGTTGGGGTTTGGGGACTTTTTTGTTTTGACTATTTTTGGACCTGTAGTATCATTGGACTATGAGGGATTCTCCTTCTCTATCATCTTTGCAACCCATTTGATTACCCTCAGTTTTAAGTAGAAAGAGAAGAAGAAAAAAAATCTTAATTTTATTCTGCTGGGAGGCCATGCAGTTGTTTTTTCCCTGAGTGCAAGAAGTGTACCAGTCACACTCTATCACTGGAAAGCAGGTGTTTTGCTGTGCTGTTGCAAAGATGCAATTTGGCTCCTATCAAAAGTTCTTGTTAGTGTCCACTTTTGGAGAAGACAGAGAATTTCTTAACTTTTTTTTTTAATTTTTATTTTCTAATACAAAATACAGAAAAAGTATTATGCACTTCATAAATTTTCAGAAGTTAAATATGTGGAGGTTGTGATAAATATGCAGAGATTTTAACACTTTATTAATGTAGGTGTTGGCTTGCTTATTGGCATAGCGTTGGGATGTAAGTAGCTCTCTATAAGGATCTTTCAACCAGGAGGATGGGGAATGGTCAATAGAGTGACCTGAGAGCAAACATTTGCAATTTGTTTGTGCACAGGAGAGTATTCAACTAGCAACTCAGGGTCTTTGGTCTGATCCCTGTTGAGTCCAGAAACTTTGAAGAGAAGGACTAGGGTTCTCTAGAGCTGTTAAAAAACAGCCCTGACAGATTATCATGAAAATTTCAGGTGGAGAAGGCAGAAATCAGACTCACTTGATTTTACCTCTGGAAGTACCTGTCCTCAGCTGGCAGGACTGCCAAGTAATGCAACTATGTCTTTCTAAATAAAATTGAACATATATTTCTGCTAAATTTTGCTCCACTGGCTGATTCAGGTAGCTGTGATAACTGTTTCCCTGGCTCTCAGCACCAGAAGAGGAGATATCCAGGTAGCAGGTAAGACCAAACCAGTTACTACAGCATGTTGTACAGGTTATACAGCCAAGTTGTGGCACAGGAGGCTGCAGAGAGGCCCTGTGGAAAGAGATCTGGCACTTGGGTGGGTGGCAAGTGGAACAGTGTGCCCTGTAGTGTGCCCAGTGTGTCGTCCAGTGCAGCAGCCAGGAGGGCCAGTCCTGTCCTGGGGGACATCAGGGACAGCATCTCAGCCAGGCAAGGGAGGAGATTGTCCTGCTCTGCTCTGAGCTGGGACAGCCTCACCTCCAATGTGGGGGCAGGTCTGGGTGTATGAGGTGGCTATAAGGACATAATAAATAAATAAATAAAGTTCTTAGAGTGCATGCAGGGGAGAGTGAGAAGATGGTGAAGATCTCAAGGACAAGATTTACGAGGGAAGGCGGAGGTAATTTGGTTTCCAGAGCTTGGAGAAGGCTGAAGGTTTGCCCTCCTTGCTTTCTTAAGGGAAACAGAGGAGGGGGAGATGCTAGTCTCTATCTCTGGTACCCAGTGATACAACAGGAGGAGATGAATGGTAACAGTGTTCAGGTAAGTCCGGGGGTAACTGGTCACTAGAACAGGCTTTGTAAGGAATTGGTTATGGGATCCAACCTAACAGAGTTCAAGGAATGTCTGGACAATACTTGTAGTCATATGGTTTAGTTTTAGCTAGGCCTGTGGGAAGAAGGGATTTGGACTTGGTCATACTCATGGATCCCCTAGAATTTAAATATTCTATAATTCTATGATTCTAGGTAAGTGTCAGCAGGCTGCAGCCAGGGAACACAGAGAGAGAAGAAAGAGAGAAAAGGAGGTACACTAGTGTACACCCCTGTGAAAACACAGCAAAGATGAAAAAGACAAATTTCAATCTGGGCACATGGATCTTGCTAAAAGCGTGTCAACCCTGAACTGCTAAGCAGTTAAAGCTCCTATGCAATCTTAGCTTACTTTGCTGAGAAATTATAAAGTTACAATATTTCACTGAGATAAGCTAGGGACTTAGTCTTGAACTTTGGTTTAAGCCCCTGGTTTTAAATGAAATACCTACATTTCCTTTAGCTTAGCTATACCTGAGCTGACTGAAAACCAAGTGTGTCCTCTGCATAGACAGCAACATAATTCCTTTGTATGATAATGTGTACAGAAACTGATTTGCCTTAAGAAGGCAGAGCAATCAGACATCTAAACTCTGGACAGACATTCGAGTGTTTTTTATGATTATTTAATATTTATCTAAACTTTGGATTTAAAAGGATACTGTAAAAATTACAGCATTTTGGCTGAAATGTTTTATGAATGTTTTAAATGGCCATATTTATTCAGATCATCAATGCAACAACTTTTACTTCCCCTCGTAGAGTGGCTGGTAGTATAATGCCATGTTTATAATTCCTCCAAGAATTACTCATAAAGTTATTTCAAATAAAAATAAAACATAGCTTTAAAAGTAATTTAAATTATTTATCAATATAATGAAGCTGTATTAATGCCCTTTATTATCCATATTAAAAATTCACAAGGATTTTCATCCCTTTCATCTTTATTAGGTGTGTCATAACTTGTTATGTATTTTCATGAACTATTGATGAATGTGAAATGCTCAAAAGCAATTTTTCTCTTTTAGTTATGATGACTATAAGGGGAGTATATTAATATTTGAACAAGTAGTTACATTTCTAGTTAGTATAAATTCTAGTACTTTTCCTTAGCATGCAGTACAAAGGCAACATCCCCAATGCACAAAGCCTGCAACTAGGAGGTGAAAAATTTTTTTATGTAGTATATAACATAATTAGCTATGCCTCCTTACCTCATAAAAGTAATAGTATTATGACAATATAAATTGAACAGAAGACATTGAAACATTGTGATGAAATAGGCAGAAATTTCACTATTAAAGGCACATTCATGAAGAAGTTGACTTTTTCTATGAAGAACTTAGGGGTCTTTTCCTCTAAATTAAAGCATTTTCTCTTTTGAGTTACACTTATCTTTTGGAGAGTTAATTACTTGCCTTCAATAAAAGGATGGCAGCATAAAAATGAAGTAGATACTTGAGAAAGACTTGTAGTAGGAATTTGAAATATAAGCCAATCTGGACAAAGCTTTTAATTTTATTTTTTGGTTTTGGTTTTTTTTTGTTGTTGTTTGGTTTTTTGGGTTTTGTTTTTGTTTTTTTTTTTTTTTTTTTTACTTTCCATTCTTTATCTCTTATTTTATATCCTGAATATTGAGAAAATGTTTTTAGATCATAGACATCATCTGATATATTTGGCAACTGTTGTATCAAGAGATCTGAGTAATTTATGCTATTTTATGCTGACCAGTGCATAAAACTAGTAGCATATACCCTCCTAAATTGATTAACTTCTTTGAGAAACCCATCCTTTAACAGCCCAAATTAAGAATATGAATGTAGATTATTCCTAAGTGTTAGTGTTTTGACTTAAAAATTTTGAAAAAAGAAAGAAAACACTTAGTGGTTAGATAGTGGAAGTAATTACACCTCATTAACTACAAGGCAATTTGGGCTTTAAGCTACAAGGACATTAAACAACTAAGAGAAAAAAATACAATAAAACTGGAATTGGAGCCCTCAGACAACAATATTCTTCAATATCTAACTCAAATTTATTTGCAGATCAGTTGCCTGGTTTAGGGGCAGAATCTGAATTGTATTATATGTTTGCACAAATGAAACATAAGACTAGTCACTGTTCATGTGCAGAGGGACTAAGGATCTGACTAACTACTTGCAGTAAAAAGCATTGCTTTTAAAGGGCCATTTTATTTCTTTGCCTCTAGATGTGCTGCAAAATTCAAAGCAGTATCCTCACATTGATGACAATAAAATCTGCATTCGTAATTTCTTCATTAAACACAGCAATGAAAAGCAGGAATGCACAAGGTTCTGAAGTTATTTTTATAGAAGCTCATGCTGATTGGAATTTAAATAAATAATTTTAACAATTAATTAGGTCTCTTTGACCTAAAATATTCCATATTGGTGTAGGGCAATCCAGGCAAAAATAAGACATGAAAAACAGGAAAATTTTATCAGTGAGAAGCTGGGAGTAAAGCAGTATGGACTAGTTTCTGGATTTAACCATAGAATTACTTAAATAGTAAAGAGATAGCTTTTATCTCCCATCTTTAAAATTTTTAAAATAGAATTCAATTTGCTTTTTTCTTAGAAAGATATCTCAGTGCAAACAGTGCAAAAAAGAAAGGAAAATAATAAAAAAAGATCAAGAAAAAAAGCAATTATTAGGCAAAAGTTATTCTGGCAGTGGACAGTAACACCACTCAGAAATGCAGGGAGTAAAGAGAGGAGTAGAATTTATTCCTCCAGAGCAGCAATAGCTGTCTTAATTTTTCCCTCTTTTTCAAGTTCCTGCCTTACTATTCCAAGATCAACAAAGGAATTCCCTCAGAAAGCAGTTCTCTTTCATTCCTTAGAGGAGATTTATCTACAGATCTATTCCACTGTGCACTGAACAAGCAGAGATGTTGGGGAAAAATAGTAAATCATAATATAATTAAATATGGTATCATAAGCCACAGGCAGCAGACACAAATGAAGGCTTCACAGAAAACATTGCTATTTATATATTTTGGAAGAATTAAGTAATTAATTTCTGTGAGAGTGGTGAGTCATGGGCATGGGTTGCCCAGAGATGCTGTGGATGTCCCATCCCTGAAAGTGCTCAAGGATGGGTGGGGCTCTGAGCAACCTGGCTTAGTGAAAGCTGTCCCTGCCCATGGCAGGGGACTAGGAACAAGTTGGTCTTTAAGGTACCTTCCAAACCAAGCCATTTTATGTTTCTATGATTCTACTTTGCCTACTGAAAGATATCTCAGGCCAGAGAAAACCAGAAAGAAATACACTCTTTAGTCTGCAGGCTATTCCACAATACAGTAAGTATTCAAAATAATATTCACTCCTGGGAAAAATATGACACATTATACATGCTCCTTGGATTCACAAAGAAAAGATGCTGCTGCAAGTATTTTATCCAAAACATAAAATAGAGTGGGTACAGCTCCCAGAAGACAGCATTTAAAAGAAGGAAATACTTAAAACATCAAAATCAAAAGTACATCAAAAGGCAAATGCCAACCTATTTGTCACAGCAGCCCATCCAGAACCTAATTGCATGACAGATTCATCCAGAGGAAACTTGAAAGATGCTTACAGAAATGTCTGATGAAAATCTTTTGGGAGATGGATGCGACTTTTGGAAAAAGAGACTTCATGGCTGGAAATTGGATTTGCTGTTGTCCAGTGATAAGATGGCTCAAAATATGGTTGAGTGTTCTAAACAGAATCCAATTTCTTCAGTAGTGGCAGCAATTTATCAATATGTTGACTGGGAGGATATAATGACAATATAAAACCTCCCAGAGTATTTTTGAGAAAGAATCATAAAAGGACTTTGCTGAGTCATTTAATTTTTAAGTGTACCATCTAGAATTTTTTGCTTATTTTTATGAATACACTGAAAACACTGCATGCAATCTCTAAAGGGTTTTGAATCCTCTAGCCTAAAGACATAAATGCATTATTACTAAGGAATTGTAGTTGTTCAATAAAGTTATCTTGCCTTAGAAATTTGGTTATCTTCAAACTTGTTTTGTGTTTGTTTATGTTACATGTACAGTTATTTGAAGTACTTTTCAATTAAAAGCAGGCAGTTACTTCATGGCCTCATCATAAGTGTTTTTTCAACAGATGAGTTCTCAGAATTCTCAGTTGGATGATAAAATCAATGTTTGGAAAGTTTTTAGAATATCTTTTTAAAGCACAGTAAGTACCATAAGAAGTTATATGTGATGATATGTCCCTGGCTATTCATTAGAGCATTTTGAAGGAGTGGAAAGTTGGTGTTTGAAAACTTGATTTCAAGTGTAGTTTACTAATTGCACCTTATGAAAAAAAAAAAACCCCAAAACCATGAGGCACTGGATAGACAAGATTTGTCCTCCTCTTTTTAATAACAGGGATTAAGGAAAACCATATGATGAGGTAGATTGACTGGAATGAATAAATGCACAATATGTCTTCTCATGCAGCCTTCAAAGGCTGGAAAAAAAAAAAGCATCTCTAAGTGTGCATGAACTGAAATGAGAAAGGAGGATACTGTGGGGTCACTGACTACATTCACACAGAAGAAGGTTGGGAAAAGTGGGCTGCTCTCAAGGTACACAATCCACTGATCAATCCCCTAATGTGTACATGGTAAGATGTAGACAGTCAGATAGACTGTCTCTCACTGCATAATATTTTTTTTGTGCCTTCTGTGCAGGATCTCCCACTCTTTCAACTCCTTTGCATGGAGTGTAAATGTATTGTCCCAAACCTGCGATCAGAAAAAGAGATGTGGGTTCTTCCTACACTTGCAAGAAGAACCTAAGCTTGTCACTGAGGATTTTTCTGAAATACAATTCACTCAGCTGATATGCAGTAGCATAAATTGTTTAAATTGGTTTCCACAGAGCATACTGTATCCTGCTACAGTGTACTTACTGACAGCAGGTTTAATTTGCTTGGAAATTGAAAGTACAATCCACATACTTCATGCAATGCAAAACATTGTGCATATTTAATGAGCTAACTTTTTACACCCTTACTGTGCAAACTGAACCTTTAAGGTTGATTGAAATTTGATTTAAATGTAAATCTGTCTGCCTACATTTTTATATTTTAAAATAGCATTAAATACTCTTTACAGCTATTCAGCCTACTACGTTCCCTTGTAGAGGGGAGACAATTATATATAATTTTTGTGTGAAATTTCATATGAACAACCTCATTTTCTGAGCAGGTACAGCAGCATATATTAAAACTCATGAGAAATTATTCCCTTTGTTGCAACATAAGATAAAAACCCTGATATGAAATTTGATACAAAGAATTGATTGTAGCTGGTTTTCAGGTATCCTGATGTAATTTTGGAGTGCAAAACAATTGAAAAAGAAACAAACAAACAAAAAAGCCAAACAAATCCCAAAGTAATTCTGAGTGCAGAAAGTGAAGCTTTGAAATGTGTTTGCTCAGCAGTGGGTGAAGTTCAGCACAGTTGTTATTCTTTTAGTGGTCTTCATGGGTGGAAGGGTACAATGTTTGTTTTCCTCCTCTGAAAGTTGTGTCTGATATTTCACCATTCCAAAATTCTTCCTTGGAGGACTGTGAAGAAGTCATTTGCATGTAAATGAAACAAAATTTCTCCCTCCATGTTACTTCGAATATCAGTAACAATCTGTACTTAGGAGTTTAGAGTAGATCGGAATAGATGGGAGAGTGACTTTTGTATGCAGGCTCCCTGAAGGAGTGAATTCCATCCATTCTGAAAACAACAAATCATCCCTGTCATCACTGAATCCCTGGAAATCCAGCATCTGGAATTCAGAATCCTCTTTTTTTCCTGTTATGGCTCTACAGATTGGTCTTACTGGAGAAGGCATACCATTTCTTCAGAAGAAGTGAACAATCTCCTCAGTGGGAAATAAAACTAATATTTTACAGGTAGTCTTGAAAACCGTTTGCTGCTTCAGATACAGATGTTTATTATTTCAGCATTTCTCTTCTATGTAGATTCTTCATATTGCTAAAAAATTCCTTAGAAATAAACGACCATTGAAAAATAATCCTAAAGGATTCTTTTTATAAAGTAAGCAGTCAGAACATATGTCTGGCTATAAAATAGTTTCTCCTTACTTTTAGGTGTGCAGAAGTGTAAAATGTCAGCCACAGACTTCACTAATGATTGCACACTGTATGTAAGCCTGAGGAATACAGAAACAGATGCATTGATTACTTTTGAATAGGTTGAACTATTTAAGAGAAGGAACATATATCAAAAAAAACAGCAGTGGCATGGATTTGAAACAAAATAATCAGAACTAGGCAACCCTCTTCAAACACTACTTTTTAAAGATCTTTTATGTCAGTTGTAAGAGACAAACAATAAAAGCATCATCTTTTTTCCCACTCAACTTGTTTTTTTTCAGCTCAGTCTTTCCAGAAGATTCTCAGTGTGCCTATAAACACTTCCAGAATACTTTGTCCTAAATACTGTACCTATAGGCTTCTTTTTCCTAACTCTACCAGTAAATGTTCAGACTTTTGGGGTGTTAGCATGTTTCCACTCCCTCTGCAAAGACTAATTTGCAGCACTGTTGGATTACTATCTCCAAGTTAACACGCAATAGAGGGCAATAAAATTGTTCTGGTCACACTGAACATAATAAATATTATTTGAACACATAACACAAAATATTCAATTAACAAATGCAGCAGAAATAAGATTCAACTGTCCCTTGAAACAATACTGCAAATTTCAGGCTAAACATGTGTAGGAGTATTGAAGAGAACTTATCTAGGTGATTGGAAGTTAAAAGGCAAACCCTACACAGCAACATAGGTGTAAATGCCCACCCAAGCAGGTACACCCAGGCAGACAGGAGCCTGTTGCGCTACTTGGGACACTGGGCTCCACCTCACACCAAGAGCCTTAGCCAATGCTTGGTTCCTCAGGGGATGAACTCGCTGCTTCTGCTTCCTGCTAAGCTGCCCAGCATAGACCTGACATCCACCACTGAGAAATATATCATGCTGAGGAGGGCATCTCTAGACCTCCTGACACCAGCTGACCACCAAAGGTTACCATTTTGCTGCTACAGTGTAAAAGGCTAAAGTAATCTGTAATCCTGTAATCTGTGCAGGTCACAAGCATGGGACACCAAGAGAAAAGCAGGCTGGGTGGGTATGAGTGTCTCTGCAAGGACCTCACCATGGGATTTTCCATGGATGGACTCCTAGGCCCTCCAAGGCTCCATCACAGAGACAACTGCAATGCCTGCACAGATTTGAGCAGGTCTCAGCCAGCTTGGTTAACCACTGAGCTGCAGCATCACAGAATTTAGTGGGATCATGGAGCCAAACGAGGCTGAGCAGGAGGCATACACCCTTCCCAGTATGGCTATGCTGCTATGGATGCATTCATCTACTTTTTTTTCTGGGAGTACAAACATTGTTTAAATTACGAGAGTCAAGATTAAGGTTGGTGAAGACCCACACACTCCTAATTTTGAGTTCAGACCCACAATTTGCAAATTACAACCCTTTTTTTGGTAGGATATTTGGACAAAATAATGAATGTTCCTTCCCCTGCCCCATTTCCCCAGCTCCACAAATTTTCTGAAAACATATTCCTTGTGCAGGCTTAACTGGGTAGGATTCTTACCTAATCTAAAGACAGACTTCTAGAGGAACTTAATCAAATATTAGCATTTGATCCTATTCTCTACTGACTATTTGGCCAGAACTCTAGTACATTCATCAGAAATTATCAAAACCCACAGTTATTTCAGCTGTTGGGTGCTTTAAAAATGTATCTGGAATGTTTTTAATACCTCTTTTAAACAAATTTGTTCCTGTTTGATAAAAATAAATGGACTCATCTCAAAAAGATGTTTAAATTTCCAAGTGTTACAGATTATTTGAACAGTAAATAAATGAGACCTCATAGGCCACATTTCTTCTGTCTTTCTAAAAGATAACCAAATCTCTTATTTTTCACTCTATTAAAAAAATCCCTTGAAAATATATGTATGTGATAATTGCATAAAGAACACCATCCTTGTCTTCCCAACTGAGAGCAAGGATTACACTGCTGCATTATTTAACCTCCAGATGCATTTTGAATATAAAAACATATTTTCCTGTTTGAAAGGCTGTGATTTATGCTGTCAATACAATTAATAGAATTACCTGCATAAATCCTCTTATTTAAACAGGATTCCACAATTTATAAAGATTTAATGTAATTTTTGGCTCCATATCTTATTTGTCATATAAAGAACTCTTTACAAAAAGTCTTTACTCAGCTAAGAGAATTTAGTATATCATGTTTGCTACATAAATCTGGTATATCTATTTAAATAACTTTTGTGGTCTCCTCTCCTATTAATGCTATACCACAGCATGTTCAAAAACCATGTTTGAGCAAAAAGTGGTATTTAAAGAGCTTGCTGTTGAGTGACTGCTAACACAATAAATCCCAGCCAAGTGACAAAGCTTGTGTTTCATCTTGGGTACTGCTTAGCTTCCCCCTGCAGGGCCAGAGTTCTTGGAGGTCTGATTTTTTAATATAGTTGGAAACAATAAATAGGATTTTACCACAGAAATTTTAAAAGATGCTCTATAGATCAGGGCTTTCAGGTGTCATAATGAGAAAGTTGCTGTATTCTGCCTGAGGCCATTGATTCATGTCTGGGGGAAAGAAAAGATCTGCAGGTGCAGGCAGAGAGGCAGAGGGCATCCTGAATCCTGGCATCTGTTTTTCTTTTTATACCTGCTCCTGCTGCTTCTTTTAATCCAAGCAACAACAAAAAAATTTAAGACTGCAATCAATGGAGCAGTAAGATATTAGGCATCCATAATCAATAAAACGGATTGTCATCCCAATATCACAGAACACCAGGTTGGAAGGGGATCTTAAGGATCATCTGGTCCAACCTTTAATGGCAAAAGAGCAGCCTAGACAAGATGGCTCAGCACCCTGAACAGCTGAATTTCAAAAGTTTTAATGCTGAGGAATCCACCTCTTCCCTGGGGTGATTTTTCCAAATCCTTCAGTTCCCTTTCCACAGAGGTACTCCCCAGCTGGGCAGATCCCAGCCTGTGCTACACTCCTGGACTATATAGATCTTGTTGGGCTTGGTAAGATCTTATCCCACTTTTTCAGCCTGTCCAGGTTTTCCTGCTGGATGGTCTCCCTTCCAAAGTCTTCAGTTTGGTCTCATTGCCAAAGTCAGAGCATGCTTGAGCCCATCTTCCACATTATTTATAAATGCAGCAAGCAGCATTGAGCCAAATATCTCTCCCTGCGGATCTGTGCTTGTTACAGGTTGGAACAGAGTTATTTACCAGCAAGTCTGGTGTTCTGGGTGAACTGGTCAGCCCCTTCCACACCCACTGCACAGACCATAAAACTTGCCATAAAAACATAAACTTGCCATAAAAATTTGCCACAAAACACCAGTTTCTCCAGGGGGAGGTTGTGGGAAACCATACTGAAAGCTTTGAAGAAATCCAGGTAGACCATGGCCACTGCTGGCCCTACATAAGCTGCGCATGGTACTTTGTTATAAAGGGTGGTCAGGTTTGTCAGTCTGGTTTGCCCTTGGTGAATCTTGCTCATACTTAAATGACAGCTATTTCAAAATGCTGATGGTATAGTGACAGGGGATTGATTAAATTACCTGGCTTGTGTGCAGTAACTGCCAAAATCATATCCTTTTTTTTTTTTTCTGGGAAATTTATAAATCCAGAAAACAATGCCGTTTTTAATTAATTAAAAAAATTAAACCACAGAAATCTGATAAGTGCCACAAATGAAATACTTTTGCCTTTTTATATGAAATGCTGACGTGGTGAGAAAGCACTGAGTAAATCCCTTTTTTTAATTTTCAATTTCATCTACCCCTCCTGCTTTGTTCCTCCCTATAGTCAGTTCTCTTCACACAAGGCCTGAACAATATACCAAGTTTTTAATGGATCTTCAATCAAACCCAAAGACACATGTGTAGGAATTTTCATGCAGGCAGTCTGCAAATGGTGTTTTATGTTTACTGTTTTCCCAAACAAATAATTTTACGATCGTACCTAAAGCCTAGGCTTTGAAGTATATCATTCAATGCCATGTTCATTGGTCAGGGATTTAATGGTTGGACATGACTGAATAAAAATCCAGGAAAATCTACCGAGTTTTGGGAGTCTTCTAATGTAATTGTGCTTCTTGCTTTGGAAGATTTGGGAAGATACAATTTAATAAGGTCATCTCACTCTCTGCGTCATTATCAGAATGCAGCTGTTCTCGTATCTCATGTTGCAAACAGATTTGATCTTTTTTTTGGCACCCCCTCAAAAATGTATAAAATTAATTCAAGATATCCCTTCCATCATTCAATATTCAACCTTACAGAAAATGGCTTCTCAGCCTTGGTGAATAAAACATATGCCTGATATGCTCAAATCCCGTCACTGGCATAGGTGCTCACAAAGAAAGCATAGCATCTGCTCCCACTCTGTTGCACAATACTCAACCCCATAAAGAGCCACAAAATGCAGAGCAGAAAGCAAGTCACATGTAACTAATTAAAATCTCTTTTATGTCTCTGACTGTATCTGGCACAACAATGACATGATTTTTATTTGGTTTTAGTACTGTGGGTTTTTTTAAAATTTTGTATTTTCTTTTGCTGTGGCCATATCTCTGCTGGTTTCAAACTGCATACACCTGCAGAAAGCAAAGAAAAATATATTCCTACACCCCTTAATCCAGTTCAGACTCTGGTCCTACTGGGAAGGCAAAAAATTGCTTTCTCATTACTACTTTTCCCCAGAGAGCAGAGAAACCTCTCCACCTACCTGCTATTTTGCATTTATCTGTATACTGTGAACAGAAGGGACATGAAGAGGCTGGGATGAGAAAAACTTATTTCTGCCTGCCCTTCATCATGTCTCTCTGCACCATGCTGCTCTGCAGGAGCAGTCATGCTGCTTCCAGGAGGGCCAAAACTCAGCTCTTTTTTCCTCAGAGACTGTGGCAATACAGGAAGAGCTGACAGGGCAAGACTATGGCCCTGCTCTGCAGGGCTCTCAGGCAAAGACAAGAGAGGGGCAGCTGGAAGAAGGACCAAGATATCAGCAGAAGACTGGCACAGGACTTGCCATGACCAGCGGAATAGAGAGAGCTTTGTCCATCGTGACTTCAGGACTGGCAGCAGTGTGGGTTTCCATGGACCCAAGCCCAGTGCAACTTTGCACAAATACAGCATGAAGCCAACACAGGTGTTGCTGACAGTGAACAAGGAAACTGTGCAGGAGATGCAGGAGTTTCAAACAAGACTGCCCTAACCAAGGTCTGAAGATTTGCTGTAGCCAAAGAAGTTGGGTCTTGTATCAGGCAATCCCATCTGAGTGATGCCATCACATCAACTCCAGGCTGCTCAACCAGGAGTGCAGCAACGGCTGTCCATCAGAAAGGCCAGGACATCCAGCCCAGTCCTCTACTAGACTTTGAAAGAGATGGAAAGGGAATGTTTTCCTTCATTTGCCTAAGGACTAACTAAAATAGTTATAGAATGAGAATACCTTATTTACTACACATATAATAGTCTCCATATAATAGTTGCAATAATTTCAATTATAAGCCGCACCTGATTATAAGCCGCATATCCAGGTAGCCGAGAAGACCACGGGATTTGTCCATAAATAAGCCACACTGGATGATAAGCCACTTTTTTTTTTTTTTTCTTTTTTTTTTTTCAGGGAGGATCCAGCTCTTGCTGGCCCTGCCCTGCTTCTGGCCAGCACGGCTCCGGCCGGCCCTGCTGGCCACAGCAGCTCTGAGAGGGGTCGTCCCCACCCCTGCCACGGCAGCTCCAGCCCCGCCTCGGGCCAGCCCGTCTCGCACTTATGGGTTGGCATTTTGCCGGAATTTGTCCATAAATAAGCCGCACCGGATGAAAAGCCGCACTTCCGGGGTAGGGTCAAAAACTCAGTCAAAAAGGTGCAGCTTATAAACGTGAAATTACTGAAATTATTATCTGTTCTTCTATCATACGATGTAAAATCTATATTACACAGTTGTGTAAAAAGATGCTAGAAAGTATATAGAAAAGAAAGGAGAGAATATCTGTCCCAAGGGCTATAAAAGTAAGTGCAATTAAAATAAAGGAATATGTCTCCCTTTAAAAACACTTTTTTTAGTAAATGAGTGCAATGTAAAAGCCTTAATACAAAATTTATGCCTAAGATATTTTAATTTTTTTTTTTTATATCCAGCTGTCAGAACTTGTGGGATCATAAAAATCTCAGAATATGTACTTCTGTAACTGTTCAGATATAACTTTTTATCGAGTTTGGAGTTCATATTCTTAAGTCACAGACACTTGTACAGAGTCATGCATGCAGAACATGTACAATTTTTAAATGTTTGGATTTTCCTTTGTTTTTTTCTATCACATATACTGGGATAAATTTATTTCTATTCTGCGCATTTAAGTTTTCTACATTTTTTGGGTTATTTCTGAAAAACAATGTGTTTGAGTCATTCTGGAAAGCAAAAAAAAAAAAAAAAAGAGCAGAAAGCACAGAAGCGGCAGCTGTAGTGCTCTGTGAGTCAGACAGAGGTATTGGACTGGCATTTGCTTGCTGCTCCTCCCTCACCCTAAGGAGGTCCAGCAGTGGGAGCCAAACAGATGGTGCAATGCTGTTCATTAGTGAGACTCCCACAGACACATTTAGCAGTCGGAGAAGGTCAGGAGGGGTGCGTGGCACCCCCAAGAGTGCACTGAGAGTCATTTGAGCACTTGTGTCAGATACACTTCTCTGAGCTGGGCTTGGAGTAAGGATGTACCTGATGTCTGCAAACTGGAGTGGCACAGAGGAAAAAAATGTTTTCCTGACATTTCTCAAAGGTCATATGGTGCTTTTTTTGGCTGAAAACATTTAAAAAAGAGAGTAATGATCAAAAAGAGAAAAGGGAGTGGGAGAAGCCTGCTTTGCACAGTTTGTTCTCATCCCTCGCAGAAAAATGCCGTATTGACTGTCTATCAGGGTACTTTGTAAATACAAGAAGTAGGACTGATCTGGCTGTTTGTTCTAATCACAGTAAAATACAGATAACATAATAAATGACATGGGGTGTAGTGCTTGTTTATAGACTGAGTTCTGCTGCTATAAATAAATATTGCAGAGCTGTAGTCCATGTGTTCAATTGGCAAGATCTGCTTTTTGGGAAAATTAAAAGAAATCTTCACAGGATTCTCAGGGAAGCCATCTCAACAGACAAAAGGTGACTTGCCTTAACTCTTCTGGCAGTGTACTTAATTTATAAAACAAGCTTTATCCGATGCACTTTTGAATTTGTTTTTATTCAGTGTTTTGTACAACATCTGACATGATGTTCGCTCTTGGCACAGAGACTTACACTGTTAATGGCCTCTGTAATACTCAGTCATTGGGAAACAGTATTCACATTGTGTTAAATTTTTTTGAGTATATTCTGATTTACTAGAGTACAAGGAGGCAAGAAGAACTAAGCAAGCAAATATGATACTACCTGGATTTCAGTACATGGTTAATTGGAGCACTTGCACGGAGATCTAAAGGATCTATGCATATTTCAAAGATTTGGCAAAAATATATTATAATTGGGAAAAAAACCCAAACAAACCCAAACCAGCTTTCTTGCACTTCCTGAACAGGAGATAGTATTACTTTCGTATTTCACGGCAACACAGGAAAGATATGGGTTTTTCTTAAGGATGCAGTGCTCCAGAGAGAAGGCTGCAATAGGTAGCAGGAATCACTTCCTGATCTGTCCTCCTTCAGGGAGTAGAAGGAAATGGAGGAACAAGCACAGGAACAGAGGACAAACTAATTTGTACTGAGGTAGAGTACCTGCAAATCTTATTTCTAAAAGAAGAAAAATTTTCTAGAAAGCCGATGCTATCTTCTTATGTTTTCCTATTATGATGCTACGTTCTTCACTTGCATTTGCTACAGAAAGGAGATGATTTCTTTCTTTAGTCCCTTATGAATCTTTTTTACCACTACACACAGACTTATTCTATCTATCAGAGATCAGAAGAAGGAAGAAATATTTTGTTGCTTTAAATATCAGATGCAAGGTCAGAGCCTTGATCAGCGCAGGGAATGAATTACTTCCATGGTCTTCAGAACCTTCATAAAACCCAGAGGAGGAAATTTGTAGACTGGAGAAGAGACAGTACCTGCATTATGCTGGGGAGCAGATACTACATGAATTATTCTGTAGATTAGAAGCATTGAACAATTTCTAAGTGCTATACTCACTTTAATTCAAAATGAATGATACAGTTAGAAAACTTTAAAAAAATTACAATGTGACATTGATTCCACTGCAAAAGCCAAGCATTCAATTATTTTCAAGCAAAATATTGTGCAACAAGATCTTATCTTTTAAATGCAAAAATGAGAACTAATGTAGCATTAAATTTCTGGAGTTAAAGATTCAAAAATCATCAATCAATTGCTAATGTGATTATTACATCGGCCATATTGCATATTTTGCAGCATACATTAGTGCCACAGACTAATACATTAGGATTTAGGGTAATAGAGAAAAATAGCAAATCCTGCATTTATGCAACGAAAGCCACCAGAAGAAAGAGAAAAGCTTTTATGATAGATATATGCTGTGGGGGTTTTTGAGCATGGTGACATGAGCACACTGCTGTCAATCAATCACTGCTCTTGTTTTGTGTGAATGCTGTCCTCAGGCCCCCTGATAGCACAGCTCCCCTGGCTCACCCTAGGATGACCACTGGGACCATGCAATGGTGTGGTTTTCTCAGTGCCTCAAGGTCATCTCTGTTGTCTCAAAGGGTATCTGCAAATGTCTTTTGAAGGCAATAATGAACTTGCTGCTTCATAAATCCTCTCCAGGTGCTAGTATGACACAATTCTCTAACTGGAGGAAAAACTAAAACCAGTGTGTAAGGTAATTGGACCTGCCTATCTGGGCACTGGGTTCTGAGAGAAAATGAATGCATACTTAAAAAGTAGAAGACATTTTCTCCCATGTCACTAAAAAGTAATTAACATAACAGGAACAACAATCCATAAAGTTTGGGAGCAAATATTAAATGTGCAATGAAGACCATTTGCTGCTGGATGCAGACTAATTCCCCATTTCTCCACAATTTTCCTACTAGAGGTGCAGAAATTTGTGGTATGCACAAATCTGGCTAGACATGAGCAAGCTGAAAAGGGGAACAAAAGCCTAGTGTGCCTTTGAAAGAGATTGGTTTGTCTTACTCACTCAAGGAGACCAAGAACATCTTGGCTCTATAAAGCTCTTCTCCCAGATGTAGAAGTAGTTGGAGAAGAGGAGGGGGAAGGCAATGTATACACATCAGCTTTTGAGATATCATGGTATTTAATTGGTGGGGCTTGTAGTATTGGGGGTCAGCTGCACCCACTGTAAGGGAAAGGAGATAAAAGGGTCTCCTGTCGGCACATTGCAGCACTTGTGCTCCAGCTGTTCCACTTACAGGATGGTCAGTGGTGTACATGCTGCCAGCACTGAACTCCGGTGCTTAACACAGCATGGAGGGCTTAAGCCATGCAGATTGACAACAGTACAGGCCCTGTGCTTCTCCATGCCCTTGTTTAGTGCTCAACTCCTTTCTGAACCACCCATGTACCATTTGACTTTAGAGCTGCATTATCATAAGTTTTGGAATTTATTAACCTAATATTCTTAACCCTTTTTCTCTTAAGTTTTGTGGGAATTTATTGATTAGGTTTTTGCCCTGGCATTTCCCTGTAAATATGTTTAGGCAGCTGATATGTTTCAGCTCTTCATACAGTGAGAATCTGAGACAGACCTGAGCAGCGATGATTTGTATTGATTTGGCTTCCAAAATTCACCTTATAGAAATTGAATTTCTAGACAGTTTTGCATTAAAAATGGCCTCATGAAATATTAGCATAAGAATTATTTTGTCCTTGAAGTCTTTCTCCTAACATCTCTTTCTTTTGTACCACTGTTGCAGCCTCTGTACTTTCTCCACTTTTCACAAACTCATTCTCATTTCTTTGCCTCTATCCACCTTCTTTCAATTCTCCCAGCTGTCTTCACATGATTATCTGTGAGTTGGCATTTACCAAGTAAGGCAAAGAAAGGCACATACACAGGCAGCCAGATGCTTTTGATTATTGCTATTTACAAAAGAGACCAGATCTGTGCATATCACATTTTGGAAACCTCTGTCTGTATACTGAATTATGTGTTTCTCTCCACCACAATCCCTTTTTATTTTGCTTAAGGATGAGCAGTTGTATTTTCAGACCTTGTCATTCCTTGGTCAACAATAAAGTGCGAGGCGTGCTTAGGAGGGGCAAATTCCCATATAGGGAATCTATGGCTACCTTGGTGTATTTTTATTGTTGAGGACACAAAGGCTTGAATCTCTGTGGTCTGGTGCTTTGCAACAATTTTGCTCTGCACCAATCTGAGTGAGATGTACACTTCTTATTTCCTTCTTAACAGACAACATCTTCACAGCAGCTTGTGAGATCTTCCAGAGGAAACAAAGCAAGACAAAGCAAACCAAGAAACTATAGAGCAATAGCAACAAAGTGCTTTTAACATGCAAATCAGCTGTCACTTCTTTATTTCAAAATGCACACAATGTACAAATACAAAGCCCGTAGCATTAACCTCAGTAGGAAGCAGCATGTTTGCCATACCAGAACAAAAAGATCAGCTGGAGAAAGATGAAAACATTTTTTTTTTCTTAATAAGAAAACCAACAATTATGTTGAAACAGGAAAGAAAGACGTTACTTGTTTGTACACACAGAGGCACATAGCTTTTGTGTTGGGTTGTGACAATGTAAAATAGATTCTTAATTTAAAAGAGAGGACTTAGACAAAGAGCACTCCAAAAGAAACTACTTTATCATGATCCCTGATCAATAAATGAAATTTATAGGATTAGAAAAAGTCTCTCTGTGTTTCCAAATGAACAATATGCCATGACACGTATACAATTTTTTTCTACCCATCATGTGAAGTAATGGTTATTTACAAGGAGGATAGTTCCTAATTTATTTTTCTAATAATCTAGTTACTGAGTAGCTATAATACTTATTGATTGCAATTCTTCCAGTTCAATAACATATTGTCAAAACAATCCTTTAGTTGTTCCATAAAACAAAAGAAAAAGAGATAAAGCACTATTTGCTGTACAGAAATAGCACCAAATGCTTCTTAATCATGCAATCATTATGTAATGTTACCAAAAAAGACTGGAGTATAGTCCACCTAATTTTAGTCATCCAAAGGACAAATTTAAGTCTATCATCCAAACACCCTTCTTATCCAGAGCGTAAGATGAAATGAACAACTTTCTGAAGACCACAAAATCACAGCATCATTAAGGTTGGAAGAGACCTTCAAGGCCATTTAGTAGAGCCGTCAACCCAGCATCATTGTAATCACCCCAAAACACATCCCCAGGTGCCTCTTGAACATTTTCAGACAGGTGACTCCATCACCTCCCTGGGCAACTTATTCCCATGCCTAACCAATCTTTCAGTGAAAAACAAAGAGTCTGAGCCCACTTCACTGCAACCTCCTTTCCGGTTGGTGATGCCAATATCTCTTAAATAACTACAGAAGTCAGTGTTTTGATGGTTGCTATCAGCTCATAGTACCCCAGATAGCCCAAAATGATCCTGACAGAGCTATTAATTTGTGTATACTAGATTTTTTTGTGGAGAGGGATGGAAAGACTTGCTAGGGAGGCCTTCCACTGATGCGCTCTAATACAGAATATTTATGAGTGAAGGAGTCCAATCCAAATTTCTGCCCATATATTTGGGTTGGTTTACAGCCTCAAACATATAAAAATGTTAAACCTGTCCCTCAGAATCTTGACATTAAGTTTAAAAAGGTGAGCATTTAAAAAATTTGTTTCTCTTTGTTGGTTTCTGAACCTTTTCGGGTATTGTGCCAAGATTCAAATGTTTCTTAATGAATGTGAGGGCTGTAATTAAAACACTTTTACTCAATATTTTTTAGATCCTTGATTAAGATCTTCTTATGATAGGCAGGTGTTTGCATGGTGAATCTTGTCTACAGGAACAGGAATTCAAGCAAACCACAAAGTATTACAGAGATTACTGCTAGAACTACAAAATTTTTGCTGTTTTTAGAAATTTGAGGAACTATACACTGATACTTGAAAGAGGCTGAGCTACTGCTATGAAGCAGCACAGTTTATTTTTTTCCATGAGTTCTGGGAGCTGAGCTCCCTTACGCAGTCTCAGTCAATCTTTCCAGTCACTGCCACTTTTTGGCCAGGACCATGACAGAAAAAAAAGAGTGCACCCAGACTAATGCCTTAAACTTCGCTCACCTTCTTATGCATACTACATAGAAAACAGAAGGAATATATTTTCCTCAACAAGGAATTAGCAACAGAAATATATTTGGACCAAAACCAATTAGTATTTAATTCTGAGACCAAAAAGTGTGCCTGTGTGTGCTGTCAGAAAAATATTTCAGGTAAGCAGGTTAGCAATGAGGTGTCTCACAATATCTAAAATTTTCATTTTTCTTAAGACTCAGGATAATTAAACACTTCTGTTCTCTCAGGTTTTGTGAGCAATAGCAAATAAAGCAAACTCAAATGTTTTCTGTCACCTAGACAGGTGTTACTGGAAGCTAACAAAAGAAATACCAAAAAAAACCATCCACAGAATAAAAACAAACCTTGCTCACTAAATAGTCATTTGACATCCCTTTTCACAGAGTTTGCCCCTTGAGCAAAGATCTCTGTGATAAGGATAAGCTCACATTGTAAATGCTACTTTATAGCCAGCTATATTGAACTATGCTAAAGGCAATGTTTGTAGTTAACATTACTGTGCAAATTTCTTGTTGCTTTTGAGCTAGCTACAAAGACAATGCTGCTGATGTTTCAATCAGAGTAAGATTTCTCTCCAAACTTCTGCCCATATTTTTCAAAGCTACTAGAATTTGAACTTTAAAATTATGTTTTTGTTTTGTTGTTTTTTTTTCTTTTTTTCTGATTTTGCTTTGCTTGAAGACAAAGGTTTTGCTTTACCTATTAAATTGTCTTTATCCCAGGAATTTTCTCACTTTTACTCTTAATCATCTTGTCCATGCCCCAGGGAATAGGAGGTGAGCAAGTGTCTGTGGATCTCAGCTGCCCACTGGGGTTAATCCACAACATAATTATTTTATGGTCAGCCTTGAATTCATTCCAGCTTTGGCTATTACTTAAAACATAAAGTTCATATGAAGTGAAGCACAATGCCAGATCCAGCCTGTCCTCTGCTTTCTGGTTATAGAAACAAGAATGTGCATGAAGGTAGAATGACATTGATTTCCATTGTGGTTTACACAAACCAAAGGTGTTCTTACAACTGATCTCATTGAAATTGCCCAATACACAAGCGTAAGTGATAGGCATATTCGATATTTATGATAACTACAGATAGGCAAAAATGAAGTAACCCTTGCTTTTGTAGCTGGGATAGTCCAGCTTGGAAGGACATACATTTTTTTTCTGCAAGGTACTGATGACTTTTCTGTGGCATGCTAACAATAGCTGACATGTGTAGAGGATCCTGTTGAAGTGATAGTATGTCCAGAGTCAATAAAATATAATCATTACCCTCCTGTGTTTTAAGATTTTAATGTTTTTGTGTTCCTGTTCTTGACATATTTTTCTTCTAGAAATCTTACAGCCAAAATTTCAACGGGAAATCTAAAGCCTACAACCAAATCTGTGCAGTCCATATTTTCAGAGATGATCACATATTTTTACTCACTTGTGGGCACAAACAATTTAAGCATCTCATAATCCAATTTTGACTCATGAACACACAGCATGCTTTCAGAAATGTGCTTGCATGTGTAATTAATAGATATGGGGTAATGCTTACAGCTCCTGCCAAAGCATTCACCAGAGAGCACCCTGGAGAAGGAGATGAAAGCAACCAGAGCAGGAGCCAGACAAATTGGAATATGGGGCAGCAACAGCAGGAGCCCAGAGCAAATGAAAAGTTAATGCAACATTCCTGGGAACAAGACAGGGACTGTATCCCCAGCAGGGCTTAGAGCAGGTCCTGAGATTGGCATGAAACAAACTGTTAATTGTGAATTACCAAGATACCATTCTATCTTGGGGTTTGTGGCAACTCTGTAAATCATGTTTACTTTTCTGTCACGGTTTATGATGTCATTGAAAACTCTCGATGGAAATACAACCTCCTAAGCAAGGTTTCCTCTGTTTAATCTCTATCTTGTGTGTACAATCAACAAATATTTGTTTTGAGTAAGTCAGACTTATATCTAATGCATTTGAACTCAAGGACCTCCAGAGATGAAAAACAAAGCAATCTACATCTTTCTAAGCCCACCAGAATAATTTGTCACAGTGATGGAGGGTGGGAGGGAGTGTATTTCTGCTTGTGTGTCAGTGAAAGAAAAGGAAGGTGGACAAGTGCAGGGCTAGGTTAAGCATATGGGAAGCAAAGAAAATGCATTTTGAAAGACTTGCAGTCACATAACTCCTTAAAGTTTGTGTGAGATATTTGGATGAATTCCATGCAACACTGAAATTTGAGGAGAAACTCTTTAGCCATTAGCTGTGATATAATTTAGTTTGAAAACTTAATGAGAGAGGGAAAATAGCATTTGGGGGGCAAGGCATTTGCATAGCCCACTTCTTCTGCAGGTGTCTAATTGGTAGTGATACTGGTTTCATTAGAATACGCAGCAGGTTGTGGAGCTATCTGAAATGTCACTGAAGATAAATGCATTTTGTTATCAGCAAATGTAACTGCTTGCACTGGGAACCAAATGCAGAATATACTGTATGACAATTAAACTGCATCCACACTTTCATCCAGCCCTGCAGAAAAACTGGAACGCACAAAGAGTTATTAACACCTTGTATGTTGCAGAGAATCTAGATTAAAAGATACACATATGGAAATCTAAAGTTAGGGCAAGTAAAACCAATCTACAAGCTGTGTTAGTGCTGTGTTTGCTGCAGTCCTTGCTGAAACAAAACAGGCAACAGAATCACAATTTGAAGTTAATGGGCTTCTGTACTTTCAAGACACAATGTAAGAAGGTAAAGGTGGTTTATACTAAATCCTGTGTGCAGGAAATTATTTCTTATAATTATTACTTATATAGATAAGCTGTTCTCTTGCAGGTGTGCAGTATGTTGCATAGAAAATATTAAGGATTGTTGTCTAAGGAGAAAAGGGTCTTGGGCTGGGAGCAGGTAAGAAATACAAGCCACAAACCAGAAGGCAATACTACTTTTGGATCAGCTCTGTCTCTCTACTCATTGTTAAAATTGAGTGTGATAGCAGATACATATCTATAAAGCAAATGGAATCAAATACAATACTGGCCTTAAACCCACAAACATTAGTGAAAGTAGAAAAAAGGAACCAGCCAAAGTGGAATATGGGATAAACAGGTAGCACAGCACAGAGTTACAGAGTTAAAGTATCTTAAATAAAGTTAATGCTACACACCTCTAACATTATTGCTTTCTTATGTTCCCTAGATTTTTTTTTTTTTTTTTTTTCTTATACTTGAAATTGTGAACAATTTTGCATGGGAATATCTTTGTCATAGGTTTGTAGAGCACTTGGCAGAGAAAGACTCGGCTAGTGGTTGATACTCCTAAACAATCTGCTTACACAGAGGTGTCATTAATAAGAAAGCATCTGGCTATCTTATTACTCCTAAGAGGTGGCGTTCTTGGGTATTTTGGACAGAACCAAAGAGAAACTTGCTTTGTAATTTTGTTCTTCTGACAGTAAGAAACTTGGAAAGTGTTATCACAGGTGGAAAAAAACCCTCTGAGTTCTCAGCATGCTAGGTGTGAACACTGGGAAGCATTTCCATCAGTTAGAAGGTGATTTCTTTTAAGAATCATAGCAGTTTACCTGCAATTCCAGTAATAGAATATATTGGTGTGGGGGTTTTATTATTTTTTGGTTCTGGCATTTTTCTTTACCCTCAGAAAATGCACAGAAATTTATAACACCGAGACCGACAGGCACCTCACTGACTGGTACAAAGGACACCTTAGTAGAGAGATGGAGAACCTGAGAGATTTATTGTGCCCATGTTTGTTTTCAATAGCCAGGGCTGCTCATGTCTCTCCTGAGCTTCTCAGCTGCCAAGCAATGAAAAAACCACCAGAGCTAAATGTGTCCTTCCCTCTGAGCTCCCGCCAGTCTGAAGATTACATCAGTTCCTTAGGCCACTACTACTAACTTTTCTGCAGGCTTTTCATGCTGTATACCTACTGACTCCCTGCTGGGACCTGCCATGATCCCACACTGCATTATCTGCCTTCGAAAACTGCTATTTTCAATTACAGCTAGTTTTTCACAGAAATTGTGAGGGTGTTCTGAATCTCATATTAATTAGATAGTAAATAAATATTTAAAGCTTTGTACTTAGCTATGTATTACAGGAACTTTAGATTAGTTTTATAAGGAAAAAAAAAAGGCTTACAGCATTCTACTGCCTGGCTTAATGTATTTCTTTCTGTATAACACCTTCTTTCCCTTTATGCAATTTTTGAGCCTGCTGGCAGATTTTAATCAAATTTAACAGAAACATCTAGATATTAAAATCATACAAATTTCATGAAGAAAGAAAAGAGAGAAGAGGAGAAGCAACTTAGTACTACATCCACAGAGGGAAGGTTAAAATGTGTCTCAAGCTTATTCTGTGGGCTGGCTTGGTGGTCCACCAGGCAGCCCATGCACCTGAACCAAAGAAGCAGCGCAAACAGAGCTTGCATCTGTGCAGAACAAGCTTTTCTTGTCTAGCCAGGTAGGTAGCAAATATCAGAAGGTGCTAAGCATTGTGTAAGTGCTTTTCTTTTGGGGTGGTGTTGTCCCTGTGCTTTTTATTTGCTTGTTTGGTTTTTGTTGGCAAATGAGGTATTATTGCAATTAAGAACTGAGGGGAGGGATGATCTGGGCAAGAGACGCAGTTTTTCTTAGAGGCCACTGAAGGAAAAAATGAGAGTATTCTGGAAAAATTAATCTTTTGGGCATAAGGAAGGCACAGCAATAACTGTAAGGGAACCAAAATCACAGGAAGTCAAATCTTATTAATTACTCTGCCTCTGCAACATCTTCTTTTGCATTTCCTCATTTATATTCCGTCCTTTTTGGATTCTGAATTTTCACTTTGTTTTTCTACACTGAAAACTATATTCTAAATAGTCAAACTAACCCATTCCCCTTTTTAGCTCTCAGCATAAAACAAAGCTTTTCCAACTTCATAAAGGATTGAGTGTATGAACATATTTTGCTTGTCCAAGCAATGCAATAAAAAGTGAATATTTATTGTGTTTACAAATTATGGAGAACAATTTTCTCAATGAATACAGTCATTTTGCCAACTATTCCTGAAGAGGTTGTTAATTAAATCTCTGTATTTGTGTACTCGTGGTAGTTTATATGCACAGTTTTTAACCTTTGGTAGAATTTATTCATGACTGGTCAGTATGATTATTGTCTTTTTCATCTGTGCACTTTGATTAATCACCAAATCAGATGGTATTATTTCTGCTCCAAGAATGAGTGACCTATGCATTATAAACAGGAAAAATACCTTGTTTGTTAATGAATTATACATGAACATCTACTGGTTTTGATGGCTCTTGTGATAAAGACAAAAAAGAGGCTTTAATAAAGGGCTATGCTGCTTTTCACTAACTGTGAATACTCTATAAATCTATTCTTTCTGGTATTCACAATTTATTCCCTTTTTTGGACTATTCACATGAATAAGGTCTGCCTTGTACAAATGTTTATGAATAACAACTCTGTGAGTGTGACTGAAATAAATCAGCAGATACAGGCACAAAACACAAGCAAATATCTTGTTACTTGGTGCACCTCCAGCTCAAAGAGAGTGGGAGATTAATCCTGCTGGCTATATTAGACAAACTGAAGTTCCTAAAAGTAGGAAAGCAGAACCATTGTATAGGCCTTGAAGACAGAGAGAATCGGAGTTTTTCACAGCTGAACTTACACAGGAAGCCCAGCCCTGTGCTGTTCATTAGCACACAGTGTGAGCATCTTATAGTACACATTGCATTTGAAAAATCTGTAGGGTGTATGAAACTACTTGTCACAGTCAAACAGATTTCTGTTCCTATTGTCTGCATAAAATAAGAGATAAAGAAGGATCTGAGGAGCATTTTTTTAAATTGGCTTATATTAAATTCTGAGCAATAACAGTGGGTGTACCAGAGTGTACACAAAGGATTCAATTTGAAAAAAAATATTATACTTGTCATGAACTATATGCTCTATGCGACTCAAGAGGAATACTACTTGGAAAGAGAGCAATAAATCAGAATAAAAATGCTTTAAAATGCATAATTATCATGCATTAAGCCGAAAAAACAGGGGATAGAAATATCCATGCTCCTCGAAATGTCAAGTTGAACACCTTGCTGTGAGCCAGACTGCTTAATGTAAGTGTGGCTTTCAGTTCTGAACTTCTAATGCATAGAGGACAGCATGACAGGATGTTATAATTTTAGAAAAAGGACATGAAAACTGTAATATTTCATTAACATTAAATCAGTTATTAACATGTCTGAAGAATTGCATTTTTGAAGCTGATACTTTGTTCAATGAACACAAGTTAAAATGCCACATGCCTGAGACCACTGCTGTGCTCAATGTCTTACTTAAGGATGCAAAGTCAAGAGTCTGTGTTCATGAATATCAAAGAAAGCCAATTTTTTCCCTAATAAAACAAATAAACAAATCTTTCTAAGATGTGAAGTATTTTGAAATTGAGTAAATTTTGTTCTTTTTCTTTCTGGTTCTGAATCATAGTAAAATCTGGAAAAAAGATTTTATATGACTCTTCTTATGATCAAAATTACTGCCTGAGATTCAGATTTTTTTTTCATTATTATTTTTTTTAATGTCCATATAGCTGTTTTAAAGAGGCAGTTTTGTTCACTCTGGGCTATGGACAATTCTCCTTGCTGACTCTGCTGTTGAAAGGTTTAATTGTGGCACTATTATTTGTGATGAATTATGTCTCACTTCATAAAAATAATCCCCAAAGACAGTAAAAGCAATTAGAATCAGACTCCATAGCCAAGCATGTAAATCATACCCAAAATTTTTGATTCTTACTTCTAAATATAGCACTTATTGAAAGGCTGTGGAATCCCAGATAAGTCTGTATAAATCTGTTCTCTTTCTCTCTTTTCTCTTTCCTTTTTGGTTTGTTTTTTTTTTGTTTTTTTTTTCCTAAGGATAGTTTGATGAAATTAAGCAGTTTAATGCAATGACCTTGCTTCCAAGACATAGGTTACTGAGGATGATTTTGTTTGCATATGTAAATGTAATTATTTCCTGTCTGAATGCAGATAGCTGCAGACCAAACCTCAATATGCAGAGTGAACAATGATTCAGGGCTTTAGGTAAGATATCAAAAAAGCTGTAGAACCTAATTTGTCATACACATCCATAGAAAATCCCCCTATGAATGTACATACAATCAAGGTTTCTCCTTTGGAACTTTGTTACTCTTCCATTCCCTAGGCAACAGAATATAAGGGAAATAGGCAATTCTAAATGCTACCAGAATTTCAGGAATTTGCAGAGCATTTTGGTCCATGGAGAAAAGTCTTAATATTACCAGAAATGTAGCTTTTAAAGTCAGAGGGGAGTGTTAATGGGATTTTCTACATAACAGGACAGGGAACTGCAGACGGTTCCACCAAGTACAAAGATACTGCTCAGTGACATTCTGCACAGAATTCAAAATAGCATACAACATTGGTTTAAACACTTCAAGCTACAAAGGCTCCTCCAGGTTCTTTAGGTAAAGTTAATTATTTCTATTTAACAAACAAGCCCTTTGAATTTATCTACCTAAAATTTTTACTGCAACTTTGATTTCTCCTAGATAAAAAAATTATCTACTGGTATTTTTTTTTTGTCATTATGCTGGAGTAAACATACTGAATAAATTGAGTTTCCTGCACTTCTTGCTATGTTTTATTAATCACTTTTTTCCCACTGCTCTCTTGTTGTTCGCTACCCTTCTAAAAATGTCAACAGCAAAACTGCATCCAGGAGACCAGCATCCATTTACAGCTGCAGTGTTCTATACCCACAGGTTGTCCTTCCTCAGAGTTATAATATCTAACTGAGACTTTCCTTAATCTCTTGTGCCTCCAGATTTTGTCCATCATCAATGCAATCCAAAATATTCTCTCATCTCACAGGAACAATTTACATATTTTTCTCTTGGATGCATGACCCTGGATTTTGTACTGTTTGCATTTTTCAGATGAGTCTACTTCACCAAGCAATCCAGATTAATCCATAAAACTTACTTGACTCTGTGAAATTTATTTCTTTGCTTATAATTTGGTTTCAGTCCTAATCAGATCCCAATTTGTGCCCAAATTAGACATGGAACTGGAAAGTCTGCTCCAGGGCATGATTCCACAAGTGATCCCTAGTGGCTTTAAAATAAAACAGACATTTTTTTCATACCTTTGTTTGTAGTAAAACTGTCAGGAGTGTCATTTTCTGCAATGTACACCTATTTGTAATCCTTACAATTTTAAAATGTTGAAATAGTTGCTTTATTAACTTCAGGGGGGGTTTAACAATATTACATTTTTGTGAAATCATATCTAAATCCCAAATTCAAAATTTATAAAACCTTTCAGCATTTAAAATAGGAAGCCATGTCCAAATCCACAGCAAAGAAAGCTTGCATAAGTATTTGCCCTTGGCTGTCTGTGGAATAGGTAAACTTCCCTGCAAACAAATTCATGGGCACTAAACACTGTCCAGACTCCATTTCCAGAACCACAAAACAGAGTTAAAAATGTAAAGCTAATCTTGAAAATCTTGTGCTAATTCCTTTCAGTAAACTAACTTGGGCATGAAGTGTTTCCAGGTGCTTGCAGCAATGATCAGGCACAGATTACGATGTTCTGTGTCTTACAGAGGGCAGAGAGAAGAGAAGGGAACACAAACAATGGCAGCTTTTGAATCAGAGTAGGGCAGTGGCTTGCCCAGAGTCTGGCTGTCACCTCCCAACAGCTCAAACAGAAAATTAATTTCCCCAAACTGTGAGATTTATGTATATGTACCTGTCTGACAGACAGGCACACATCATGAGGGGCTTTTTTAGCTTCCAGTGATCATGTTTTCCAGCTTTTCTAAGTGACTGCCACTTTGTGTATGCTGAAATGTGCCAGCAATATTATGCAGTAACAAGGTCATGCATATAGATTTTTTTCCTGTTTTCTAAATTAATGATTTGAAATTAGTAATTTCAGATGTTATTGTCAGTTCAAAAATAATGATATGACTGACCGGAATAAATACTGTATATTAACCTTTAATTTACTCCTGGGATAACAGCTTTATCTAAGACATAGCAAAGCAATCCAGCTCTGACTGTTACTATGAGGAAAATGCTTTCTCCAATCTTACCAGATTAAAAAGAGCAACAAATGGGTGATCTTGGTTTCACCTTGATAAGGATCCAATTTTCCTGTTCTCTTGGAAATATTTTCTCTTCCCAGAGTTAGAATTAAAGTAAAATCTTTCCAAGCACAGACACTTAAGAATACTATATGTGTATTCTACATGCATTTATGTGCATATCCTGGTTTGTATTAGGGGTGTGGCATTGCACGTGGTTCTAAATAATTTTATGAATTACATGGTTCATAAGATTGTGATGAAAATTGTCTGAGGGCATTTTGGCTCTAAAGGTATTTTTATATTTTTTTTCTTACTAGCAGTTGACAAGCCTGTTAACCTAAAAGGAGATGCTGCATCTCACTGAACCCAGCTGTATAAATATTTTAACATCATAAATGTTTTCCCTAGTGCTGCAACACATGGTGGTTTTATATTCTAAGCAAATAAGTAGAATTCTTCTTTCATCTGGGAGGGGAAGTAAGAGAAAGAGAACAAACATTTTTAGTAGGGAAGGTTGGTGTGGCTCAGTAAAGTAAGAAAACAAATGATTATTTAACAAATGACCAGCTTGGTGCTTCAGCTAATTTTGTATTCCATTTTTAAATCCCACTGGGATGCTAAGGTGCATTTCTGGAACCTATCCTTACTTTTAGTGACTGCAAGTATGTTTCATCTAGAGTATTGTATACAATCATTGGTAATTCCTGTTGAAAATAATTTAATCCAGACACAGAAACTTGTTTTCAAAATAAGAAATTGCTGCTAGGTCATCTTAATTTTCAATAAGATGTTAAATACAGCCTTCAAGCACAATTCAAAATGTGCTTTAGAAAGAATAAAAAAACCTGAAGAAACATGCTGCTCCAGTTTTCAGCATCAGAAAAATACTCATTTTGAGACAAAATTTTGTAGCCAAATGTGAAGGGTTTGTTATATAGCTTTCTGGGCTGCGATACAACAACATAGAAATAACATTTTGTATAAAAAATGTAAAGCTTTATAGCGGAAATCCTTACATCCATCTTTGCAGAACATTCAGCTTCCTATTCACTTGTTCCAGGAATAGCAATATACCATCCATGCCACAATCTTTCCCTCTTCTTGGAAAGTCTGAGGTTTTCACTGACTCAACAGAAGCACTACACATCCCCAGGAGGCCTCTTTGGCTGTGTTTTCTGCCTACACAAATGAATGAATTTATGAAGTGGAAACCTCTCTGATTTTCACTTCACTAATCTGTACCAACCATACAAAACTATAAAATCTGTGCTTTTACACAGTTTTCAAATTATTCATTTTGTTGAATTAAAGTCTCACAGAACTGAGAAGCCATTGTTTTAGCATTACAAACTACAGAATACACTGAGGACCCTTACCATATATGTCTGATATTGTTACACTTTATGAATAAGGATTCGGTCTAGCCAGTTACAGAACAGTCCTTAAATATTGATAAAACACACTTTTCATTTAACCAAGGGAAAGCAAAGCTTTCTGGTGCACTATTGCAACACTGGCCTTTTAATACCATGTGACTTGTGATAAATTATTGAGTATATTTTTCTAAATAATGTATCCTCATCAGTTCAAGAAATTCAGTAAAGCATGGTAGAACCATCTGCCACTAGCTTGAATCTGAATGGCATGGTCCTGTACGTTTAGAAAATTGATCACTGCTAGTATTTAACTAAACATTTCCGGAGTAATGAACATAACTCTTTTGCAAAACGCTCTAAGCTGCAAGAAACTTGATCCACACACAGGAGCAAGGCAGAGCACATCTAAACCTTTGGCTTGCAGGGTTATGAACTGGATATCCTTGCCTTCAACCCTGACTGTGGCCGTGTTCTGCTGCTCATTTGGAGGGACCTCCTGTCTGTCAACAAGACCTTTCACTGGTGCCAAGCTGTGCCCAGGTTCTTGAGGACCAGGACAGCCCTGCTTTTGCTACTCCCTTCTCCAGCCTGTACCAGATGACAGTTTGGACAGCACAGCCTGCCAAAGGGAAAGCAAGAGATTCTGAACGTTTTCTGGTTTCATGTTTTGAAACATTTCATCTTCATCTTGATGTTTCTTGCTTGCTTTGTACAAGAATGTACAAGACTAAAGTACAAGTTTCATAAAATAAAATCTCTCTACAAAGATACTGCAGTTGCCTACTATTACAGCTGCTTACACATAGCCTGTTTTCCAGGTACCAGTTTCAATCCTTATTCCTACCTTCTGCTTCTCTTTCCTCCTGAAAATGAGTTCAGCTCTGAAACTTCTGGACTAACTTGCTGGTACCAGATATTCAACCATAGGGGAAAGTTAGCAAAATGGTCTTCATCCTCAACCCAACCTTTTTTTCCTTTAATAACCAAAATAATTCTTCTGCTGCATTGCAAAATAGTATGCTTTTTCTTCTGTTATTGCCTCTGAGGAGAGAGAGTTCCCACTCTAGGACAGTTATTCCTATTTTAATGCTTTGAAGTGTAGTGGTATAACAAAATCAGAAGCCTTTGAAACTCAGCCTGTTGTCTTTCACTCGTTTTTGCTCAAGTGTGACAAAACAATCAGGATTTCTCAGTCTCAGAACCTCAGCCCCTTTGTTATTTAAGAGTGCTTGCTTAGCCTGACATTATCTGAACAGCTTCTTTGCAGTGTTTGTGTTTCCTCTAATGCACATTGCACTCTCCCTGGCATGAGAAAGTGTTTTCCCCTTTAGATTAATTCCTGACAGCCATTGTTGAACTTTTCTTATATTCCTTTTTCAGCATTTATGGGGTGCTCTTCTCCTTCTTGGAGCACTCTATCCACCCAGCCAAGCTTGTTTGTTCACACACAGAAACTCACTTTCTCCTGAAGGTGCTGACAAGTGTTAACAGGATCACTGAACTCATATTCTACACATTTTGAGAAACTACTTATGTGCAGTGCAGAAGCCCATTTCATGTGAGTCTTTTACTCCTTCCTAGAAGGTTGTAGAAGTTCCAGCATGCCAGCATTGCCTTTTCTTCACAGATTTGCCATTTTCTTCCCTCTGAGAAGCATGAAAACCAATAAAATACTGCATGTTGTAGTATCTTGTGCTGCACTGTGGGATCTATTTCATATTTTTCTTATTGTCCTAATGGTTATTTCCTAGCACTTTACTTCTGTTTTCTATTTGAGAACTGTACAAGGCACTTATAACTCTGTTTCAGTTTGACAATATTTTGGTGCCATATTGAAATTAAATAAATGGATTTCTCTGTCCAGCTACCCAGTGCTTGGTGCAACTCATGTTTGCAAACATCTATAAACCTTGACTTTCTCAGGAATTTCTTATCAAATTACCTCATGTTACCACAATGTTTTCGTATTCTAAAACACTATGAGTTGGTCATGCTCATTTAGCACAATACTTCTGCTTTTCAGTGTGGCAGGGGCTACAATACCTCCACAAATCAGATGGAATGCAATTTTTCACTGATCTAATAGCATAGTTGCAAAATGCAGCAGTTGAAAGGATGTCATGCTTTATAGCAGATTAGATGTTTTGGAAGAATGCAATAATAAATATTCTATTGACAAAGATGCTAGAGCACATGATGAAAAATATCCAAAAACTATTGCATCAGTGTGCTACAAGAGTTATATGTATTTCTGTGCAGATATGTGTATTACAGCGCATGGGTGTTAACCTCTTCCTGTATCCATAACTTCCATAGAGATTAACATAATACATATTGCTTTGGTAGGATAGGGGACACTAAATCAGAACAGAAAAAAAATGCAGACTGAAAAAAATGAGCTCCTAGAGGTGCAATAGGCAGTGTTAGGAAGGCAAGGTGTGACTGTAAGCTGCTTATTGCTCTGAGATCTATTTCCTCTCTTCTTTTATTCTGTAATAAAAGATACTGTGCTTTAAAAGCCTGGGCATCCCTGGCCAACTTTGACACTGCCTGGAAGGAGCACAGCTGTTGGTGCTGGTCTCACACAGTCCTGCTGGGATAATCAGAATACAAAAAGCCTTGAAGGGATGGGGAGGATTATTTCTCACTCTCTTCCCACCACTGACTGGATAGCAAGTGCATGTTTTCCTTCCAGTCACGCTGATCTCAATGATAACTGTAGTGGACATTGTATGACTAAACACTCAGTGTTTCTGCCCTGCTGCTAGAGCTCTTGAAGCTTAGCCAGAAGCTCTTATTGTCCAACAGGGATCATCACCTTTTAACTTTTACCCTTTGTAGCTTGGTCGCTCTTGTTTGGGAGTCACTTTAGTGTAGCTAAACTTGTTGCTTTGAAATAATGCCTCCTAGAAATTGAAATTACAAATCTCACATCTGAATCTGACTTTTTGAAAACTTTGTACTCTTCTGAAGTGACTGCTAAAATATGTCCTAACCAAGAAAATAATATTAAGGAGCAATATTAGAAAGATAGAATGGCTGTAATGAGTCAGACAAAAAATGCATCCTGACTTGTGTCCTGTCTCTGTCAATGGTCAGAATCAGCTGCACTGGGAGGCAGATAAGAAGGGTGAGCATACCGCCTTCAATTTCTAAAATACTCTTACAGCACAGTAGATTATATGTGTTCAATAATCCTTACAGAATTTATTCCCCATTATAACAATTTCTTTGCATTCAAGGTAATGAAAAACCGGAAAAACTATCTAGAGCTATTGAGGTACTTGAGAAACTAAGAAATAGCTTTGACAAACATGTTAGAAATTTCCTAGGTACAGCCTTGTGACTGCTGTAGGGATCAATAACTTCCTGAGACCCATCTCTGGTTCCATAAAAGGACAGGTTTTGTTTTTTTCTAATGTTATCAGTTTGGCCTTTATTGATGAAATCTCTTCCACCCAACTTTCTAGTTTCACTGAAACGGAAATAACTGAAAATTTCTATCATAGTTAAATAATCTTTGACTTTTTATTATTATGGGATTAATTTCTTCTGGAAGTTTTGGTGCTCTCTAGTCACTACAGAGGGAATCTGCAGGGATTTACATTTAGGCTGGGCACCCAATATCAGTAGAAGATCAATTTTCCTATATCAATCCTATATCAATCCTATATCAATCCTATATTCAATTTTCGTATTCAATTTATTCTCTCCTGTGTGGCAACACTCCAGTGTTTGCCAGCCATTTGATAGAAAGTTATGTCTAGCCACAATGTCTCACTGACTTCCTAATCTGTCCTTTAAAAGGGGTAGTAATGACCTTTATCTTCATATTCTCAATTTTTACCCTCATCACCCACAATCCCTACAAACACAGATTTAATTTTTGTTACCACCACTTTCCTGTTTATGCAGGATTGCTTTATTTTCCTGGAAATAAGGATTACAGGTAGTCTGAGTCTTTCCTGGATGCGTCTTTCTCTGTTCCAATATGTTGCTTTCTTTTCCTATTAGTCACCCTTTCCTCTTTGCTGTGAGAGTTTCTACTTTTTTTCATGCATTGTGCACTATGTAATTACATTAGAGGACATATTCTTTATAAGTCTCAGTTGTCCCTTTATTTTAAAGAGCTATTTACAAAAGTGGTAAAATTACATGAAGAATTCCAGCCCTGTGCACAAAGACTGGTGCCCTGCCTCTTTTCCCAAACCTTTTTCTTTTTTGCAATTAGTGATTCTTCACCCAGATTTCAAGCATACTTCTCATGGAGATTTCTGACACTGGTATAGATGTTGGGAATAACAAGCTAGAATCCACAAGCTGGAATAACAAGAGGAATCTTACAGCTGAGGAATCCATTTTTCAAATACATTTATCTGAGCTTATAAAACTAGACTGATGTCAAAATTGTGATTGATTAAGCTACCATTGTTGGATCACTACTTGCACTAGAATATGAAATCCTAAGGAGGGTGGCTGTGCTATTTAGGTACAAACAATTCCACAGAGGTAGGGGATCCTTTCTGCTTCAATGATATTCTGTCTGTCATCTTTACAAAAACTCCAGTTTGATCCTTGATTTTCCCTGGTACAGAAAAGTCCATTTATTATTGCATTTGATAAAAGAGACAGTTAAACAATAATAATAATAATAATAAAGTGGCAGATATTATTTGTTTCTATGGATTCTAAATCAGCCAACAGGAGGCATCAATAAGACTATACTGTACTTGAAAAGCTCTAAACCTTTCAGTGGTTCAATTTTCTGTATTTTGAAAAGTGAGATCAGAATAAGAAAAAATAAAACACTACTTTCTACTTTGAAACAAGGGTTCACTGGTATTCACCAAACCAGAGCACCTGTTATTTCAAACACTTGCAAAGTTGCAATCATACAAGACTGAGTGCTGTAACTTGAGAATAATTATATTTTGTATACGTGGTTAAGAAAAGGGATGATCAGAAACCTGATAGATCTCAACAAGGTGAGGGTTGTAGCACCTCCATCCTTGGAGGTCTTCCCCAATACTAGTCCATGACTTTGAGGTGCAGTTGCATTCAATCATTGTGCCTGTGTAGAGGCAATGATCGTACAAAGATGTTTCCCTCCAAATATTTCAGAATTTTTCCTGGTCTCCATGTGATACAGCTTCCATCTTGCAGAAAAAAACTGAGTTATCATTTTTATGCTTTAAGCAGGTAAGGAGTTCCCTTCCAGTTGACTGGAAAAACATTGCAAAAAATGTTTAAAGAGTAACTGCTGTTAGATCAGTTCTACCAATAATTCCAGTGACCTTATATGCTTAGCACAGCCAAGTATTTTTTAACCTCCCAATCCCTACCTTTTCATCTCAGTTATTGAATTTCAGAAAGAAGCGTGAGACATTAATATCTCAGCTGGAACAACCAAGACTGATTATTATTGAGCTTTCTTATTAAAAGTGGCATTTTCATTATAATTCCTTTCTTCATCCTGAAAAATCATGATGTTGTATTGTCTGTTCTGATATGAGAGTGTTACAGCAAGTGCCTAGGAAGTAGTTTTCAGTGTAGGAAAAAATACATAAGATGGCTGGCCCAGAGGTAATTTATACACTTGTTTCCTTGTTGCCAGGCTATATTTTTAACAAGAAGCTATGCACCTGAAGCATCAGTGCATTGATTTCTTAGTGGCATAATAGACAGAATGGTTGTTTTGCATAATCTGATCTACAAGGACATGTAAGTCTGTCAAGAATGACAGGAGTTGGATGTTTCTGTTAAATTCAATGGACTGTCATGTGAGACTAAAAATCACTTCAGCAAAAAAAACCTATGCAATAATCAAAGGGAAGTGAATGACATACTGTAAATTTGGCTTATGTTTTGATGCAGAATTACAGATACTATTTCCCTAAAAATCCCTCACCCATCCGAAAACTGTGTGCTTTGTGCAGACACGAGATGGTTTTCTTCACCATAGAAGCTCACCCTTAGCTTCCCTTCTCTGGAGGAAAAAAAAGTCAATAAATACATTTAATTTCACTAATCACCCCTGGACACCATTTCTCTGTTTCATGAGAAAGCATCCTGTTGTCTCTGGCCCCTCCTGTCAGTGAGTGGGACATGAGGGAAACTGGGGAAAGGCTGCCCAATGTGTGAGCTGGGGAGGTGCTCCCAAAGTCTTAGCTCTGACAGCGCTATGTGAACTATGCAGCTGTGAATGATGTTTTTAACTGCTTTGTTTTCTTTGTGACTGAGATACAGCTGCTTAATGCAGAGGCACGGACACCTCTGTGGCCAGGGCTTCTCTTTGTCCTGCATCCCAGCCCCAAGTCCATCATCCCAGTTGTGCAGTGGTGCAGGATGGCCCACAGCAGCAGACACAGCAGCTGCTCAAGGAATATTCCAACAGAATCCTTCCAGGTCTGTCACAACACTCAGGATTTGAGACAGTATGTACAAGGCCAGCTTGCACTGAGGATTGCTTGCAGTTGTCTGTAGGTAACTACAAAGACATCCAGCTTCTGGTTCTGCCAATATTCAGACTTGTACTTAGTTTTGACCTTTTATTTATACGAGCTGCTCTGCTGGAATCAATGAGATCGCTGTCGTGCAGCGAGACATCGGCTCTGGCAGGGGCAGTGTGAGATGGGCACTGCTCAAGCAGCCACTCAAGCCTGTGTCTGCCTTTGCCCATTCAACAAGTGCCTTTAATGGAACTCAAGTGCATGCCTAAGTGCTTTCTTAAGCCTGAGCAGTGATAGCTCGTGTAATTGGGGTCAATGAACAGAAAATGTGTGAGCAGCCACATAATGAATGACATTTTCTCCATGTCAAGCACGGGTGAAGTGTTTGAAAGCAAGGAATGGTATTAGCCATTCTTATTATAGATGCAAAGTGAAAAAATGATACCTTGAAGTATTTGCACTCTGGAAAGAAAACTTTTTTATTTTCCAGTTAAACCATCATATTATATTTTGTCTATATTTGTCTAGAAAATGGAAGATGTGAATTTTCTACATGGATATCAATTGGAAAAATAAATTGAAACGCATTTCTCAAATCAGTGGGAAAACATTAACACATAAGAATTGTGTAAAAATAGTTGAAATTGTAAAAGAGTAATTTATCTGATTTTCATCACCAAAAATGGAATTAAGAATTTAACTCAATGGGATTCAAATCAAAAGCATTTGTTTTATATTGAAAAGTTGATTAAAACTTCTGAAAAGATAATTCAGAATCTTTTTTTAAAACCAAAAAGTAAAACAAAAAAACAAACAAACAAACAAACAAACAAAACCAAACAAAAACAAACTTAAAAAATATAAATTCAGAAGTGATGATTTGATGAAAACAATTTGATTTTTTTGATCCAGCTCTTAATATGACTGGACCATATAATGCAGTTTTAAACAAAATTATATCAATTAATGAAACACACCAAATGAGTCACCTACAATCCCAGTTAATTTAGTTCAGTTACCAAAACAATTTGGACATAAAGTTATGTCAGATATTTCTAGTTTTAAATTTGCTAGAAATCTAAGTCTGGATCATCAGGAATGGAAAATAGAGAAGGTCCTTACTCTCTAAATCCTGTGCAGTGACCTGCCATGGGTTATGGTTTGCATAATTCATAAAAACAGCAGAGAAAAAAAAAAAGACAAGTCCATTTTTTGGTTACAATACTCTTAGTTTTAGAAATGCAAAGGCCCCAAAGACACTGCAATGAGTCCTCATCATTCCAGATTTTCCAGAGAAATTAGAAGAGATTTCTGAGTATCAGATCACAGAATTATATCAAGGCTTGAGGACAACCAAAACTGTTGAAAGACATTCAGCCTGTCTTCAAAGGTTGAGGCAGTAATTCAGGTAAAATTTATTCTTCAAAATTTGTTACTTCCTGGTTTGAAATCTTCAGTTTTTTTCTTTGCCTGTTACAGAGGGATTCTTGTTACTGTAAAGCAGGTAGATCTTGTCCTTCAGTTTCCATAAGTGATGCAGAAAGAAGTAAAAGGAAGTGGATGGAGTAAAATGAGGGCTGTAAAGCTAACAGAAGTGATATAATTGAAGCAAAGTGACCCTAGCCCCTCAGCTGTGAGGCACTATCTGTCTCTGTGCATGAGAGGAGGAAAAATCTGTCCCTCAAGCACACGGAGAAATGAGTTACCGCTCTTCTGCAAGAGAGGAATTAATAACAACAGCCAAAGAGAGAGAGAATTATTCACTGGCTGCAAGATTTCTCTGCAAATTGATAGTTTTTAAAATTTACTATATTACTGGATAGTTCCTGTAGACCTCAAAATCCTAAATTTACTCCCTAAACATATTTATTCCAAACCCAAAAATAAATTCAGGTTGTAAATTAAAAACTCCCTATTCTGCAAGTAGCATACAGCATTAAGTAATCTGGTTTCCCTGCAAAGGGAAGCCAGCTTTTTAGTTCTATTCTGAGACACTGACATTCTCTTGTTGAAGTTACTTGCCCTTTCAAAATATACTTCCTCTTAAAAGATCAGTTTATAAAGGTTTACATTGATCCGAATAATCCTACTGTGAATGATTTGAACAAGAATACTCTTCTGGTACTTATAAAGCCCTTTGGGAGATTCATCATGGCCAAGTTCCGATCAGAAGAAACAAATCCAGTGCAAGATTAAGACACCTAATTTTGGGCAAAAACCCCCAGATGTACTCTAGAAGCATTCCAATGACTTCTCACTGCTGCAGACATTAAAGCCGCAGGGTCTGACCCTGAACCCTCCTTACTGTGTGAGTCAGGTCCTCAGCACAAAAAACTCTGCTCTCAAAATCTCCTACTGGGCTGCACTTGTGGCTAACCGAGTTGTGGGGCCAAATTAGCGTTGAGCTCATTTTGCCGCCTCTGTGTTACAAAGTGTGCCCTAGGAAACCTGGATACAGAGTCCTGCATGGGAATTTCAGGAATGAGAACAGCTAACTCTGTGGATCACAGTATGGATTTTTAGTTCAGATGTCATGCCTGATTAACCGTCTGGCATTGCTTTAGTTGTTGAGTTATGTAGTGATAGGTCTAATGAAAGACTTGCTGACTACAAGTTGGGTGTTGGCTTGAATTTTAAACATGTTGATCACAGATGAAAGTTGGACTTACTGGACTAAGTACTAGAACTGCAACTGAAAAATCTCACACAGTGAACAAGCACAATTAGGTCATATGTTAAAAAAAAAAAAAGGCTATATATAAAAAAACATTTTGTGTTAATCTTATATTCACTCCTATGTTAAGCATTTCTTTCTCTTTGATATCCACCTCCTTCTGTCAGGTCTTCAACGTAAAAGTGAGAGGGAGTCAAACCTAAAATTTGCATGTCCATAAAAATCACCAGGTGTTATGCTATTTGCTATTCATGTTAGAGACAATTTCATTCTATCTTTCTGACGTTGTATCACTGCAGAAAAGAGTATGGGTCCACAGGGCTTTGGGAAGTTCAGTAATTAGATGATCATCAGGAGAGAAGAGATCACAGTTTGGATACGTTTCAATATTTTAGCAGTGGCTTTGAAACACAAAATGCACTAACAGAACAGAGTTAGTATATTTTTCTTATAAAAGGAGTGCAGCATTTGCAAGGCTGTATTTTTATACTCCCTCCTGTACAAACTCCCTCTGTTGAGTTCTTCACTGCAGAATCCCTGGTTCAAAATGGTGAGAAATTTTAGCTTGTTGACTAAGGCACCCTCTAGGAGTTGGGATGCTTTTTGGTTTTGAATGCTGTGATAGAAAGGAAAGAACTGAATCCAGATGACCTACTTTCTAGGTAGAATACAGGCACACAAAACACAGCTTAGGTGTGAAGCAGGATCCTCAAATAAGAGCAGTTTTGGACATGCGCAGTTTGTCTGAGCACTAGAATTTTTAAGTCAGTAGTGTCTCATAATATATTTATGGTGAGAGGAACCTGAAGAATAATAATTTTGTTTAAAGCCATAATTTGTACTTTTATTGCTCAATACACTTTGTAGATCATCACAACCTTCACAAGACCTTAACTGGTTCTTCCTTTATTGCTGCCTACGTTTTTTCTGCTTGCCAAATTTGTTAGCAAATCTGTGAATGCAAGCCTTCCAGTTACTATATTTAATGATGATTTTGTTCACTTGAAGACAATTTAATTAATATAAAAGGAAATTTTAACTTTTTGATCACGTTGAAGCTTTGCCTTCTAGTTGTTTTTGTGTCATACCGCACAGATTGATCTCTGCAGTGTTTTATTCAGAAAGTAATAAAAACTACTACTGAATTCAGAAGATGTGAAAATGTTGCTGAAAGGTCTGAGAAGAAACCTTAATTAACATGTGACTATGTTTCAATAAAGACAAGGAAATAAAAGTGTCTTGAAGGATCATCAGACTCATCAATTTTCTGCTCATCACTAGACAAAATTTCAGTGAGTGGCACATTTGATCTTGTGGAATCCGAAGAAATCAATTTTCTGGGCTTTTTGAGTTCAACACAAATTCAGTGAGTCTCATGAAGGATCACTGTTTCTTAGTTCAGTTCTCCTTCAAAACAATCCCCTGATACTCTTTCTTTTGAAGTCAGTAATGCAGAATCAAATAAATTCACAAATTATCTTGTATATAATCCCTGAAAAATAATCACATTTATAATATTGATTATTGCTTTTACAGTTAGAACTGTTACATACCTACATACAAAATCTGATTAATAGCATAGGATGCGTTATATACAGACAGGTGGTGTGATATAATATGCTTGTTTTTCAGATGACCTTTCTGAGTTCACCAGACTTAAGTCCCCAAAATTTCACAAGTCTCCCCTTTCCTACCTTTTCGTTTCCTTCTCTTATAGTCAGGACAGTTACATTCATTTTCTTAATCAAATTCCAGTTTTCTCCAATTGCTTTTATAACAATAAAAATGCTGTTCGCATTACTTTCAGAGTTTTAATTGGTGAATTTTTTGGTATAGATTAACAACTGATTAAGTCCTATATTTACCTTTTCTGGGATGCCAAGGACTGGAATGCTTGTTTCCTACTTCTGTTTTAGATTAATCTTGCTCAAAATATTTTTTTTTTTTTTCTAAAAAGAGCTATTCCTGATTTTAACATAGGTTTAGTTACAGCAATTACACACACACAAAACTCCAACAAACAAACTAAATAAAACTAAACACAATGCCCCTAAAAAAAATAAAATAAACCAGAAAACGCCCCCCAAAACTCCAAAAAATCAAAACCATAAAAAAAGACATAAGCATGTGATTTGAATTCTATGGAGGAATTTCCAGTCTTTAGGATAACTTTTAACTGAGATTTTTTTGACTGAGATGAGAACTTTTGTCTGAAATTTAAAGAAAGATTTTGCCTCTGAGATGATATTTAAAACTAAAAAACTATATTCAACAGTAAACTTGGAACCCATGCCCAGTATTCTGAATATCTATGATTTCAGACACTGTAATCAGGAGCCCTGATTATAGGTTGAAGTCCATAAGATCTGTTTTCATTTTGTCTTTGACTTGTTATTTTAAACTTATATTATTCCTTTGACAGCAAGAAATATATATAAAGTTTTCTGTTGAAAAGCATCAGACATCAATTCGATGACATTTCTATGATCTCAACAACATTAAAGTGGCCTGCATAGTGCAAGTGATACCCCCAATGAGAAAAGCAAATCTACTCTCAATGGTGATAAATGTCTGAGGGTAAAAATGTCAGTAAAGATCCCTAATATTATTTCAATGTGGGGGTTTATTTTTATATATGCTTCTGATCCCCTAGAAAAAATATTGATAACAGGGGAAGAAGGAAATAACAGGTAAGGTAATTATGCTGCCATGGTTACTCTGAGAACAGAAAGCTCACAGCAAATTTTAATACAATTCAAACCAATAGAATTCAACCAGCACATAGAATCTCTGTGCAGAATATTTTCACAAAAAGGTTGCCTATTCAAATCATCACCTTGACTCTGTCTGCCTAAATTTGTGGGCAATAGATATGAATCAGAGTAAAATTGTGGCCTGGTGGGAAATGCCCCTAAAAATAAGAAAGAGGCATATCAGTGTCTTCACTGTCTTCTTGTAGGTTAATCCCTGGACAGAAACTCTTTCTAAAGTAGAGGGTGTAGACGGTGGTGCTGAAATGAGGGCATCATCTGAGGGACTCCATCACCCAGGTGAGACACCTACCCCTGGAGCTGCCTGAATGATCCTGGGCATTGTGGTAGTTCAGAGGAAAAAGGCAAAAGAGTATTTTTGAAGCTGTAGAGGAAAAGCTGGAGAGGTGAAGGGACAGCACCAAAAAACTACACAACAGCAGGGTTGTCTTTAGGAAAAGGGATTCAGAACTAAGGCTCTCCATCATAAAAACAAAGTCAAAGAATAACTCTCTCCCTCTCCAACTTCCTGCTTACACCATGTTAGATCTGCAGAATTTATTACAGACACTCAGGCAAGAGAGGTAAAGTCCCTTGGTTTTTCCACTGATACAGTTTGAACATTTACGTGTTTCTGATAACAGACTGATACAATCAAGTCTTTGGAGTTTGACTAAGGTACATTTATACACTCTAGCAATAGTAGAATACATGAAAATATTTCTGTGCAGGGACAAGTGCACCTGTCCACTCATTGTAAAACAAAATAAAAACATTTTAGAGTAAGGAGCTCCTTAAGGAACACAGCTTTTGGCTCATGCATCATTTCCATAGAAAAGATGCCTACATTACCCTTTGTTAAACTCGAGTAAGTTTCCTAGCAACCCATTCATTATCTCTGTGGGGTATAAAAAGACACCAGCATTATAAAGAAGTTGAGTCTTTGACAGCATTGTGTTTTTTGACCACAGTTAATCACCAAACCTGCTGGCATCAGTCCAAAGTCCTCTTCTTCAATAACATAAGTATCAACAAAGTACTTTGTTAATGTTAATGTATTTTATTTTCTGCTACAGGACAAAATCAGATTCTGTATATCTAGTATACTGTGCAAAGTCCTAAAAAAAAATCTTCAAATCAATGTCCTGTTTCACAGGTCCAGTGTCAAGGATAGCCAAACACCACATCACAAAGGTGACTTCTTAATATTTTTTTTAGGAGGTAATTAATGGCCTAAATAGAAAACTGTTGTAGAAAAATCTCTCTCTTTTTTTTTTTTTTAATTTTTTTTTTTTATTTTAAAAATTTTTCCCCCCCCATATTTGGGTTGATAGTTTTGCTTAACTTGCTGGTTTATTCTTAAAGCAATTTTTCCAGCTCTGTAGTGTTAGATAATGGCCAACAGTTTCAACCAACTCAGGACTGGCTGCTGTCTCTAGGACTGAAGCAGAGAAAAATATAATTTGCAACTGAAATATTAGGATCATTAATTTCATTAATTTCATTAGGATCATTAATCTCAGAAAAACAAAAAGCAAGACACAAATGGACAAGTGGAAAAAAATTCCCCATTAGTACTTCAAAACCTGTGTTGAAATATCTTTATCTTTGTAGAGAAGAAACTCTTGCCTGACAGTTCTCAAATTTATGGAATGCATGAAGAAATGATGACATTAACATTTAAAGATTCTTTACTTTTATAGTAGATTATTTGAGTTTGAGTAAGCATGCTCTTGAATAAACCTAGACTTCCTCTCTGTATAAAATTTCACTAATAGTTCAAAATATCAAGATTTTTGCAGTAGCTGCTTTTCCTGCACATTAGAGGCAGGTACAAAGCAAACTGAAAGAACCTGACACTGCAGACTATAGTAAAAAAATATATTCAGTTATTGGTAGTCCACCACTTTAGGAAAAAAGAAAAAGACTTAAAAAAATGAGAAATAGAGAAGTATTTCTTTCAGAGATATATATGGGACAGCATGAAAAAGAAGCAGCTAATTCAAAACACCCTTTCTTCAGAAGCTGTGCTACTCCAGAAAGAAAGGAAAAAGAAACCTGTGTGATTTTGGAGGAATCTATGACAGCAGTTCCTCTATTATTCCTTCCCTTACAAGCAGAAGAAAAAAGTGATGGTTTGCTGACTCCTGACCCTACTTAAAAGGTAAATCTCCTACCTATTTTTATTTGACTAGCTGGACTCAGCCATCTCTGAAGCAGTGTTTTTTGGGTATTTTTAGGTTGTCTGTATCATCTACAGTGATACAATAAGGATTATTCACCTATAAGGCAGGCAGTCTATTACAGAGACGTCTATTTTCACCACAATGATTCCCATAATATGCAGGCAACATGACTACAAAACAGAAACTGCAGATACCTCTTATTACCTCACTGAGGTTATGGACTAATGTTATGGTAATCTATGGTTCCATTGCATGTGGTTGTTTAATAGAATTCAGAGGAGTGGAAATGACCAAGCACATATAGCACTAGTCTGTTGCTTAATACAAACCGAGAATACACTTATTTTAACTAAATGACCCCACTGAATTTTAGGAGTCTGTTATTTCTTGTCTAATTATTACTCTGAATATAATACTATGGTTTCTATGACTCATGCATAGTGCCTTAGGACAGATTTCTTTTTAATGTATGCTGCATTAGTCACACTTATCTATGAACCCCGATTATATACGGTGCAACCTCTACACCTACTGTGGTATTCTAAAAAGGAAATATTAATATTTTACTTGGTTCTGTAATTAACACTAGTACATAAACCCATGCAAGTCCAAAATAGCTTTGAAGATTTAGGATTGGATGATTAAAACAAAATTCTTTTCCTCAAAGTTGTTTCATGGATACTGTTAGACATAATTTATTACGGTAATAACAATTCCTCTAGTTGTAAGAAGTATGATGCAAAAGAAGAAAAATATGAAAGCTAATGGTGAGTCTTTTTTGCAAGACACAAAATTGGCAGTCATAAAGAAAGTTAATAGTCTTTGCATGCTAAGAATCCAAAGACCTTCAGTTATCAGCCTTCTCTGAAGAAATTAGAAATCACACCAAATGAAGTGATTCCTGATTGGCTCAGAGCTCTTGACTGCATCTTTTCTAGTCCAAATTGGCAGGTTCCTTGCTAAGATTTGAATGGGTGTATGTTAAAAGGCCAATTGAGAGAAGAGGACTTCTTTGTTAATAGTACACAGCCAAACTTAAAGTGCAAACTGAGGAGAGCATGTCTGGAAAAGGAGCAAAAGCATCTGTCTTTTAAAAATTGAGAATCATTCCTCTGTCCTCTTCATGGTTAAACAAGGTGTGACGTCCTGAACCTGGGTAAGAATAACTCCAGGCACCAGTGTATATGCTGGAGGATGACTATCTGGAAGGCCTCTTTTAAGAAAAGAGGGACCATGGTGGACATCAAGCTGAATATGAAGCAGCACAACCCTCATGGCAAAGATGCTGACAAGATTAGGAAGTTACAGTATTAGGATACAGTATTAGGAAGAGCACTGTCAGCAGGTGAAGGAAGATGATCCCTCCCCTCCACTCAGGTCACTCCTGGGGTGTGAAGTCCAGTTTTCAGTTTTTCTGTACAAGACAAATGTGGACATATTGAAGAGACTCCAGAGAAGGGCCACAAAGATGATCAAGAGTGAACTGTCAAATTAGGAGAGGCTGAGAAACTGTGACTCTTCAGCCTAGGGAAGAGTACGCTCAGGAAGATTTATCAGTGTGTATAAATACTTGAAGAGAGGGTGCAGAACATCAGGGTCATTTCAGTGGTGCTCAGTGAGACAACCAGAGGCAATGGGAACACAGGAGGTTCTTTCTGAGCATCAGGAAACACTTTTTCACTAAGAGGGTGACCAAGCACTGCCACAGGCTGCTCAGGGAGGTTGTGGAGTCTCCATTCCTGTAGATATTCTTAAGCTGTCTAGATACAGTCCTGGGCAACTTCTTGAGCGGCATGGTTAGATCTATGACCTTTAACATTCCCTTTCAACCTTAGTTTCTCTGTGTTTCTGCAATTCTGTCTCATACCCTTTTACAGACACACCATCCTGTACTGTTCCCTCATCTCCTGAGGAAACCATTTATGAAGGAGCTGAAATGGAACTATAGTTTTTAATTATTACAAATCCAGCAAGATTTTCTAATAGGCAAATAAGGTTATAAAATGTCACAATGGGGGAAACAGTCACTAATCCTTGTATTTCTAACTCCACATAGTAATACCAAGAGAATGCTGGATCTTCCAAAAAGAGGAGAGCAACTTCTCTGGCATTCAAAGTCCGCCTGCTTGTCTCACTATTATTCTTGTGAGATATTTGGTGGTTGGCTTTTTCTCCCTAATGTGCTGTGAATGTTTTAAAGTCATCTAGCTTTGCAGGTAGGTGGATATTTGGGATTTAAAATTAATGGAAGCACGTTTTCACATGAGTGGCAGCTGTCAGTCAGGTTTTTTTTTAGGATCTGAACTGACAAAAATAATGAAATTGCAAATGAAAGTGAATAAAATTTTATGTGTGAAACAGAAAATAAAATGTCTTTGGGAATGAATGAAACTCTTTATTTCTCTTGTGTCCTTTTACACAATTTAAGAATATCCATATGATATGGCCAGAATGGCCCAGTATAAGATGATCTAACAGCAGGAAGTTTCCCTTCCTACTCTGCTCAAGAGAACTTGACACACACATCAAGTTCAACTATAAGTCCACATATAAGGCCAACTTTCAAGGACCACCAGGGCTATCATGCTACAGAATCATTCTTAGTGCTTTTCTGCAGCTCATGCAGAAGAATTTTCCAGGAAGCATGATAGATTAATTAGATGAAAATGGAATCATGCACCTCAAAAACTTCATAGCCATTACCTCTCAATGTAGACTAGGTCTTCCTTTAGGAGATAACAGACATAGTTCCAAATATCCATAAATAAAGGAGAAGATGGAACCAGGGACTGAGATTTCCTTATCCCTGTAACTAGACTGTGAGGCAAAACATCTCTTTCTTCTCAGTTTTGTGATTCAAACCGAAGCATTTAAGATTCAACTTGTGATTCATGTCATAATTTGTAAAGACCTCTATCTATATTGATTTTTCTCCCTAATATAGACAGCTGACCCAAAAGATGTCTCCCAAGGTGTAAAGTACTGGCTGTAGAACACCTTGAAATAAGTATAAAAAAGCAATTCCTATAGGTGTGGCCAAATAAGAGACTGTTTTTTTAAAGCATGATGATGGTGCACTTGATCCAGCCAAGTGGCAGTATTGCTTTAAGCACCCTGGGAGATTGTTTCTTGCCGCATGTGCTTTTACTATCAGAAAAATATGGCTATAAAAGAAAATGTGCCTAATCCTTCCTTTGCTCCCATTCAGTCACTCCTGGTTACTTCTCTTTGAGCCACCCTACCTGATTGCTCTCTCATTTACCCCTTTAAAACACTTACAGATATTTAGCATGCTGTTCATGAATCATTATTTAGACAAGCACTCCATATTTAGCTCTTCTCCTTTCCTCATAAATCAGTCCCTTCCAGACCCTCAATCATTTTTATTGCTCTTTCATAACTGCTGATAGTACTCATAAATGAAATGTCTGTAATGGTGCTAAGCAAGAAAAAGGGAACAAGATACCAAGGCTGCAGTTAATAAAATAAAAATAAAGCACAACCTAACTTGGGCGCATCCTCTTTATTTTGGCCATCAAATAGACACAAATGAGAGCACAACATGGCAAATTAATTACCAGAGGCCCAGGCACACCTGCTGACATTCCTATTTTCCCTTGTATTTTTCCCCTTTAAGAGAGAGAAGTAGAAAAATACCTAATGTGAACATCTATTTCTGTTTCTTCAAATCAATATTCTAGCATTCTGTGGACATGAATGGCTGCTGGCCATCAAATTTCAAACATCTCAAAGCATGTTAAGTCCAACATGTAAGAGCATTATCTGTTATCGCAAGAAAACTTTCTGAGTGCTTTTATCATAACTCTGCTGGAAGAGGGAATACTATACAGTAGTTTAGATATACAGAATATACAGAAATTTTAATTTTACAAAAGTTATAATTTTAATCAAGACCAGTTAAAGGCTTAGCATGGAAATAATCATGCTTTTGACAGTCTGATATTTCCAACACTGCACCCTAGTAGTTTCAGTTTAAAAGGGAACCTCAGTTTTGCCTGTGAGACCAAAGAATGCTGAGAATGCTGGCTTTTAAATTTAAAAGGAAAGAAGCAACCTTTAGGCAGAGTTTTAATTTCTGAATAATTTGTTATAGAAGAGGTGAAAACTTTATGGAAGTTCAAATAAACTGCCTTTGGCCAGTGAGCTGCTCTCTCTGTGATGTGTGTAACAGTGTACACACGACAAATTTCTAAATGCATGGAAAACATGTAAAGATGAATCCAGTCACATCTATTTTTAGAATAGTTTACTGTGCATTTGAAAAATAAAGACAATTAGAGAAGTAAAATTTATAAAAGCAATTGTTTTCTAAAGGAAACAGGAAAAATATTGAAAATAATAACTCTCAGTATGCATTTAGTTATTGCATCTTAGTGCTCAAATAGCTTTTACAGCCTTTCTTATCCCTTGTCAAGCTTGTCTTAAAGTCTAATTTTAATTGCCTGTAGCTGGACTGGTTTAGATTTGTTTTGCTCTTAAACAACAACCAAAATGTTAGTTCTTGAGACTAATTCTAAATTTAAAAAAAGATTAAGTGTTAAAATGTTTTGGCACTGCAGGTATGTAAAAGCATAGAACACTTAGCATTCTAAATGTGATACTTATAACAATAATAGTAAAGAGGTATAAATAAACCAAAAAAATAGCTGATAATCTTCTCTCTACAGTCTAGAGCCTATATATCAAACCTTGTCAGCAGAGAAAGATTTAAACATGTATATTTTTTCAAGCAGAAGAACATCAAATGCAGAAAAGAAAGATTAAAACAGTTTTGTAAAGTTATTTTAATAATAAAAAAATATTTATTTACTTCTATTTGGAAGATTTAGGAGAACATTAAGGGGTCATAGTTATTAGGCTGTGAACTCATAGAGGGGTTGCTTATTGTACAAAAAACTCAGTTCCTCATTTATGCACTGTCCTCTACTCTTCTCAATGATTTAGACAAAAGGAAAGAAAATGTAAAGAAGTCTCTCAGATCAAAATCTTTTTTTTATTTAGCTGAAAAATGGGCCAAAAATGAGGTGTCACGATGCAAAGGGATCATAAACCTGCTCTCAGCACTTCTATTGGAAATTTTTCAAACTTCTATCTGTTGTCTGACCTAACAGAATACTTTTCTAGTTTGAAGCCTCCAAATGTGTCTAATGAAATATTTATTACTTCAGTGCTTTAAGTTAAAATAGTAAAAGAAATAATCTAGAGTTAGTATTAAAAGTTGAAGCTTTAATCATTACCTCTGGAACTCCATTCATCAATCATTCTCTTTCAAAGTCCATGAATAAAGAAAGAATATCTATACACTGCAATGAAATACTGGCACCTGATAAGATACTAAAATTAAATTATAGCCTTGGTAACCAGGAAATCTCTTTTAAATGGTTGGGATGCAAACATGTTACTTTTGCTGAAGGTCTCAGAACCATGAGAACAATAGAAAATATTTTCCTTAAACAGCTGTAGAAGTAGAAAATACCATATTAATAAGCAAGAAGTGTTTCTTCAAGGCATGCAAGGAAGTCCTTTTCTCAACTGGCACTGGAAATTACACAACCTGTTTGGAGCACCAGTTCCCCAAAAAGTGGGCTGGCAGAGATGCCCGTGATAGAGCAGAGATGAAGAGCTGCAATCATGAAAATCTGGGGAGAAAGTTCAAGGCTTTTGGCAGCACAAAAGCAAATCTGAGTAGTAAAAATTGGGGGTGTAGTAAAAAATTGCTGCTAAGCAATTGGTCTATTGCCTCTACGTGAAAATAGAACAAGCCCAGAAGATTTAAGCAGAGGATTTTCCTTTAATATAATAAATGCCCTCTAATTGTAAAGCTAAGCTATACAGTCGTGAGTTGAACAATAAACTTGGCTACATTATTTCCTACCTCATAGCTGCATTTTAAAAGCCCTGTTTTGAGGGCCAGAACAGTGCTAGTCAATTGACTAGGCAAAGATTTGATGGACCTGGCTAAACAATGCAAGGATATGGACTTGAACCAGTTATTCAGTCCCTGTCTGAGTTCTTTTAGGTCTAGTAATAGAGGCTACATACCAGGACCAGAACCAGTTACATCTTTGAGTATACAATATGTGAAAGAAGTTCAGTGTTAACTGCTGTGAAGCAAAGCATGAAAAGAAAAGAAAAAAGTCTTAACTTATATAAACTCATTGATAACTGAATTAGGGGTTACCAGTCAGAAAAGAGCCTTTGGAATGATTGTAGAACTAAATAAGACAATAAGAATGGAAAAACAGACAGAAAATATTAATTATTTTCTAATATACCAAGTAGGAAACCAAACAAAAGAAGACAAATTGAAAACATAATTATGTACAAATGCAGAATGCATGGAAATCTCAATTACTGTGTGCATACTTCAGGCCACTTATCTCAGACACGAGGTTGTGATACTACTCACAGCACACAGAAAGTGGCAAGGGTGGCTGATAGTATGGAGTAGCTTTCTATATCTCAGGAGGTTTCTAATGCTGCAAGTCACAGAGGCACAAAGAGATACCAGGGAAATAACACCCTCCTCTAGCCATCTTTCTTACATTTTTTTCTGAATTCAACTGAATAATTTGAATGCTTGTAGTCATTTCTTGCAAGCTTTCCAAACCTCTGATCATCCCAAAAGCTTCTATTTACATGTTGTATTTTCAAATACTTGATTCTTGGCTGCAAACACTGGGACTATACTCTGCATTTTGTATGAAAATTCAGCTATGGCTTATAAAACAGCTTCAATACCTCCCTACTTCTAGTGAGAAGAAGAGATACCTTACCTGACATAACCCAGTGCAACATCTGTCTTTTTTATGATCCCATTACATTCTTCTTAATAGTCATTCTATGGTCAAATAATGAAAGCTACTGAATCAAGGAGCACAGAAGATGCTTTATGGCTTCAAAAAATCAATCTGTTTTCATTTAGGTACATGTTAAAGAGTCTAACAGTCAGCCATCAATTAAAAACAAACAAACAAACAGAACCACTGAAAACAATGCAGAAAAAAATATGGAGAAGAAAGTAAATTATGTTTTCTCTTCTGTTTTCTTCGTTCTTTGCATGATCAGTGATTTCATCTATTGTATTTGTTTTAACAAAAACATCACTAACATACTGATTGCTAGAGTCCACATTCTAATTTTAATTAAAATCAAATATATCTGGTCGTGTACATTTTCCTTCATAGGAATAATTCCACATTTATGCTGTTTTAAATGAGAAGAGAATTTAGCTCACTACATTTTTACATGCTTCACTGGCTTGGTACTGAGAATGTTTTGCTGGATTGGTTTGACTTTTTCCTCATAAGAAACAGACGTGATTATTTTTATTTGGCAGTTAAACACCTGGTCACTAAATATTTAAAATTCTTAAATGAAATGCCTCTCAATAAGCTGTGTAGTAATAATATGCAAATACTTACTTATACTCAATTGGCATATAACAAGGTATGAACAATGTGTATGCATTGTAATGAAGTGATGCAAATGACCTCAGAAGTTGGAAGACACTGCCAAAAGTTTGAATTGTATCCAAAATAAGAATGTCTGTTTTCCCTACAATCTGCTGAATTCAGAACGTATTAGTATCTCAGCACTGCACAGCTGTGTTTTTCTATCAAAGAAGGATAATGACTGCTTTCAGACTTGCAGAAAAAAATCCTTCCTAATGGAGTTGGGTACCTTTATCTGCATTCAAGCTGCTGCTTATTTATTTTTAAATAACTGAATTCTGGCAACACTTTATCCTGAATAAAATACATAGTTAAAAGAGAGTCAGATATTCTATGTCAGCCCTCTGCTCTGAAAACACAGTACCTATTTAAGATGGATCTTGATCCTTTTTTTAATGTTTTCTCATCACTAATCAACCAAACTTTATAGGTGATCTATCTCATGGCCTCAAGCCCTTTCCTCCCTAATGTCTTATACAGTCTTACAGGGTGATCCTAACATACAGCTACAGTCCTGCCCCGGTATAATCCCCAGTTCCATGCTTCTTTAAGGCCAGGCTCTTCTTTTAGAAGGGGAGACTCTTGCTGAGAAGCTGGCCATCACTTTCTTTTCCAGACTTTTCTCATGTAAACAGGTCCAGAAGATCTGGATTGCTCAGCAAAACAGTATCAAGGACAGGGCTTCTCGAGTGAAGATTTCAGAACAAATCTAAGTCATAAATGGTGCCTCCACAGCCCCAGACATGAAGTGTTTGTGATATTTTTGTGAAGCATCTCTTCTTCCTCTATCCTTTCCTGGTGTCACAAGGAGGACATCTATCCTGCTGCATTTGGTACATGTGAGAGGTGCTGTTGAGGTGCCTAGAATGTTTACTGTCTGCTGGAGAAGAATTCAGTGAAGTCAGATATAAAAAAAACCAAAAAAGCAATTTCCCTATGATTCATGAATGATATCTATACCAGTAGAAAATCCTTCTTTTACAGCAGACTTACACTACTTCAAATGCCTCTTGTCCACAAAGCAGCCTCAAGTTGCTGAAGTAAAAACATTTCCAAGGTGCTCTGCTATTCTGAAGTCAAAAGCAATTTCATTTCTCAGTCATAGTCCACCACAACACAGGAGAACCTGTACTTGCGTGGTTAGAGATAATAATGGTGCAGAGTCCTAGTGGGAGCTCCATAGTTATGTGTTTAAGTCTCTCTTTTAACAGGAGTTTGATAGAAGCGAGGTAAATGATTGAAGAATATTAATAGCTTATCTTTAATGTTTTTCTTTATCACTTTGCTAGTCTGTATTCATTTTTGTGTATGAAAAGATGACATTTCAGTAATATGTTAGAAAAAGGCAGATCGTTAGATAATATATCATTGCAATTCCACTATCTTCATTATTGTGAAGACTCTATCACCTGAACCAAGATAATGTGTACATTTTATTCTTACCTCTTCCTAGTGATACAAGGAATTGCTTTTCAGAGACCTTATTAATTTATTTATATTTTCTCACAAAATATTTTTTAGTGTTTACACTCGCTCTTATATTCTAGCGAGATCAAATTTTTATTTCATAACTACTTTCTGTCTGATATATATCAGTGAAGTACAGGCTTGTTCTGATTACCATGTGTCAAATGTGACTTGGTTTGCATTTTTCTACTAGGATGTGGAAACCATATTCAATAATCTTTTATCAGTTTTGTATAGGAAGAATAAAATTTTGATCACACAAGAGATTTGTGGGATATTACGTTTTTTTCATAAAGTGGATTAAAATCCAGTGAATATGTAGAACTCAGTTTAAAGCCAGTTTGTTTCAGTTTAGCTTAAACAGATCCTAATTTGTGCTACATGGAAAAAATGCCTCATTTAAACTGCAATAAAAGTAGCTGCATAACTCCATTTAGTGGTTCAGTTAAATTAGTTGGATTTATTGCATTTGATTGAACCAAGATAACAGTATCATAGAATCAAGGCTGAAATTTTAAGCTAACATGCAGCATGTCATCTGACAAATTTTTCAATTTCAGCAGCAGATATCTGCCAGTATTGCTAATTACCTGTCTACTTTGAGCAGCAACTAACAAAACTCAAGTCTGAAAATGATTACTGTGCAAAGCAATTTCACTAGGCATGTGAGACCTAAAAACATGTCACAAAGATCTACCAAATACTTAATATCAAGTTGAAATACTGGACTGGAACAATCCTCAAATGCCACAAGTTGTTCTAAAGAAAAATACTGAGTGTTATGGAGATCGTCTTTATGATAAGGAATTGATTTGGGAGATATATCTTTGTTTTCTGAATCATTTTTTCATTGGTCTCAGTGAGCTCACTTTGAAAAGGGCAAGCATTACTTTGAGGCTTGTGAAGATTTTCTAAAATTATGGTTATGTATAAGCCTAGCTCAGGCGATAAAAACTCACTCTCACTACTGATGTGACTCGTTGCTTAAACTGCATTTTTAACCAGATTGAAAACTTGCTGAAAGTATGGATGAGGATTCAGCTGAGCAAAACAGTTAGCAAAGAAAGTCAGCTGATTGCTAACAGGAGAAAGAAGCCCCTGACCTTAGCCTCAGCTTTGGGCTCCCTGGAATTTGGGCTCCTGTGGAATCTGCCACCAGCTCTCCCTCAGGTTCTCGATGACAAAAATTAATGCAAGCAAATGCTGAGGTAGCACCTTGCTATTACTCAAATGTATTTGCAGAGATGTAAACTTTTGTAGACACGCATCAGAAACCAGAATCAAACTGCTTTATTTTTAGCTTTACCAGGCAGAATAAATAAACATTCACAGAAATTATAATTATTCAAACTATGAGTAGTTACATGGTCAATTTCCACTGTTCTTCATAGTGTTTTTCCCAAGCAGTCTTTTGAAATGATCAAATAAATTCCTATAGCTACCATTTTTTCAGCTACTGATGCCTGGTAACAAACAAAAACAAATTTGTGACTGGACTCAATGCATTTTTTTGTTTTATTTATAGCTGCAGTTTGAAAACACACTTCACTTTTCATAAAATTGAACTTTTAATCAAAAATATATGACAGAAAGCACGATTCTTCTATTTAATATTTCACTAATATGTATTTTAATATGTATTTTCATTCAGCTGAATAGGGCTGCTTTGAGTATTAACCCTTTCACAAAGCATTTCTTTGCCTACCTAAATTGCAAACTAAGCATCGTAGTGCTTTTTTCCCCCACTATATGCAGTTAAACAACTACAGAAAGTTCGAACATACGCAGTTATTTGCATATATCTGCATACACTCATATGCATAAATGCACATAACACAGAAGGTGAAACTCAAAGAATGTAAGTAAGAAACTGAAATTCTCTTCAAGGGCTGTGCTGACTTTGAAGTTAACTCAATGAGTTGTGAAGTAAACCAAGTGCCACATAAATGTATACGCTTATTCTCTTCTTAAAAAGAGGAAACATTGCCTTGCAAGCAGATTGCAATTAACACACTACCTCGTCAGCTTGCAAGATCTCAGCTAAGCAGAGAGTTCTTTTTTGTTCTCCACCTAGTATGTGATCCTTTTTTCAGAAGGAGGGAATCTGCTATTTGGAAACTCCACTTACAAGCATTTTCATATCAAAATAGGTATCTTCACATGAAAGTCAGAAGAATATTTTTTTTTTTTGAAAGATGTCCTTTTTAAGTTTTTCAAAGAGTTCTTTTCAGAAAAGGCAGGAACCTCATCAGCTCCCACACACACAAATCTTCAAATGCTGTTTTTGAAGAATTGCATTTAGAAGTGTGTTCACTCATATACGAAGCATGAGAAGCCAGGAAAAAAATAAGTCTTTGAATTTGAACTACAGCTCATCATAATCTGGTTAAAATTATCTTCAACACCACCTGTCATTATTAATGCAGGAAGAGAGGTGGAAAAATACCTTCAGCCCAGCTACATTATTGCAAATAAGGTCCATCTGCTTTTCACTGTTCCATCATATAATAATGGCAGTTATATTTATGATGGTTTAGGATTTTGCCTGTAGTAGATGACTGTGAAACTGCCTTTATTAAAAATGTTTTCCTTTGAAGGTGTTCTACCATTTTAGCAGACTTTATACCTAATTTTTAATGTGGAATCCTCAGTCTTTGATATAGTCCATTGCTAGGTAAATTATTTTTTTCCAAATAATTAAATTCTTATAATATATATGTAAGAATACAGAAATATCCTATCTTTTTGTGATAAGTGGTACAGCAATGAAGAATCTGAGTTAAGGCATAATGGCTATAGGAACCACTTTAGAATAGTCATGGTGAAATATTAATTATCTGCATCCTTGAAGGAACACATTAAAAACATAAAACCTACAGGGTAAGAATTTCTGAAAGAGAAAGCAAGGATTTTTATAAATGCAAATTTAAAGGTAAAACCTAAGATACAAAATGCTTGCTGTTATCGTGGATAGTGTTAAAATCATAAGAAGGACATTCAAAGTAAATTGGTTATGTTCACATTAAAATGTGATGTGGTGCCTCAATCCAGGGCCTGTGGTGAGACTTATTTTTGGCTTGCTCTCTGCTGTCCACGAATGTGACCCTGTACAGCCCCAAAGAGTATTATTGTAAAAAGAACACTCATCATTAAGATTTTAAACATAACAACAAGAACAACAATAATAACAACAATAAAGGTAGAAGCTGTCTGCAATAAAAGATATCTTAGAATTAAGAAATTATATTTTGCTTTCAGTCTAGAAGAACAGAAAGAATATATCTTAGAATTTAAATGCAAAAGCATGACAACACAGGCCAAAAAGAAAGTGTGAGGAAGTTCTTTGCAAATGCACTAAAGTCTGAACCCCCCCGTTTTTTCTAGATTCATTAGAAGAGCTCAACCAGACAAACACCAATTTCATGATTATAAGCCACACCTTTTTCATTGAAGAATCCAGGCTACGCCAGTAGTGCGGCTAATCATCAGATGCGGCTTATTTATGGACAATTTCCAGCAAAATGCCAGACCAGAAGTGCGAGCCGGCCAGGGAAAGAGCTGCTGCGGAGCCGCAGCCGGCCGGGGAGCTGCCATGGAGCCGCGGCCAGGCAGGCAGGACAGCGGAGGAGCACTGCCGTGCAGCGCCGCAGCTCGGGGCCACCCCACTGTGCTGCAACTCGGGGCTGCCCTGTCGCCCTGCCCATCTGGGGCTTGGGGCTACCCCGCTGCTCCATGGGAGCTACCACTGCAGCCAAGCAGGTGGGGAGCCAGAGCCAGTTTCGCACGGCGAGGAGGTGGCGGGCGGCAGACCTCGAGCGTGCAGCAAGGGGGTGAGCTGCCGGCTTCGTGCTGCGAGGAGAGC
>VRYO01002297.1:50267936-50284163 GCA_009812075.1 Sialia sialis
AAAAGGATTGTTTTCTGTCACAATTGGGTGAAATACCAATAGCCATTTGGACTAGAAGAGACCAAAATGTGTTGAAATCTGTGGTACTTTCAAAGTTCAGCCTCATCCTCAAATGAGGCTAAATGCGATGCATGTTTTATGCAAGCTGTATCAGCTCAAGATGTAAGCTATACCAGTAAGGTAGAGCTATATCTGGAAAGTTTAGCTGTGTTGAAGGTTTTGCCTAATCTGATTGCTAACATATTCTATAAAACAAGGAATTTACTGGAAGAAACGTACATGATATGCATTTCTTCCTGTAAGCCTTCTAATACAATCCAGTTGAAGAAATAAAAAATTTCCTCCTTCAGAGCCCTACTGAATTACAGATGAAAAACAACTTTTTATTGTGCTCATCTGCACCATGGCTTCTGTGAAGGTTTCAAGTCACCTGAATAGTAACAGTATCTAATCAATGCAGTGAGGATGGTGGATTCAATGCTTCCGTGTCTGTGGATCATATCATCACTCCACTAGCTGTTTTTCTTTTCTGACAGGCTTCAGTCACTTCATTTTCTCACATTTCTGGCTCAACAGCTCAGAATGAAACTGGGCTGGTGTTGCAGTAGGAATTGTTCAAGGTTTTCTGTATAAATTTCTTTTACTTATACTCTGCAGGCTTCGTATTTATAAGCACCAATGGTTATTTTTCTCCCTGCTTTTCTGAAGCCATAGGATTAATACACAGGATTTTGCTTTTGAGACTTCAAGGCAAGCATATTGAAGTGACTGTTGCACAGTAAATATAGCATCAATTTACACTGTATTTTCAGATGTTTACAATTTAAACTAGCAGGAAGGTGCTTCTCAGAAAACTGAAAATTCTATATTGCAATTTAAATTCCTACTGTTCCCCCTTAATAACTAATTTTTCAATATCATATCAAAGGCCTGAAGGCCACTTTTTATTTACCATAGCAAGAACATACATAGATACCTCAGTCATTCCTCATTCTTTCAGGACTCCACTGCAGATGTCAATCAAACGGCAAAACCGGAATATTTCCTAGTCAGAAATCAGCATTTGGCCTAGCTATGAAATGGAAACATAACATATTTAATAAGGATGGGATAATGATCGCCACTATTAATAGGTTTTGTTTTCTTGTATTTGGGTTTTTTTTGGTTATAGGTTAAGTGCTTATTATGCATGTCAACAGAATGAACTACCCAAAATGAAGCACTGATATGACAGATCTTTCGATGAGGAGCAAATGTAATAATGGAAAAGACACATTTTGTTCTGGCATTGTGCAAGTTATCCTCAATTAAAACTTCCCAGCATCCTAGACATATTTTACACTAAACACTTCTAGTTCTGTGAATGGAAATTAATGTGCATTTAGCATGTGTTTTTAGAAGGAAAATAAGATCAAGTTATACAGATGCATTCTTTACATACTGGTGATATTCAGGTGACAAACAGCAGAGATATGTGATGAATTTCATCTGTCTTCAAGTTTATGTATTGACTCTTTTTATAGCACCCACCACACTAAGTGTGAATTACACATGCAGCTCTGAACACTCCACCTGCACTCTGCCCACTACTGCATTTCTTCCAAGATTACTTGTAATATATCACACCTCTACACAGTGTGAAATGTTTGCCATTTTTATTTCTAAAACCTATCTTCTAAGAAGTTGTTTCTCTCTTCACTGAAAAGCTACAGTTGTTTAAGAGACAACACAGGCTACATAGAAAGTGAGAAAAGGGAGGAGTTTTAGCTTTGACACCTTACAACATTATGCAGAAACAGAGGCTATGCAAATTCCTGTAAGGAAAGTGATTTTGCTTCCAGTGGGCAACCATCATTTCACTTTGTGGGGGGCCTAAGGATACCATCTTTTTTTTTTCCAGTAGCTGTCTCTGCAGTGCCATTTGAAGTGCCTCACAGCTATACAACAGTGTCTGGCACGTGCTATCCAGTAACTCCTAGAAGAGATCATCCTAGCTTCAAGGACTTCTATGCAAACTGTACCTAAATTACATTATAACTTTTCAGCTATTATCATTCACATTACTCTCATTCATGCAAAGCAGTTCATTATTAATCTGAACATACATGACAGCATTTAAAGTACAATGGCTTGAAGAACTCAGGTGCTGCTTCACTGTCTGTGTGTAGCAGGAGCTCTCTGCTGTTTAGATCCACCACCATTGCATATTTCATGTACTGGCACCCGCAGAGCTTTGTTTGGCCACCTGCTTGGTGTACCAAGCATTACAGTTACATACACACGTCACACCCAAATTTAGTGCAGAGAAAACACAGCTTTCACTTGGTAGATGGTATTTATCAGGTCTACACATGATGATCTGTTCTACTTGGGGACAGGAACACCTATGACAGAAGTTTGCCTGTAAACTTTCATTTTACTGCCTTACCTAAACTCATTTACTTCCTTTAGTAATAGACTTGGGTTTGATACTATTTAAGCTCATTCTTATGCAGAGATGAGACCCTGAGTTTTGTCGTTTTAGGGATCCAAACTAGACTCTCCATCACTATCTAAATGCCTCCATTCTGGAGAATGGCATTTGGCAGTTAGTCACTTATTCATGTGTGATGCTGATGGGAAAGAATTGATGCCATAAGTATGCAGGGTATTGCTGCATCTTCTTCCTGTCAACATCTCTCCTAAATGGCAAGGACAGTTTGCTTTTATAGTTCTTTGCTGGAAAGAAGAGGCAGTTGGCAGAAGAGCAGCTGCTATAAGAGAAGAAGTTCAGACAGGGCAGGGAAGCATAAAAGAAGATGCCCTCTCCATCTTTTATACTGGTATAGAGATTTAACACCCCATTAATATTCTAGCTCTTTGCAATGGCAATTTGAGATCTCAAAGGAATCTGTGGCCAAATGTGAGTACTTACACCATGCGGACTCTGAATTTCTACCAACAGTCTGTCATTAAGCATAATCTGACAAAATTTAAGTCACGCCAGTATGAGGTGAAGACTGGGCTACTGCAAAGCCTTTTACCTTGAAAAAGCCTCTAATAGCATTTGGGAAACTAAATATACATTATAGCTCTGAGTCTCAGTTACCAGAGAGTAAAAACAAATTCTTTCCATCCATACAACACTCAACTATAAGAATATCTGTTGTCTTTTTTTATGACATGGACCAGTTTCAGAAGCTTCAGAGGAGAACACGTACACATATATCTCCAGTCATTCTCTGGTGCATTCTTCCAGCTTTGAACACTGAGTAGCTTACAGACTGATCTGTTCTTGTGCATCAAGAGCTTCTGTTGCACAACTGTGAAACTTGAAAACTGGAGAAGAATTCAGATAATTTTTACAGTCCAGGTCAAGCAACAGCTCTCCCATGAGGCAGTGTAAGGATTTAAAGCATGCAGTTGCCTGTCTCAAAGAACAGTCAAGGCCACAGAAGGAAGCACAAGATAAGCCACCACAACAGAAATTTGAGATAACCACAGATAGCAACATCAGGAATGGTCTAATTCCTGGCCTCATGGACGTGAGGATTTATTTAGCACACAAATTCCCGCTGTGCAGACTGTGAGAAAGAAAACAAATGCTTACACCCATGTGAGCCCATGTTGTAGGAACATCTGAGACCACCCTGAGGATACCTAGAACTTGAACTGTATAAAGTTATTATTGCCAGAAGAATGACTCTGGGACCCCCACCACTAAGAAGACCAGGGTGGAGGACCAAAATGATCCCACAGTATCCATGGGAGGTACAATAATTTCACGCCTATGAGGTGTACCTTTTTGACTAAAATTTTGATCGAAACCCGGAAGTGCGTCTTATAGTCCAGTGCACCTTATATATGGACAAAGTCAGGAAATTTGCCAACCCGGAAGTACGAGCTGCGAGCGCCAGTGGCTGAGCCACACACCACAAGAGCCACGGCAGCCGGCGCCAGGGGCGGGAGGGAGTGCCAGGGCCCGCGGCACGGGGAGGGCGTCTGGGGCTGCGTTAAAAGGCTACGCCGATCCCTGAAAAATGTTTGCAAATTGAGAACCTGCCAGTAAACCCCGCTATCCATTACTAATTGGTTACTTTGTTGCATGTGGATCCTGGCTGCAAAAAAAAGTGCACCTTATAATCCGGTGCGCATTATATATGGACAAAGTATGGAAAATTGCCGACAACCTGGAAGTGCGCCTTATAGTTCGGTGCGCTTTAGAGGTGTGAAATTACTGTAATTATCTTCTGCTTGATCTCTCCATCTCTCTCTCTTGCTCCCCCAACCCTCTGACCCCTTCTTTTTGCTATTTCTTTCTACCTCTCTACCTCACATTTGCTGTTAAATAAATAAAATCCATACTATTGATTTCAGCCTATGATCTTGTTTGCACCTTAATCCATGCAGAGACATCTTTTAATAATCGAATCATAACAGGGGGGCACTGTCAGTGACCTGACAGCCTGTCACTCTTTGCAACCCTTAACTCACTGGGCTCTCCTTACTGAGACACAGAACTCACATCCTACCCCTCCCCACCCCTTCCTGTGCAAATGCAGTCCTATATCAGAATAGCAGGAGAGAGTCCCACTGAAGTTACATGCATTTCGTTTCATCATGTCAGGAGTTTATGGCACAGAAGCTTGAGATATTCTTTTATAAAAATCCTTCAAATACAACAGAATTACACTACTATGAAAGCCAGTATGAGAGAAGAAATAAATATCCATTTTATATATACATCTCAAAGCAATCTCATCTATAAAATTATGAGCAATTTATAGTTGCAAGATTACTGGGCTTAAATTTTGTCTCTTATTCTGACTTCATCTTTTTATTTCTCATCTTAAAGTGCACATACTTTTCAATTAAAAAGATATAAACTAAATAATAAACATTTATTTCCTATGGGTAACTGCAGTGCAGTTAACATTGAGATGAAACAGCTGAAAAAACTTTCAAACTATTTTAGGCAGTAAAAAAATTCTTGCAAATTCGTCTTAACAGGAAAAAGCTACATGGCTGATTTTGACAGCCAAACAGCTGCTCTAGAAAGAGATATCAAGTCTTTCAATGAGAGAAAAAAAGATACCTGTTAATTACAATTATTTTATTGTTTTGTATCAGGATTGTCTCAGACATGTAAATATGGCACGTGTTGGCTCCTGAAAATAAGAATTGGAAACAAAAAGAGGTATTTTTAAATATTAATTTTGCTAGAACACCTATCTGTGCAACATTTTAATTTACATAACAGTATATCTACTTATATATTCACATACAGTGTTTTAAATGTGAGATTACTTGGCAAGTCCATCTAATTTTCTAAAGGTATAATTTAAATTTTATGGATTCCTGAATTAATGTTCTTAAACTTCTGAGTTTGTGGCTATGACAAATTTTAAAAGCAATAATGAAGTAATAAGTAAACTCATTATTTTTCCTGATAGAGAAAAAGTAATATTACTTGGGAGGCAAATTATAAAATGTTTTTCTTAATCTGAGACGCCTCAAATATTAATTTTAAGATAAACCACATTTTAAATGTTACTATAGCATATTTAATAGGCAGAATGGAGACTCTGAATGAGTTTCCAATGCCAAAATTTGACAATTCATCTAGAAAATTTATTTCATTAGGATAAAATAAATAAAGGATTGTCTGCATTGTTTATAAGTCAAAGTATTGTAATTCTTTTTTTTTTTTTCCTTTTTCTTTAAGAAATAGTCCTGGAAAAATGTTCATCTAAATTTGCATCAGCTAATTAGATTTTCACCTGAAATCTGATGTGGCTGAAAATTAGTTCATTTATTTATTTAATCCATGTGGTTTTACTCAAATCAACACTGCAAACCAATGTTTATATATGATAACACATATGCTGACAATCAAACTGAGATTTTTTCCTAATTGTGGTTTTTAAGGTGCCATCATCAGTATATAGGAAAGAACTGCTGACCTAATTATATTTTTTATTTTTCTGTGAAGAATATTCCCCTTTCTGTAGCCAGTTACAAAAATTTCAGTCTAATTGATTTTACTTTGGCACCTGAATTGGTAATTGAGGATAGCAGACATTTATTGGAAAAGTTAAACTATTCATAAGGGGAAATATATCACTGAAAAACGAATATATATATTTTTTAAATATTTAAAGAGGCACAAATAAATACATTACTACTTACTGGTTTATAGTAAGCTTTTATCCATTTGGAAAATATAATTTATACAAATAAAACTTACCATTATGTTATAAGAAAGATCAATGCACTAAAATTAATAGAATTATTATTTCTATAAGGACAATGGAGGAGAAATATTTTTGTCTAGATATCTATTTTAAAAAAATTTTAAAAAACCCCCAAAACCAAACAAAACAACATTTTAACTGAATAGTACTGAAGCCTGGCTGAGTTTTATTTGTCCATCTGAAGCAGCCCAATAAAACAATGCCAGATGGTCATGTTATTTCACTTCTAAATTGAATTTTAGATTTGAATCAGATAAATACCTATTACATAGTTTGCCTTTGAAGCATAGTCTGTTGTCTAGGAGACCTAAGCAGCATCCATTTTTCGTTTCAGCACATAAGAAATTATTTAGATCCAGTATGCTTGACATGTTGAAAGATCACAGATAGGCCCCTTGAGATTCAGGGACGATGTAGAAATATATTGCATTGTTACTGCACTGAAGAGACTGTTTAAATTCTCCATTGCTCCTAGGTCAAAATCAGCACATTTTTGAGACACAGATCTTATATCTCAAGTGAAAGAGTAAAATCTCGATTCTTCATTACATAAATTTCTTCAAATACAGCACTATGTTGCTTTAGAGGGAGATAATTCCTTTCTCATCGCATAAATCTACAAAACAATAAATTCTGGCACAGATATTGCTTATCAAAATATGTAGGTACATTTGCCACATTTGCATCTATTTTTACTTTTCTTAGGGAGTGAGTATAAGCTTCTGGTGCTGAACAGGTGTCCTTACAGAGGCTGAAGAGGTGATGCTGGTGTAATGGAAAGGGATTGCTGGTGAGAACAGCATCTGCAGTGAATACCGTGTTTAATCCTGAGAAGAAATGATTACTTCTCAATGTGACCTTTAAGAACAGAATGTCCCACGAACACTTTAGCTCTGTTCTGTTCATTCATTGTTTTTGAAAAGAAAGCCCAACAACTCAACACCATACAATTTGAACAAAAAAAAAATCCTGAGATTTAATATTGCACTTGCTTAAGAGAGAACACTGTGAGGGAAGGCTGACAGATTTTCTTGTGGCTCATACCATATTATCACTATGGTATCTTGACACTAAATACACTAAGGAAGCCTGCATACCTTGAAGTCACTTCATGTCAGTTTTCCCAGAAGAGAGTAATTCCCATGCTTCCAGTAATAGAAAGGTAATTGTCTACATTTAGTGTCATATTCTTAGGAATATAATTGACTTTTAGATCAGTTCAACCTGAACAAATCACAGACTGGGCTGGAAGCTGTTTTGGTTTTTTTCAATTATTTCTGAAATAGAGCCATGCTTTCACACTTCACCCTAACATTGATCTTGAACTACAACACTCAGAAGGATTTTGAAAAAAAAAACAAAACTACACATATAAACAGAAGAAAACCTTGATTTTTTTGAAGCCACTTCAGAAGTGACAGATGTGTGCCAGATATTTTTTTTTTTTTTTTTAATTTTTTGGCTATGAACATTTTGCATTTGGCAGTGCTGGTAATAGAGACTGTTGCAAAAAACAACAACAAAAAAAACAAAATTAAAAACAAAACAAAACAAAACAACAACAACAACAAAAAACAAAACAAAACAAAACAAAAACAAAAAACGTCAACCAACCAAATAAAAAAAAACAAAAAAAACCACAAAAACACCAAAAACTGATAAGGAAGGATATCCTCTGAAACACTACAATTTACTGAAGGAAGTTGAGATGTTTAAGCATAAGTTGCAGTTCTGTAACACTTAGCAGCAGTAGAATGGGATATCAAACCTTCCAGAAGAGAGGCAAAAAAATCTTGAATGGTGGTATAGCTTTACAAAAATATGTAGTCTGAGTTGGGGACAGGTGAGCTTGCTGGTGTGTTAGGTTTTCTTTATTCTCTCTAACCATATAAAGATTTGTCATCATAGTATTCGGCAGAATTGCCAATATAATGAGTGTATGCAATGTAAAGCATATTTATTCCATTTCTGTCTATAATGTAATACACTTTGAGGTATCTTCTAAGTGTCACATCTCCTAACTGATCTGCTTAGAACACCTTGAAGAGGAATGAAATGTGTGACAGATTCAGAATTTATAATTTTTATTTTTTTTTAATGAGATGCTCATACTGTTTATCACTGAGCTGAGGAAAATCACCTTTGAGGATGAAAAGAATAAAATTATTGTCCATGCTGTCTTAGTCCTGATACTCTGCTGAACACACACCGAGAATTGCCAATTAAGCCTAATTGTGATAAATTATATTCTCTTTATTAGGGATAATGGGGGACTACTGTCTAACAGGTAATAACCCTAAGCCACTCTTCTAATTGTGGTTAAAACCTCAGGTTAGATTTAAATGACCATAGATGTGACATGCCAGCGCTCCATGTACTAGACCATTATTGCAGCAATTTGATTTACATACACAATTAATTTTGGCACAGAGTTAGACATTATTTGCCATAAGTATGGCTGACTAGACTTTCTACTACTGTAAGTTTTCATTTGAGTTTTCATTTGAACTCTCTTTTCATTTGAATTCAGAGTGTGTGAAAGATGGAGAGATGGGAAATGCTTTTGCTTCTCTGCATTACATCCTCCTTTTCTTGCCTGAAAACAGCCCCTGTAGCAAACAGCATTCTGAAATATGCAAGAAGTTTTAAAATATCCAAGTAGAAACTTCCCTCTATACGAGATAAAAACCTAGCCGAGAAAGACCAATCATTCCCGGACTGATCAAAGCAGAGACATGGCAAAAAAATGCCTTAAACCCTTCTAACTGAAAAAATAATTTCCTTTAGGCAAACATATACATCAAGTGTATCCATAAAATTATTCCTTGGAAATATTTTCCAATTTTCAACCAAAGCCAGTGCTTGTAAAAGTCGTATTTCCAGTCTTTCACTATGAAGATGAAACATTCTTCTATGAATTTTAGAAAATATCTTGTTTATGTGAAAATTATCCATTGAGGTAAAAATGATACTACAACAACCAGGGGTATTCAGTAGCTTGAAAAACATGTCACCAGCACTTTAATATGCAGGAGTCAAACTTCAGAAACCTTTCCTTCAACATTTTTATCCAAAGTATTAACTGATTTTCCCAAAACCAAGCAGCAGCAAAATGGTAAAACAAATAGAGTTTTGTTCCCCAACATCTTTAGATTGCATATGTGCTAATGAAAAGAATTTGTCTACATAAAGGAAGATACATACTATAATTTGTGAAGAACTCTAAATGTAAGTGACTTAATTTTGAAGATACCTGAATCATGTTTCAATGATTACACATGTGGAGAGGGAACTTGAAAAATCCCAATAAAACTACTACACAGAACAATTCAGGTTGCATTGTGGTTATGATTTTAATGGGCTTTTGCTGACATGTATTTTAGAGACCTTCTCTATTGCTTCACAGCTGGACTACATCTATTTTTCATGCATCCCTACAAATTCCTACATTGTTCTCCTAAGTGGTAGATTTCCAACCCTTAAGCAATTTGAAGCATACACACCTGAAGTTCTCACACACCATAAGACCATTTAGGAAGTACAGTGATTTTGCTAAAAAAGTTCAAGAAGATTTAACTAAAAAAAAAACCCCTTTTGCTATACATACTTTTACATTATGCAAAAGGCTGAACGAAATTCTGGAAATGAGTAAAATATCAAAAAAGTAGATAAATATTTTATTTAACAATCTGTTTTACAAAAACTACTTTTATTTTTTCATCCTGCTATGCATTTCCCATTCTATTCTTATTTGTTAATGAACCTCTAATGTTTTCTCCAAAGCATTTTGCATCACAAAACCTGTGTTGTATCTGTGTTAGTATATCTCTTAGCATATTTTACCATTCAGATGAATATAAAATGTTTTATCCTAAAAATGCATCAGAATATTCAGCATTTGAAGTATTGGACTCAGTGACATAAAATAAATTGGTATTTCTATTACTCCTTTAATATTTGTGTGACAGTTCTGTAAGTCTATGCATTGAGTGTGGAATATAATTGGGATTGAGAGACTAGTTTATCAAAGATTCATATATTTTTGCTGACAGATTTTTTTTTTGTTTACTCCAAATTTGAAAGGTATTTTCAGCTAACTAAATTCAGCTTCAAGTTTCAGTGCTTAAAAGTCTGGAACAGTGCATAATAACATTCTGACTTTCCTCTTCTGATACGGATAGCATCATTTAATGATTCAGATCTTTTTTCTGTGACCTACTTTTAGGAGAAATTCTAGTCTCTTAAGCTCAGGGTATGTTTTTGAGTTTGTGATTCGAAACTAAATTTAAAGAACAGAACTTAATATTGGTGGTTTAGAATGAGTCAAGTACAGGCAGACACTATCACAGCTTTAAATCTACTTTCTTACTAATTTCTGAGTTACAGAGTAATGGCATACTGAGAATATTTATAATCTGCTTATATTTCAGAAAAAAAGGATTCCTGTGTTACCTTTTTCCTTCCAGTTTCTTTCAAAAAGGCCCTGCCTTTTTTACAAGACTGGGGCTTGTTAATTATCCACAATGCATTAACTATTGCCTAAAATCTGATGCATGGTGCCAGATGAGCTCAGGCACTCATGGAGACCCATCCTCTCCACAGCAGCCCTAAGGAAAGAAGGAGCAGGAAAAGACTTCTCATCAATGAAGCAAGGAAAGGAAATTACATTATGGAAATGAAGGAAGATGAGTGAGCCAGAGTCTTTTCTGTAGGACCAAGTGAAAGACCAAGAAGCAATGGACCTGAATTACAAAGTTCCACAGTGGAAAGTGCACCTGGGAAGGACTAACCTTGGATGTATGGACAGACTGGGGAGTGAGATGCCACAGAAAGGGACTTGGGGGTCCTGGTCAATGTAAAGTTGGATATGTGTCAGCAGGGTCCAGGTAGCCAGAAGGGCTATCCATGTCCTGGGGCACATCAGGAAGAGCATCATCCTGGACATCCTGCTACAGCTTACCCTGCCTGCTGACTGTGGCATTTGGGATGTGTGGACTTCCAGAGCTCCCTCCCAGTTTCACCTCTCAAAAGATACTGTGATTCTATGAGCTGAAGTCTCCCAGTTCTGAAAAACAGCATGATCTAGATTCTGATTTCAAGGGCACTGAAGTAAATCTTGGAAATCTGATGCCTTTCCCAGAAGTCAAATCAAAGCAAGGAAATATGTTTCTTAGAACAAGATTCACAGCCCCATAGAAGCTTGGGCATTCATCGAGATCTTCATTTCCAATTGGGAAATCAAAACTATTTTCTCCCTTAAAGAAAGGAACAAAATTAGTTATTCCATCCCACTGGGAAGAAAGTAGCATGAATTGAGAAAATAAAAATGGACAAGCTCTATTTGAGCGTCTGATGCTTGTGTGGAAAAAAATAACTCTAGGGTCTCCTCTGAGCAGACAAGACTGTTTTATACCACTGTTGAAATAGTCTGTAAGCACTGGGATGAAAATTCCTAACATTTCAGTCAGTCACCTGCTACATGAGTCAGAGAACAGTAAGCTGAGCAACTAGACCACCTACATTGATAGCTGAAATCACAGTAAAAGAAAAAAGTGTAAACCTTCAAAATGTAACACAGTCTAATAATATGCACTTCACTGAGGTTTGTTTTTTCTTATATAAGGGGCAGAGCAAGATACAGATCATAAAAAGATATGTAAAATCTGACATTACACTGAAGATTTAATACTCACTTTTTTCCACTGCCAATGTAATCACAGAAATAAAATTCCAACTGCTACAAGCCAAGCATATTAAAGAAGCAGAGTTTATATTCCCAAAAAGCTCTGCATTAATTGTCTTGTCAAGTAGTCAAGTTTTATCCCTTAATGAAGAAAGTGTAATGAATTAAGAAAAGTGAAATGTCTAGAATAATAATCATAAAGTTAAAGAAAATTAATGAATGACTTATCATAAAAGATATGTACAATTTTTTTTGAAGTATGATGACGTGAAATAGAAAAATAAAGCTAAAGAAAGAGAAACTAATAGAGGTAGAAAAGCATAGTAAAGTTATTATGAAAATAAAAATACAAAAGCAAAAGACACATCACAAAGAAACTACATAAGTTTAGTATAAAGACACAAATTATCTGCTGCAAACTCAGCAAGTAAATATCAGTAGAAAGTGCACAGAATTAACTCAGTGTAAGTAAGAGTGTAATTCTACCTTACTCATTTCTTCCATGTAGAATGATAAAGTCTAAACAGAATATAAAGGGATCATCAAAAACTCAGAGAAAGGTGGAGGAACTCCACAAAATTCCATAACACAGTCAGAAATACACAAAGGCAATTAAAAATATACCAAGATTTTGGAAACATTTTATGTTACAAATATACTCATTTTCTATGATAAAAGTGTTCCATGAGAAAATTGGCAGACTTAGGCAAGCTTGCTTTAGACAGATATAAAAAGACCTTTATTTTTAGTTGATTTGAAATGTAGCTGGCATTTTCTACTGTAAACCATTAACACAAAATTTAAAAGTTGAATAGTAAAAAACATTTTCACCTGAAAAAAAATGATTCTTAGTATTCTTATTCTATGTCCAGTGAAACTATTAATAATATAGTTTACGAAAGCAGTGAAAATCTGTGTTCTTCATAGCTCTGGTATTACACACTATGCATAACAAGCTTTCTGAGAAAGAAGAGACATAACTGTTAATGAACCCATGACCACACTAATAAAGACTAAAAGGGTTTTTTTAAAATTTTAAATAGTTAAGAGCTACAAGCAAGAACAGTTATGAGTGTTTCAGGTAAGACCTTCAATAGACCTCATAGATTATATATTAATATGGCCAAACATGTGCAGATGCTCTGTGGTACTGTTGAAATCAAAATTATTAAGACAGCCTAAAAATTATTCTCAGAAGAGTAGTTTGGTTAGGGTTAAAGATTTATTTCTAGATACAAGTGGGAAGGAAATCAGTCATGCTAAATACCAACCAGTCAGTGAATAATTAAAAGATGTGGCTGAAGACTGTCATTCTATGAACAAGCGGGACTCTCAATCCCTCTTTATTTTTAAATGCATATTTTGGACTAATCAAAATAATGATGTATAATGTGCATCAATGGTTTCTAGATATATCTGTATGTTTAGGCAGTCAAAGAATTCTTGCATGTCAATGAATTTTCCAGCTTGTTGGAACTGGATTGCTGCAAATTCTATGTGACAATCAAATCATTAGTTCTTGTTGCCAACAGAAGTGACAGATTTCCATTTACAAAAGAAGTTTGACATGAATTTGGTCTCTAGTCAGGTTTTCCTCAACATCTTGCAAAAGAGAGCTGGATGGAAATTCACCAAATGAAATGTGCCGCTGGCAAACATCAATTTGAAGAAATCAAAGATATTTCATACAAAACTGCTAACTTCTGCTAAGACTTTTGAAGATAAGGAAGGAGACAATGCTTCTTAGATCCCTGTGGGCATCTGACACTCTTGGTCCCCACATTCTGAATCACAGGGCCATACCTCCAATCTCTTATGTCTAAATGATCAAGAATTCTATGGCGTATAACCTGTTATAGGGATAAATAATATTATTACTTCAAAAGAGAATATTGCTGCCAGGTAACTTTCTAGTATGGCTGGAGGTTAAGGGTTGGCCTTCCTGGGAGAGAATGAAAATCAGCAATATCATCCTTGGCAAGTGACTGCCATGCCACCCTATAACTCCAGTGCTACTGTGCTAAATGAAGAGCCAGTGTTCCTGTGGACCAGCTCTCTGCCTGACCCAGTGAGAGCTGCCCAGGGTGGCAAATGCTTCACATCAATGCTGTGCTGACATATTGCCTTCCCTCTAGTACATCATCAGTATTACAGCATGTTGGGGGTTGCGGGGGGTGCGATGGGTGGGTTTACTCTTTCCCTTGGTAAAGGTTGAGAATTTTTCCCATTATCATGTTAAAAGAGCTAGCAGGGCGCCTCTGGAGTTTTTTAATTGCTCAAGACAAAAAGAATCGGGTGGGGAGTGCTGTCTGGTTGGCTGATGGTTGGGTTGCTTTGTCCTCCCGGGGGGCACTCGCCAGCCTGACCGCAGATGGGAGAAGTTCTTTTTTTCTCTGCAGTTCAGATCTGCCCTGCACCCCGGCATTGCTACAACCTCCTGCTTCTGAAAACAGCGCTGAACACCGGAAACAGTGAGCAGAGTCTTCCTTCACCCTTTCTCCCATCTAAGACACAGCCCTGCCGCCTCGCCTTGCCGCCCTGCTCCTGCTCCTGCTCCTGGTCCTGCTGTTGTGGCTGTGAGGAGCCCACCCCACTCTCACCGAGACCACGTGGAAGAGAAGAGGGTGACTAGAAAAAGAACTGAGTTTTGCTCTGTTTTGTCGCTGATTTTTCCATAGCTGATGTTGTTCTTGTTTGTCTTGTAGATACATCAGTAAAAAACTTATTCCTAAACCCATACTTTTTGCCTGAGAGCTCTTAATTTCCAAATTATAATAAATTGAGAAAGAGGAGCTTTTCACTCTCCATTTTAAGAAAAAAAACCTCCTGCCTGTTTCTGGCAATACCTGTCTCCTAAACCAAAACACAGCAGTTACCCTCCTCGCTTCTCCCCTTGATGGTATCTGGATCATGCTCTGAGAAGCCTACTGACAGGAATTGCGTAGGACTGCAAGGAATTTCACATCTTTTCCGTAAGCAGACTATTGATGCACAGAGAGTCAACCCAAATGTTTGAATGAGCAGTTCTTGTGGACAAGAAAGCAGAAGACATGATAGAGCCATACAATGGGGGCAATGAGCCAGCTCCACAGGGTACTGTGGGCTATGAGTTTGTAGATGGGGAGGGGGAGGCAGTGCTGTTCCATCTGCATCTGTTACACCTGCATCTCTGGAAACAGCAAAAACAAACCCACAGCTGGAATTTTCCCTTGCCTCCTGCTGACGATCAGCATTCTTTATTTCATCTCCAGAAATATGTTAGCCTAAGCAGCAAATGTAGCTGGGAGATGTGGACTCCACTTAAGGTCCTGACTTATTAAGCTTTGTAGCATGTATAGCATTGCAATGTTCAAGTGAATTACACCTCACCGACAGGTATTTCTTAATGGTTTGCACCATCCAGTTATTGCCAGAATTGTGTGTGAGGAGTGGTGTATGTGTACAACTCAAACTCATCTTGTATAAATTCAATGAATCTAGCCCTGTGTAATTCCCTTAGTTTGTATATCAGGTGGAATGGAAAAGAAAGAATAAAAGTTACCCTTTCTCTGGAATTTTCTCTGCCATCACCATGATGGCAGCCTTACAGAAATCGTGCATGTCAAGACACACCTTTAATATTTATCTTGCCTTTAATGTTTATCTGCTGTTAATGGTGGCCTCATTTTTTTTAAATTATGGATTAAAACCAAGTAATTTTTCATGGGCTCATTTTAAGTTAAGAGAATAAAACTAGTATCATTAGATAGTTAAAATTCAAGGCTTCTGCTGGTATCAGAGTAGTATGCTCGAAAGACTTCCTCAACTTTATTATAAACACTTCAGTCTTTCCTCTCTGTCGATTCTATTCTAATTCTTTAACACTGCTAGAAAATCTAGTTTATTAAGGCTCTAATAAATAAAACAACAGCTTGCCTACTGTGGTTCTCATCTAGCTAGACCATGTATCTGGTCCAATTTTCTTCTTTATATATTATCCATTATGATTTGACTTCAAGAGATGGAGAAGTTGTCATGTTATACATTGATTTGCTGGACAGGAACAGCATTCCGTTACTGGAAAACAGAGAACATAATAAAGACATCTGAGAAGTGATTCACCTACTAGAAGTAAATTATTTGATCCTTGAGCAAGATACACAATTTCTCACCCTGTAAAGGACTTCCATGCTAATCTATGTAAGAAAAGTGGAGTGATGCAATTTGGTGACAGATTCACCCATTTCTAGCTGCACAACTGCATCGAGATTGAAAATGGCTCAGCAGATGCATTTTTGCAAGTTCAGTTTTACAACAGAATTTATATAATCA
>VRYO01002297.1:50285163-50309479 GCA_009812075.1 Sialia sialis
TTATCTTTTTTTTCCAAAGATTCTCAACCTGTAACAGCTCTGAAGTTTTACTAGAAAATAAAATGGAGATAATGTCATATAATCATGCACATATTCACTTGAAATACTGTAGCTTTCTTCTTCCTGAAGATAACTTTAACAACATGTAATATTTGCACAGAAGGGCTGATTCAAGTACATAAGTCAGGGCATTGTTGCATTGACTCCAAATCCTTTGGTTCTCCACAGACTTTGGTTAAAACCTCATATATTTTGGGTTTTTTTGTCCTTATGAGTACAAAATCAGAAGCAAAGACTAAGACTCTCATTCAACAGGATGGTAAAAAGTATACAAGAACCAGTGCCAGAAATCGTGGGAAAGCACTCAGGCAGGCAATGTGGAAATGTCCATGTGATACTCCTCAGCTATATGTTCATTCTGCCTGATGATCTCAATTCTGGTTTTCTTCTGCTGTTAGTCTTGCTAGCTTTCATAGCGGTTCTGTGACACAAATATCTTTCAAATGTGAACTGTGGACTAAAACTGAAAATTCATTTTGTCTTGCATTGCAGATCTGGAATCTCATTTGATATTAAGAATCTCAAAAAGGATATAGTTCATTTGGGAAATAAAACTAAAGGTGTACCAGCTGCCATCAGAGTTTTTAAAATAATATTTCAGAACATTCTTCAAATACCGATTCAGAAAATTTCAGAACAATGTATCTGATAGTCAGCTATAGCTAGGTAAGATGAGAAAATACTTTCCTAGTACTCTCAGTCAATATGGACACTTTTTTAGCAAAGCGGAAAACAGGATAAAATTACACAAAATCTTGGCTCAAATGAGAAATTTATGCCGCCTCAAATTTTGGAAGTCTTCATAAAAGTCTATGATTTGTAGTTCATGCTTCATACCTGAGGCTACAAAAAACACAAATCCATTTGAAATTTGAATGAAATTCAAAGAGAAATCACTCCTGAATGATAAACTCAACTCCAGTTATAACTAAAGATTCTTCCTGGAATATCTGCTAGCTGAGAAACCTGACATGTATGGTTTTCTCTATCCGTTTCCCCTTCTCTTTCCACCTTTCCTCTTCCTATTCTTTCCTCCTGCTTTTTTAATTGTTGCCTTCTTTCCTCATCCTCTTCTCCATTTCCTTCCCTTACCTTTCTGCCATAATATTCCCAAACAGAGTTACAGGATGTACAATAATGTCAAAAATCATCTGATATTCTGAAAAAATGCAGTTCTTCCAGTTCATGCTCTGCATTTCAGTCACTGGAGAGAGCAGGAAACAGTTGCAGTGAGATAATACTTACGGAGCCTTGGTATCCCAATTTGCTATCCCTTTCTATGGTCAGTTATGTGACCTTAAAAAAACTGAAGTGATGCAGGGATCTCCCATGAATTCCTACTCCATGCATAGAGAATTTTACGGCTCTGCCATAGGATCATTATCTCATGTGTTCAGCTAAATGAAAAACCAAAAGGAATGAAAAACATGTGGCAATAGGTTTTTTAAGATTTCTCGAGACTAGATTAATGTGTAGTTCCCTATGTTCTCTAGAGTTTAAGAAAACAGATGGCTGATATGAAACATAAGGACTCTATGAGTGTAATTGTCCTGTACTTTCCTTACTCTGTCTACACTGAGTTTGATCCATTTATGACACGCTTTGCTTTTCAGTCCTCTGCGGCTCCAGGAGAGAGGAATACAAATCAGAAATTGTTTCTTTGTATTTATTATTACTAGACAAAAAATGGTCTATGAAATGACAAACCTGTTAATCTGATCTGACTTTGAATTTTTTTCCTACTTTTGAAAGTGTTCTTACCGAGATTCTCAAAGCTTAAAAGAAAAAGATTAAAGATAGAACTGGTACACAGCTTTCAGTCATTTAAGCAAATGAAAGCAGAGCAGTATTTGCAAAAATAAATGGTACCTATTAGTGGTGACAGGAATGGTTTAAGCACATGGAAAAATAACCTAGGCAAAAAAATAGCTAGTAGTGGTTTAAAAGTTCAGGTAAAGACCCCATCATTTTAATATTAGCAATATTTTGCCTTATCTGTAGTTTTCCATAAATGTAGAAGGGCTTAATGTTATTCTAAATCTTCATAGCAAGATAAAAAGAAGTCAAATAAAGTCTGTCATCATTAACTATTTTGGCACTAGGTTAGTCATATTAGTCATACCTACAATGCCTGTATGGCCTTGGTCTTCCTAGATTGTAAAATGAAACACCATTTCAGCCAGACCCAATACATAATAAAAAACATATTTGATAATATTTTGAATTTTTTTCTGTGTGAACTCCTCAAATTTATTTTCAGTGGGCATATGATGACAAGAGTTTCTATAATTGAACAGATATTTAACATTTTTTTTGTGTAAGCTATGGACACAAGCAAAGACTTGGAGTCTGTCTCCTTTCTGCAGATAAATAAGGGACAGAGATATAGTTCTTCTCACTGATAGAGGTGTAGCAGTATTTGATTCACAACATAGACTTGCACATAGAATCAGAGAAACAAGACATATCAGTGAGAGTGAGAACATCACAATCTTGTTTGTAACTGTCACATTAAATTCTCCTTTGGGAGTACATCTCTATCTTAAAAAGCAGCCTGGCAATAACACCTGTAAGTTTTAGGCTTCACAACATAAAGAAGACATTGAATTATTAGAAAGTATTCAAAGGAGGGACATGAGGATAGGGAAGGGTCTGGAGGAGAAGCTGTATGAGGAGAGCTGAGGTCACTTATTCTGTTCAGCCTGGAGAAGAGAAGACTGAGGGGAGATCTCACTGCAATCTGAAACTTCCTTGTGAAGGGAAGAGGAGGGGCAGACACTGATCTCTTCTCTGTGGTGACAGTGACAGGACCAGAGGGAATGGCCTGAAGCTGTGTCTGGGGAGGTTAAGGTTGAATATCAGGAAAAGATTCTTCACCTGGAGGATGACTGAGCACTGGAACAGGCTCCCCAAGGAAGTGGTGACAGCACTAATCTTAACAGAGCTCAAGAAGCATTTAGGCAATGCTCTCAGGCACATGGTGTGACTCTTGGAGACTCTTGGTCCTGTGCAGAGCTAGGAGTTGGATTCAATGATCCTGATTGGTCTCTTCCAACTCAGGATATTCCATGTTTCTATAGTTCTATTATCTCACTCTTGTAGTACAACAGTCCAGCCTGAGAGAATGTTTAATGCTGGCAACTAGGGACCAAACCCATTACTGATAATAAAGATTAAAGAAAAGCTGAATATTTTAGCATGAATCAGTAAAGCAAATCTGTCTTTCTGTTAAAAGTGTGGCTGTGCAAACATCCTCATAAAAAATGCAGGTAGCATACATAGTAGATTTTATACAGACACCAACAATTGCCAGGAAAGCTCTGTGCAAGAGAAACCTGGGACAACATAGAAGTAATTTATGCTGATCTATTTTAACATGAGCACATACAGAGCAAGTACTTCAGCTTTGACCCAAATATTTTTCTTCCTGGAACTGGAACACGGGTATTTCTAACAATTTGTAATTGCAGCAGATGAAAGTCCTCTTTCCTCTGGGCATGCACAGGTGGCTCTGAGGCTGTGTTTGTACTGCAGTCCTGTGAGACGGATAGTGACAAATGCATTGTATACGAAATCCCAGCAGACTGAGGATTCTTTTGTTTTTTCAGCAAGGGCTATAAATAAGGCATGTGGCACAAAACAGACTGTTGAATGAAACAAATGCACACTCACAAAATAAATCACAAAAACCTTAGCGGTTTACCAATGGACATTTTCAACTGGATCCATATAGAGAGATGAAAGATTTTTTTTTATACAAATGAAAGAACAGCATTAGTACTTTCTACAGGCACTTACGTGAAGAAGTTACGATCAAATATTCATGGTAGCCACTTGTCTACACAAGTCTGGTTGATGGAGTAACAGTGTCGACTCACCTGGCACAAGAACTCAGCCATTTTCTCTTTCCCCATCCAGTAAATCTGTGGCTGTCAGGGATAGAAGCTGATGGGAAATGATAGCCTTATTGAGCTGCCTCATGAACTGTAACTCATTTGTTCTGAAGACCCAGACTGACAGCCTCTGCATTTCTCCCTTCCAGCGAAATTGAGTATAAATCATTTTATCATTTTTTCCCATGACAGTTTATCAGAATTCTGGAGTTTTATATGAAGTCATAGAGGCTGGTGGTAGAAATAAGACTTACAATCGATCTTGTTGTTGGAGGGCACTGCATCTTGCAAAGTTTAACAATCCCACAAAAAATTGCAATTTGACTTCCACTAACCAGACACATGCATACAGATACACACACACACTTGACATGCAACAGAAAGGAAAAGCTAATCAGGCTCACTTCTACTGAGCAAATAATCTAAGCTTATGACTCATGTGAACTTAAAATTTACAATCACCTTCAGTTCTTGCTAAGTTAATTCCTTATTTTGACTTGTAAGTATCCTACTAGATTCCCTAACCAACAAAATAATAAAATCCTTCTTGACACAATACTTCTTCACTGGAAAAGAAACCCTCTCTTCTCTTTGGCTTTCATCTTAGTAAGGTAACAAATAGAAGAATAGAATGGGTATATTAAAAATAAATATAGATTGCTCCTTTAAGGTAGAAACTTTTTTAGGAATTTATTTGTTTTGTTTGGCAAAAAAGGATGATCACCATCGATCAGAATTACATTAAGTCAAAGATATTAGTTAAAACAAGAAAACCAGTTAAGTTAATGATTTCATTCAAAAATTCTCTGAGTTGATACGTACTATTGGGTTACCCAAACCAAGACAAGTATGTAAATATTATTAATTCATTAAATGAACTTCTTGTACTTTAGCAAATAGCCATCTCTATTAAAAAGGTAAAAGACACCAAGGTACACCCAGAGAATCTTTACATGAAGCAACAAAATACAGAGACATTTAGAAACATATTAGCATGTAAAATACAATGACTTATGACTTTAGTCATTATAACTTCAAGGAAACTTAGGGATCTGATGTCCAAAGGAACACAAATCATAATCAGAAATAATCTAGGAATGCACGTAATTATTAGGAGTTAGATTTTTTTTTGCCTGATTACATTGAACTAAAACTTGTTTCCTTTCACCCCTGGAAGTAGAACACAGATAATGACCTAAGCTGAAATAATTTGGGGTTCTTTTGGGCTCTAGGATGTGTGAATTTCTCCTACTGATTATTTTTAGCTTAAGAAGTAATACATAAAACTGTATTTTCTTGATCCCTGTGGGTAGGTATTTAAGAATGTTGACTGTTCTATGAAAGTAATAGGACAGGAGGTAATAGTTTCTGCAATATAGAAACTATAGTCATAATGATGTAAAGAAGCTATGTTATCTAACATATTTCCTGTTCACTGCATTTATTTTGTCAAAATGCAGCTCTTCATACTTATCAACTACACTTGCTGTGGAAAAATTAATAGCAGAACACATTATACCAAATAATTAACTAAAGTCACCACAGTAAAGGACACAGCTCAAAACTGAAACCATTTTATCATTAATGATTAGGCCACATTCCTAAGCTGAGCTCAAAATTGGTTCAACAAGAGCAAAATCCTCCTGCAACACCAACCCATTCCCCTTAGAAGGCATGTAAGTAACAGTAAGTTGCAAGGCAAAAGGTATTTGAATTTGATGAACTTGTCAGTGTCAGGTTAATGATTCGACTCCATGATCTCAGGGATCTTTTCTGATCTAAATGATTCTCTGATTCTATGACACTTATAACACAGCAGGTAATGAACACATATCTTAATTATTATAAATGGCTGAATACTCACATCAGCTGCCCGTTGCCTACTCCCTTAGAACTGTCATTCTTGACACTCACTTGTGGAGCAGAAACCTCCTCCACCTTTCTCTGTTAAACTCCACTAAATGTAATTTCATGTGCTTTTGTATCAGGTTGCATCTATCATAAGACAATGGACACTTGCTTGCCCCATTAACTCTACTAATGACATGGAATTTTGCATAGCTGATGGATCAGTGAGGTAGAAAAAATGTGCACACAGTATTCAGCAAAAAGCATCTGAGATGAATCTGAATAAAATGCAAACGAAAAATAAAGTATGAAGGTCCCTGGGAGATCAAGATTAGGACCACAAATAGAACATCATGAAATGTTTCAAAAGTTTCTCATTAAATCCAATGCCAAAGGCATTGAGAAGGCAATTTATATCCATGACATGAAGAGTGAGTGAAATTTGAATGCAATTGGAACCTCAATGGTGTATTTGTAGAGAAAATGAAGAGTAGATATAAAATTGTTGAGTGTTTGGGGGGTTGCTTGTTTTGCATTGCTAAAATCAAAACACAAGGAAACCTAGTGATCAAATGCTTTAATTTTCTGATCTTACTTCTGATCAAGCACAAATTGTCAAAATAATCCTGTTAGAACCTCTCCTCTTAGATAAATTAACTTCTGAAGTTTATTGCCTCATGCAGACTTCAGAAAGTCAACAGAACAAATATTTATCAGAAATAATATTGTGGGGCATAAAAAAGTACTTAAAAACTGAAATGGATTTTCTTTTCTGTTCATAAAAATCCAGGCTAACCACAGAGAACACTGTGCAAATGCAAATTTAGTGCATTTACGTAGATGTATTTTTTTAAAATACATTGTAAGGGTATTATGAAAAATTATTACAGTTTTGAATTCTGTTTCTGCCTTGAACTTCTGCAAATATGCTGACATTGAACATTACCCTTAGGTTAAAAAAAGTCAAGAAAGTAAATGTTCAGAAAACAGACTGCCCTGCAAATGTCATAAGGCTATTGCTGTTTTCATGTGGAGAGTTTTAAAGGCTGTTGAGATGAAAAGGAATTATAGCCAAGTCACTTAAGTGTCATGAATTTTCCACTGAGCTTCAGGCATCTTTTTTGTGAGATTGTGTGTGTGTGTCTTGCTAATAGCTTGACCTTCATGGATTATTAGGACGAAATTTTATGCTATGAAAATGCTGATAAATTTGAGCTAAACAGCATACTTTGAAATGACTATGTTTAAATATGCTAATTGCAGCAGTTTTGTAAAGCAAAATGTTATCATAATTGCAGAGAGGATTGAGATGCTGGCTATCACACAATGATATGCAAGCAAGCCTGTCTCTAGCATTTTATGGTAGTATTTCCTTCCTTTGGGTAGCTTATATTCTTTCCCGTATTCATTTATGGATTGGAGAACACAAAAGAGAAACAAAAAGCATCTTTCTTCAGACATTTTTCTGCTCCCACCCTAAACTGAGCCAGAAAGATAACATTTCTTAGCATATTAATCAGACTGATATTCCTTTCATCTACATTCCAGACAGAAATATGTATATTATAAGCAAAGCTTCACTGCTGCTGAAATGATAGCCCTGAACCACAACAAAGCTACTGAAAAAAAGGGTGCAGGTAAATGGTATCAAAGCAGACTCATTTTTGTTGCTGTAGATGAATTGCAGGTGTTCCATGAGGGTCATGGGTTGTGATCAATGAAAAGGATTGCAACATTTCTGTGCCAAAGCACTGCAATTCAACTAAATGAGAAAGGCATTCTGATCTGAGGGAGACAAGAATCACAAAATGGCTTTTGTGAAAGAAAAAACCTTTCAAAAAAAGAAAAATCAAGAGAGATTTTGGAAAGATTAAAAGACTGGAAAGCAACAACTGGCAGAAAAGACAGGAATTTCTGGAGTTCAAAAAAAACAGAGGAGGCAGATGGTACAAATCCTTGACTTTATGTATATGCAATTTGGACAGTAATATTTCACTTGTAACATGTTTTATTTCTTCAGTTTTGTTAATTCACTTTTTTGTTATTGCTTTTTATCTTTGCTGCAAAATCCAAGAATCCATGTTTGCAGGACACCAAATGAGAAGCACGTTTAAACAACTGATTCCAGCATAGTCTAAAAAGGTGTTCTCTTATGAGATATCACTGGCAAAATTAAAGAGATTTTTTGCCTCCTTTTCTGTATTTGATAGTATCATGATTAGAACAATTAAAATGAATGTGAAATCCCCTTAACCTGTTTTAGACTCTCCCGTCACTCAGATAAATATAGACTCTTATCAGCTATAATGTGTGTTGAAATGCAAGTGCCTCAGACTTGATGGCTGAAATTTCATGTAGCTCTAATAGCAATACCTCCTTGTAAGTTCATAGCTGGAAATTATTCCAGTTGGGAGCTATTCCAGTTTCTAAAATGAAAAGGTAGTCACAGAGTCAGAAAGTGGGAATAACTGCTATGACCCTGTGATTAGGCTTCCCATATTATCCTAGGGCTACCTATTCTTACCTCTCCCCTGCCTTTTAGTGGAATCATCCTGTGGGCTTCACTGTCAGTTCAGTTGTCTCAGAGGGAAAATTTAAGTTGTTTTTTTTCCTGATAGTGAGAGCTGTATCTCTCCCATGACTCTTTCAGGTCTGTAGTCTTTGATGTTATATATTTCATATGTATAGATGTATATACACATAGCCATACACTTTTCTTTCCATATTCTCCAAAAGGTATGGAAATTCTCCCACAAACAAAGGTGTTTTGGTTTTTTATTTTCATTTGGTAGGACTGTGGTGTTTTGGTTTTTTTTTTCTTTAGTTGGTGTGATCTTTTTCTTCCTATCGCCAACTATATAGTAAGTTTCAGTGTTCTTATACATCTCTTTGCTGTGTACACAAATTCAGATATTAGGACTGCCATGTGTCCATAACTGCGATTTATTATCCATGCCCTGCAAATATAGTTCCATATCTAGTCCTGGCTTCAGGCTCACTTTACTTAATAATACCCATCAAATATTAAGTTTCCTTGGAAGCATGTCTAAACAAAATGTAGTTCATTTGCTTGTGGATGCTGGTAATAATGGGATTGCCTCACCATCTGTGTCTTTTCAGGTTGTGATCTCATCAGATCTCATAAGGCAAGCAGATTCTGGCCTGAATAATAATAGGTTGGGACCTTTCCAAAGAAAATCCCAGGTGCTAAGGAAAGTAGCACTGATGATTCAATGTTTGGCACTCTCCCCTCTGTTCAGTAGCAGACCACTGTCTCAGCAGAATATTGAGAAACTATTCGGTAACTCAGTGTGCCAGCTTCCAGTGGGGGACACAATCAGTGCAGACAAAGCTTGCAGTTAGAAAATATCTAGGGTATTTCTTGCAATATAAGCAGCATTTTTGGATATAAACCAAAGATCTGCTCGTGCAGTAAACCGCTAAACTGGCTGGGAGGATTTGGTACATGCCATTGCAAAGTCTGTTTTAGATCACTGAATGAACAACATTAACACAGAGACTTCCATGAAATATTTGGGGACAATTTGTGAAAAGTACTCCGGACTACTGTTGGCATTAATTCCTAGTTACTACTGCTGGCATTCTTCGTAGAAAGATAGGCCAGAGTTTTTAGGTGCAGTGTAATTGGATTATTAGGCACCCTTAAAACAAGCAAATTAGATAAAAGGAACAATTCCCATCAGATCAAGGAGTAGCCAGGGAATTGAAATGCTTGATTTGTCTCCCTTTTCTGTTAATTCTGTTGCCTGTGGCAAACCATTTGCAAAGAAAACTGGACTGCCTTATCAGGATGCAGTTTGCATAACTATTTTTAATCTATTCATGTGATGTTTCAGTGGGTACCTTTGCATGCATTAGTTTCTGATATGCAATGAGTTTTAATTAATAGTTACTTTCAGTACTTAACAATACTTTTAGTATTGCTTTCAAATAAAAGTTTATCATGTAAAAGAAGGTAGCCTTATTATGGCTATGCACTATACATACTCTTCTTATTCTGTAAGAAAATTTTGTGTTTATAAAGGCAGCCTTCAAGAGGACATTGCTATTAGTCTATGCAGAGACTGGAAAAACCACAAAATCAGTTAGGTTGAAAAGATCTCCAAGATCATCAAGTTCAACCTTTGACTGACAGCACCTCCATGCCAACCAAACCATGACACCAGTCCAGTCGTTTCTAGAGAAATTTCTGGGAATTGTGATTCCATCATCTCCCTTGGTCAGCCCATTCCAATGTCAAGAGTGTGTAAGATGAAAATGCATATTAAATCCATATCCAGTTCAAAATGTGTCACAAATAAGTTATGTTACAAACAGAAATAACGCTTCTGTTTTAGACTGCCAAATGTACTTGGTGCACTTAATGCAACCATGGTCCTGATGTAAAAGTTGTATATAACCTTTTAATCACATTCTGTGTAGTATTGCCTTCACAAAAGGACAATAAATTAGGGCTTCCCTTTCCAAATGCCTGGATACTACTCTTCATAATTCAATAACATGAATTGCAATATGGCAGGATTGGCCATACTTTATTTTTTTCCTGGATATACACAAGCCTACAGGTAGATGAAAATTTTGAATGCATTTGTGGATTATAATGTATCCTGGATCTAACATCTAGTGGACAATTTACTTGATAGCAGCACAGTGAGAACACTTAAGGACAGACTGAAAACAGTAGATGTTTTCTGTATGAAAAAGTGATCCAGAGAAAAGAGAGGTATTTAAGACATGAATTATCATAAGCCTCATAAGTTCACCACTTCTCTGGATTTCATTTTCTTAAGAGCAAATTACATGGCATGTATTATAGAAATAATATCTTGATTAAGCTTTGTACACATACATGTGCATGAACATTTGTTAGCAGTTGCTCGAGATGACACCTGCTTTGAATCCTCAACTGTAGCATAGTATGCAGATAATATTTCACTTTCTCCAAAATTTATTTATGCTTCTTATACATTTTAATACACATTTTATAAATATGCATAATCAAATAGATTTTGTTTACACTTTTTTTTTATTCCACACAGAAACCAGGGTTATTGCCCAGTATTTTCAATCCCTTTAGAGTTTTGCTGATGTTTGATTGATTGCACCACCACCTCAAAATAAAAGGACTTGCAGCATACTATTTTTTGCTGGCACATTTCAAAAACACTCAGTCCTCCAATTATTTTCCAAGATCAAAATGGCAACCTAATGTGTATTGGATTTGCTAGTAAAATAACACTACAAATCATAGTTGCTTCATTTGTATATGCTAACCTCATTTATTGCACAAGAGAAGACTTGGTTTGTAAAGTGGAGAAATTAAGCTTTTTTATTTATAAGTGCACCTCCAAAAGGGGAAGAGCAGGCATGAAAATATTAGATTTATTTTTCCCAAAATGTTCTTTTTCTGATTGTGTTACTTTTCTGGGTTTTATTCTTTGGTATGACTTCATGGGGAATCTTTTGATGTAGTCATCTTAAAAAAAATTTGGAAATAGTCCAAATGCATACAAAATCTTTAAAGACGTCAGAAAATTATTTTTGGTAATGCCATGAAACTCTGGTAACCTTCTTCAGGAGTAAAAGCCAAATGCTGTGTTAACGCCATTTCAGAACAATTGTGGCTGCTCAGCTGCCATAGACATCATAATGATATGTAATTTAAGAAAGCATTGCCTGTTGACACTGCTTTACCCTTGTTGAGCATCTGGCCCTGAGATTAAAACTACATAAATATCATGAGATTGAGAACTATAGATCCATAATCGATAAACATTCTATTTTCTAAATACAATTAAGTCTGTCTGAACCATTATCACTGGAAGCAACACATGCTCTGTAGTGATCTTGATCCTTCTGCATGGTGTCTCTGGGACATGCATCCTGTGATGTCCTGCCAGAACAGGCAAGACAGTGATACTGAACTGTGACACAGGCTATGAAAAACCTAAGACTCCAATACCAGATGTAACCTAAAGTATGTATTCTATCACCATCTGTTAAAAACACATGGGGGAGTCTTCATTATCTCTTCCATGGCCCATCCCTCATAACTCTGGGGGGATATATTCTGTTAATGGACCAGTGGTTAAAATCAGGTGGGGCAGTGTTCTTCCTCTTTCTGGATCACTGCTTCAACAGAACTACATGTGTCACTCCAGGAGGACTGTATCCACAATTTAATTGGAGTGCTACCAACATCCTGACTGACAGGGTGCCAGGTTGTATTCTGACTGTCAGTGGGTTTTTTTGTATGACTGCATTTTATTTTAATTTTCCTATTAGGTTGTAGTTTGTTGGTTTTTTTTAGTTTATTTATGCATTTTAGTAAACAACTGTTATTCCTATCCTCATATCTTTGCCTGAAACCCCCTTATTTTCAAAATTATAATAATTTGGAGGGAGGGGGTTTACATTTTCCATTCCAAGAGACGTTCCTGCCTTCCTTAGCAGATACTTGTTTTTCAAACTGAGACACACTGAAAGAGATTACCTGAGATATATGGAACAACTTAATGGAGCAGAAGAGTTTAAGCAGGTTGTAACCTTTCCAGTAGCATCGTGAGTATGCACTCTGTCATGAGAAAAGTAAGAAGTATTCAGCCTTTGCATATATATTGCAGATATTCTGCCTTGTATCAGACAGGCTGTTCCATGGCCTGCAACCCGAGTCCTTTCCAAGGACACACTACACAAAACTGTATGGAGATCTTACGCTATACTTGTAAAACATAATGGAAAGGAAAAAGAGATGTAATTGTCTATTGTAGCATATTTTGTAAAGGGTAGATGAGATGACCCAAGTAATTACGGTCTGCTTAGATGAACTTCCATTCTCGGCAAAGTCACAGAAAAGCTGATGCAACATAAAAGTACTAAAGAAATAAAGGATGATGGCATAATTAGTGCCAATCAGGACAGTTTTATGGAAAACAGATCTCATCAGAACTTTTGATGAGGCGACAAATTCTGTACACAGAGGAAAGTGTATTGACATAATATGACTTCCTTGAGGGCAGTTGTCTGCACAACATTCAGATTAAAAATTAGCACTACACAAAATTCCCTGTAGCATGTAATGGTGATTTGCAAAAACTTGTTCACTGGCTAATCTCAGAAAACAGCTGTTAATTGGGAACCATTATGAATGAAGAAATTTTTAATGGGCTAGTGCAAAGATCTTGATCTATATAATATTTGTTATTCTAGAATTTGCACATTCATGTTAGCAAAAATTTGCAGTTGACAATAAAATAGTGGAATGATGAACATTCATGAGGAGCAGACATTTTTACATATACACCTACATTACAGAGTAATGCAGATTTTCAAAAAAATGCCTTTTAACATCTTAGAATGAGGAAGAAGGAACATACATCACAGATTATGGATGCCCGAATTTTGGAATCATAGAACCATGAATCATTGAATGGTAGGAGTAGGAAGGGACCTAACCCATGGGCAGTGATATCTTCCACCAGACCTGCTTTCTCAGAGCTCCATCCAACCTGAGCTTGAACACATCCTGGGAAGAGGCATCCACAACCTCTCTGGACAGCCTTCTCCAGTGTCTCATCACCCTCATACAAAATAATTTCTTCCTAAAATTGAATTTGATCTACTCTCTCAGTTTGAAATTATTCCCTTTTTTCCTATCACCACATGTACTTGTAAAGTCTGTCCCATCTTCCTTGTAGGCTCCCTTCAGGTATTGGAACGTTGCAATTAGGTCACCCCAAAGCTTTCTTTTTTCCAGGCTGAACAATCCCAATTGTCTCAGCTTTTCCTCTAAGGAGAGGTGCTCCATCCCTCTAATCAACTTGGTGGCCTCCTCTTGCTCTAACAGGTCCATGTCCTTCCTGTGCTGGGCCCCCAGAGCTGGGTGCAGGGTTCCAGGGTCTCACAGAACAAAGCAGAGGGGCAGAATCCCCTACCTCCCCTGCTGTCCACACTTCTCTGGATGCAGCCCAGGATACAGCTGGATTTCTGGGATGTGTGTGCCCATGGCTGGGTCATGTCCAGCCTCACCCACCAGCACCCCCAAGTCCTTCTTGGTAGGGGTGCTCTGCAACCTCCAGCCTGTGTTGATACCTGGGGTTGCCTCAGCTCAAGTGCAACACCTTGCACTTGTGCAAGCATGAGATTCCCATGGACCCTATTCTCCAGAGTGCTCAGATTCCTTTGGATCAAGTGTGTTGACAAATGCTCTGTTTGGTGTCATCTGCAAATTTCTTGAGGGTGCACTCAATCACTTCATCTATTAATGAAGTTTTAAATTAGCCCAGGTGCCTATGTAGGCCCCTGAGGGACACCAGTTATCAGTGATGTCCATTTCTGAGCCATTCATGACTACTCTCTGGATGAAGCCATCCAACCATTTTCTTACCCATTTAAGAGTCCACTCATGAAATCCATCTTTTTCCAACATAGAGAGAAGGAAAATCATTCTCAGGAAGGATTTTGAGATCTATAGTGAGCAATAAACTAGAATTCCCAGAATCAAATAATGAAGAAGGAAGTAAAAATCTGTGAACATATAGGTAGGACGTATGTGTTTTAACTGTACTTTTTATTTACCCTGTTCTTTACATTGCTGAGACCATTACTGAGAAAAACCTCTCATATCTCACTTTCCAATGGAAATTGGAAAAGAAAAGAGTTCTGTCAAGAGCTCAAAAAAGTTATTCTGGATCTGGGAATTCTGAATTACAGAGACAAATTTAAGAATTTCAATCTATATCACTTAGTCATTTAATAGCAGTAATTTTATAGTTGAAACTTGGTAAAGATGATGCAGGACAAGTGGTACAAGAAGGAAGACAAAAAAATTATGTATATGAACAGAACATTTTTGACGAGACACTGAGTGTAGCAAACAAAAGCATAAGAAGATCCATAAGATGAAAGCAGAAACGAAATAAATTTAGATGAGATAGGAGCACTGCTTTAACTCCAGAGATACCTACTCAGAAAACAGAAGAAAAATGGATTGTCCGTAATTTTAAATCTTTTTAGACTACAGTCAGTTTCTTTCTATATGATAAGCTCCATCAGAATCTGAAAAATTACTCAGTGAAATTCAAAGGTCTGTGTTATTCAAAAGATCCAACTAGAAGATTATGTAAAAGGTTCCCACAGTCTTAAAATGGATTACTTAAATTTCTGCTTACAAGTATGTAATTTTAAACAGAAGAGTAGGTAGCAAGTGTAAAAGTAAAATTGCCTTAGCATTTCAAAAATACCTTTGACCCTTTTACTATTTCCCCACAAAATATGGGTCTATTTTCTTCCTCAGTACAAGTTCCCATTATAATGACTTTTTCTGACAGCCAATATATCTGATGAGGCAAAGCAGAGCCAAATTAAAAGATTTTCACATTAAAAAGAACCACAAATCAATGAATATCATATTTTTTAAATACAAGTGCCATTATTTTTAAACTGGATTACTTAAACCTATTATCTTTACAGTAACAATAAAAATCTATTTCCCTCTCACTTAAAATAATTTTATTGCTCTTATTCAGCATCTTAGAATACTTTCCAACTCTCATTTTTCCTTAATTTCCTTTCTTTTCACATACTAAAGTTTTCAAAAGCAGGTGACTGCTCGCAGTATTGTTACACTTATTACAATTACTGAGAATATTCTGAATTTAAGTTTATGTCTGCAACCTTTGAAAAGAATAAGAAAAACAAGGGGTTTTTTTTAATGAAATGTCTTAATAATCACAATTTATGTCTTCAGAAGTAAATACTTTACCTCATATTCTGATGAAACATCATTGTTTTCTATGGTCCTTAAGGTAAAAAGAAAACTATAACGTATTTCAATAAAAAGATGTGCTTCAATAGATCTGTACATATCTACTGCAGGTCTCAAGATTTGATACTAGAATTACAAAAGACTAAATAAATGGCTTCAATTTTAATTTTTCTAAATGTTTTCTGGATAAAAGAATAAAGGAACACAAAATTCACTGTAGAATCTGAAGAGAAAGAGTGCCTTCTTTTATCAACCCACTTTCCAGGCAAAAATTTGTTGAGATAATTTATGTCATTTACATCTCAGACCTGTTCAATAAAGGTGTCTCCAAAATAGTGACTAATAACACTCATAGAATTTTAAAAGTAAAATTCACTAAATAATGTCAATGTTTAGACAAGGAAAAGACTTAACCTCCCCTCTACCTGTCCATCTATTTGTGATAACAGAGGAACGTACAACAAGTTTGTCAATAAAACAGGAATAGCCCAAAATATCAGACCTATTGAAGAAAAATATTATTTATTTTTCTGCGTAGAATATTTTATACACCAGTTTTAGTTATCTTATGGCTGCCCCCACATACTTGAGCTAGTATGTACACCATAAAAGCCACCCCATGCACAACAGTCATCATTTTCACACAAACAAATAACTCACCCATATCCAGAATTCATTATTTCAAAAAGAGTAATTTCATGACTATAAAGTGCACCCTTTTGACTAAAATTTTGATTGAAATCCAGAAGTGTGCCTTATACGCCAGTGCACCTTATAGGTGGACAAAGTTCAGAAATTTGCCAACCTGGAAGTGTGAGCCACAGCAGCCACGGTGCCATGCAGAAGTGCTAGGGCCTGCAGCATGGGGAAGGCGCCTGGGCTGCATTTAAAGGTTATGCCGATCTGTGAAAAATATTTGCAAATTGAGCACCTGCCAGTAAACCCCGCGATCATGTGATTCTGTTACTAATTTGTAACTTTGTTGTGCACAGACCCTCGCTGCAAAAAAAGGTGCGCCTTATATATGGACAAAGTTTGGAAAACTGCCGACAACCTGGAAGTGTGCCTTATAATCTGGTGTGCCTTATAGTTGTGAAATTACTGTACTTAGAAATGTGACATAAGCAAAGATGAAACATGTAAACTTTGTTATTACATGACTTGTTCAAGAAGACTTTGACTGATTCCACCAAACATTCCCTTGCTCTTGAGGCTGATGATTAAGTTCTACTTTTGGCTGTGAGATATCATTCTATGTTAAAAAAACTTTACTGCAAATTTAAAAGCAGAAATCTGAAAGTAAAAATTCACATAATATTTCATCTACATGAAAATATATTCAATGGACTTTTCCAATTTCCAATTTTTCCATTTTTATTGCCACAAGTGTTATTTATGCCTAAAGTGCTAAAACCTTACATTCCCTGAAAAAAAAATTTTGGTCTTAACCACCAAAGGAGTTCCATGAAAATATTTATTTTAAGTGCTGCACCACTGGCATAGAAAAACTTTAGTCTTCTATTTTGCATATGTCAAAAAGATTTTTAGCAGTCCAACAAATTACTAACAATTACTAACTAAGATGCAGATGGTTTTTCCAGTTACTGCAGCATTTAAATTTTATAGCTTAAATCAGCAGAGGAGGGATCATTTTATCTTCTGCCATCATAAGTGCATTGCATATTGGAAAGCCTAAACAAAGCCATTAAATGACCTATTATAAGCCAAGCACTCTAAATGCAGTTCTTGATGGCTTTTTATATGTGATGGCTTAAAAAAAATTACAGTATTTCAGCATGAAATTCAAGACCTAATTAGTCATCACTGGTACCTTTTTTCAAATAGTAAAAATGACATGTTATTCAGAAAAATACAGTGCTGCGGCTTATCAGGATTTTCTTCTCTTAGATTAGTACTTATTTTAAATGCATTGTCTATCATTTCAACTGTGCAATTAATGTCAAGGTACTGAAAACAGAAAAGACTTAATTCAATGTTTTCAGAATTCTACCTTCATTAGTTTATTTGGAGTTTTTTTTAACATTTCCATGAAATTATAAAAAGTAAATGGAGAGTCTTCCTAAACCAGCCCACAGTGAATGTATAGTCTGAGTCATCAGGCACAAGCCTGCAAAAGGAATTGGTGAAGGGAAGATATCTCAGTATTGAAGGGGAGATATATTAAGATTCCCAGCAATCATTTCACATCCAAACTGATGCTCTCTATGACTCTGGCCTATCATTCCTTCATCTTCTCTTCTACAGCATGTATCAGCAAGGAGGCTCCATTTCCTTAGCCTGCAATCCTATGCTGTTGAGAGCAGAACTGCATAAACTACACTTTAAAAGGAAGGGAAATAAAATACAATTATTTAAATCTGCCCTTCTCCCAACACTTTCAATACCGAGATCATGAATGGCAATAACCTTATAAAGACTACCAAGACAAGCAGTCTTCAAGCAGGAGCAAGCTTGGCTCAATCTGTTAGCATCAGTTCACTGGACACGATCTTACAATGGTGCTTCAAAGTAAACATAATTGCGGTCAAAGCACAGCTTTTTTAAAGGTAACGCATTCAGTCTCTAGTAGGGAAATGGACTGAAAGCAGTATTTCCAACTTGGGGCGCTAATCTGTCACAGATGGAGCACTCAGCTCTAGCAAAAAGCTCACAGTTTAAAAACATCCATGTGATACCATCTGGTAGTAGAAATATCTAGCATTGGATGGGTTAATGGGTTCTTTTTTCCTGATGTTCCACTGCAGCCTTCTGACTGCACTTTAGGACATAACTATGGATAGTATATGACAGAATAGAAAAACAAAGTAAAATATAAAATGTCCATAAATTAACATTTTTTCATAAGAATTTTTATTACATTCTGTGCTTAAAAATCAAGAAATCAGAAAATATTTTCACTTTACTCTTTTAATACTGTCCTTTAAATCTCATATTGCTTGGATTCAATGTTAGTATTTGCCTTGTTGTTCTATGAAGACTGAAGAAATTCCAAGCAACAGAATGTTTAAAGCATAAATTTGACATATCTGAAAGAAGGGAGTTATAACAGCTTATAATCATTAAATCACTTTCTCATTTTATGCATGCAGTTCTTATTACATTATTTTCATTAAAGTAAGAAAAAAATCTGAATGTTCTCAACTGTATTTTAGAATGTGCATGGATTTGGATAAGAAATACAGAATGCTCTTACAGTTGCCTTTCTTGAAAATCAGGCATATTCTTTCAGTGACAGGTTTTAATGAAACTGTAATGTTTAAAGAAAGTATAGGAATCCACAAAAAGTAGCTATGTTTCACTAGCAATATCATACCCTTTGCATTTAATAGGATATACATTTATTAACAATTTATGGTGGCTGTAATGCTGATCATTACAAATGCTTCATCTGCCTTAAAACATTAATTTGCCCAAAATTGCCCTCATTTTCTGAGAAGATGCAATACCTCTTACTAACTCTGTTAAGATTTAACTGAAAAGGTTAGTGTGAACTAGTGAAAGAAAAACCCCCTCAACAATTAAACAAGTTCACAACACAGTAGCTGTATAAGAATATTAAAATTTAAACCCCTCCCAAAAACTACATGTGGTGATTGCTCCTGTATTAGCTGCTCCTGCAGAAAAAGTATTATTACTATTGCTTCAACAAGGCTTTGAACTGTTAAGTGTGTATGCAGAAACACTCACTGCTTTAGTGAATCTTCACTGTGCTAATCCCCTTGGAGTGAAACATTTATCACCTACCAAACAAGTGTAAAATATTTCCATCCAGAAGGATTATCACCACTGTCTTCCTCTCTGCTTTACTGGAGCAGAAGAGGAGAGGGAGGGTAGGCAGGCAAAGTAATTCATCAGCTACAAACAAAAATCAAATCACTAGAAAATTCCTAAATAATTTGGTCCAGTTGTTTTTATCCTTATTTTTTATGATGGGTTTTTTTAATTGCTATTTTAGGAAGACAATATTTACAAGCAACAAATCAGAACACTATATTTCCTGAAAATCAAAACACATGAGAACCACAGCCTAAGCTGAAACTGTAGCCCTGTTACTACACACTATAGCCTGAAACTATTACACTTACAGTATAAAAATGACACTTCAGGAAAATATTCCCTACTCCAAGAAATTGTGACCGTCATTCATCCACAATGAAACCAATCTAGCATCCCTATTCCTTCTTAAACAATTTCATACATTGTTTCTGTTATAGATGAACAGAACTGGTCACATTACCTGATACTGGAGTTTGCTGGGTTTTGTCAGTAGTAAGACATTGTTTGCCTGGTTATCTGTTCCTTTCCTAGCAAGTTTTAAGATTGTTTTTTTCAGTGTTGAATTCATGATTTCAAAGAACTAGTCACATGATAGATCTGCTTCATAAGTGGTAACAGGTAATTTAGAGGTATTTATCAGGGCCAATTTGTCATATCAGCTGCTTTGCAAAACAGAAAGATTGTGAGATTGTTCTTCAATTCGACCTAGACTCTTAACCTTGGAAAGCCTGAAATTCTTGATATACTCAACTATTCCTGTCACCTTATTTTATTAATCATTTTTGCTTGACTAGTGCTGAATATTTTGCTGGAGAAAAGGTTAGCATAGATCTTGCTAGGATACATTGGCCAATTCTACTCTTGTGGTAATTCTCTCTGTTTTCTATTTTTTGTGTCCTGTCTGTTAATTGATTACCAAATAATATTTTAAATTTAAAAATAAGTTAAAATGGAAATAAAAAGCATTTTATGTGGAGAATATTACAGCAAAGTTCCTGGCTTTCTATCTGATAACATTTGCACCACTGAAATGCCATTACTCTCTAGGTGTTCTTTCCCATGGGAAAACCTCAAGTTTCCTGGAGGAGTAGCTTTAGTTGGAGGTCACACTAGGCTGAAAAATAATCAAATTTCTGATAGATTTCCCTTCTGATAAATTATTTAATGCTTAAGAATCTGTGTTTGCTAAAGATCCCATCATACTTTTGTAGAAAGGCATTGGCCTCTGTAGCAAGGTAGATGACCAGAAACATTCAATCCTATTCTGCATATCTAAATTGTTTTTCTGATTATATCCCTCTTCTTCTCTAATCTAAAAATGATTGTTCATACCTCTGCCTTCAGATACTGCTATAGTTCAGCTAAAAATTATGTGATTTCTATATCTGTTGTTTATAATACCTCAAAATACAAAGTTATGCCTAAGCATAAATCAGACGTTCCTTCTCCCCTCTGAGATTCTTGATAAAAAGTCAGCTGTACTTCATTTCATGACATAGGAATGAAATAAAATTCATTTTCTCAAAGTGACTTTCCACAGTATTTATCAGGGAAAATCACCTTTTCCATGGGAAAATATGACACCTTAAGAAATGACAACCAGAAACTTTCAGTGAACCAGTATTCATTTCAATTGATTGCTGTTGATCTTCATGATTTAAGACAGAATGTTTCTTTTAGCTTGTATAATCCCTAAAATAAATATAATTTAATAACTTTAAACAATTGTCACTGAAATTGTAGAAGAATGTTGTTCAGTTTATCATTCTCTTTTCTCCCCATCCCATTTCCTATTTTTTCCTCTGTGCCACAAAAAAAGAAGAAATGAAACATAGATATAAGGATTTATTTAACCCAGAAGACTGCATCATTAACCACTTTTTATCTTTACGTAAGTGGGTAAATATGCTGTTTCCAGAAAAATATTGTTCATATCATTTCTATAACATAAAATGCAAATGTAACAAGAAAAACAAAGGGTGCAGTTACAGATGCATGTACTTACTACAAAATAGACTGAAATGTTCTGTTCTCTGAGTGTTTTCCAGATATGATCACCCAAAACTTTTGTCCAGGCAGAAGTTTCCCAGGCAAAAGATTAAAGACCATTACAAGGACCTTGCCACATATTTACCACCCATATTTCTTCATTGACTGTCATTCTTGTAAACCCCATATGCCAAATAGACTGTTGTAATCCAATTATAATATTCAAATAAGTAAAAACAAAAAATATTTAATATCAAACTCCAAACTGTCAGTCATTCCATAAACAATTTCTAAAAAATATCTTTTTCCCATAAAGTTCAATAAATAATTTGAATATACAAGTAAGATAAAGACATCACGAACATAAGCACAAGAAAGATTAATTATACTGTGTGTTATTAGCAGTAGGCTGAAGATGTACTGAGAAAAGGAAAAATTCATGCATGAGAAAAGTTAAAGGGACCTGTTTCTATGATCAAGGCTTCAAGTAATTCCACTTTTATGAACAGGACTAGACGTGGTGAACCAGCAGAGTGGGGTGTCTCCACTAATACTGTGAGGCACTTGAGGAATACTGATTTAACCTCACTGTGGTGGTCTTCTCCTGCGGCAGCTGCAAGCACCTTTGTTTTACAGCAGCAAGAACTGACAGCAAAAGCCGAGGTAAAAGCTGTGATTTGCAGGAAATTCGAGTCAGAGCTGAAAAGTGGAATTAAATCTCCCAAGGTTCAGTAAAGTGATTTGAACTACAAAGTCATGTTCCTGCTCCACAGTTAAATAACTGGCTTATTCAATCAGCAGATGATATTTAATAGACTAATAAATGTTTCCTTCTTCATGTACATATTCAAATCCCTTAAGATTTGCACATCTTTCTATTCCAGTTGCATTGAAATATGAAAGCAAAAAACCAAAACAGAACTCATACTATTACTCATACGTCTATCTGTGTTTTCTGATGATAAGTACATCTTTTTCACTAAATCTAAATTGGCAACTTTTTGGTGAGGACGGAAATTATCTATGCATGCCTTACATAGTGTCAGTTTAGACACAGAATGCTTTCATGATGCATGCTCCATAACATGATTTCCATATCAATGAAATGAAAATCTTCTCCTTATATTATGAAATTGTTTTTGATATGCAGAATTCTCAAGACACCAGTGTGCTTTTAGGGATGAAACTTGACACATTGAGAAGCCCTTGAAGAGTCTGTGTTAGCTCCTGGTCTCGTTGTAGTAAATGGAATAAAGAAACCCCATGTATTGACTTCAACAGGGACATGATTTCACCTGAAGTTTCTGACTAAAAAAAAAGGAAAAAAAAGAAAAAGGGAACAAATTAAAAAAAAAAAAACAAACAACAAAAAAACCCAACAAAAAAACCCAAAACCACAAAAACGAGCTGATGAAGAAACTGCAGAGTATCAGAAAGACAACCATTGTTTTCACAGTTTTAGAAAAGTGAATTAATAATTGATCCCGAGGTTCTGTAACAAAATTTTTAATCCACCAATCCCTTGGCACCTATGAAATTGTAAAAAATAATATGAGCTTTCAAGAGGAATTCTTCCTAAAATCACTGTCTTTCTGTGACTGGTGATTTGGCTGTGATGGTTTTGGAGAGGCAGAACAGTAGATAGGACCTAATTTATTTCATCTTATGACACTAGGCTATGTGATGTCCCTTATATACAAAGAAAGTGCATAGTACATGTAAACCACCAGAACAACTTCCACAGTCGGTTTGAACTGTTCACAAAAAGAGAATTCATCAGTGTTTGGGTGTTCAGCTGAGAAAAAGTTTGAAGAGGAAGATTGGTGTCCACTCCAATTCAACTCAAAAAATATTTTCAGTAATGATTTGGATGATACAATTTAACACTGTTTATATTATGTAGAAAAAGGAGAGCAAATGCTGCAGAGGGTAAATCTCAGCAAATTGAAGAATAACAAGGTGAATCAAATAAAGAAACGACCTAAGTGCTTCCTGTAGACAGAATGAGAGCAATTAACATTTGGCAAGGTAGTAAAATATGGCAGAGAACTGCAGGAGATAGTAATAGTGACTCAGAAGTGAAAACCAAGACTCCAGCATTGGGAAAAATCAAGAAAATCTTATTCAGTAAGACTTAATGGCAATTTCATAATAAAATACTAAAGGTCCTATAGGTCAGCTTTACATTGTGCTGGTGAAGTCTTAACTGAAATAGTTTTTTCTTTTTTAAATACTCCATACTCAAAAGACTGCAGACAATATGGGAAGAATATAGAGGACCACAATAAAAATAAAATACATAGAAAATATGAGCAATAGGAAAGTGTGAAAAAAACATAAAACCCATCTTGTCAACAGAAGAGAAGAAAAATGAAGAATCAACAGAATAAATATCTTTTAACATGTAGACAGTATAATAAAGTGGATGTTTGTCCTGCTTATTAAGAAATAGTCCAAGATAGCAAAACCATTTTGGTTGGATACTAGGAAGGACTATATGCATGCAAAAACAGGTTACTTAGTAATTATATACAATTAATGTATTAGTTTATAAGAAATCACATAGCTCATCAAGTATTAAGGAAAGTTCAAATATCAATATATTTTTCTACGTTCAAGAAATATTACAAATAGTGTAAGCAGATATCTTCCATCTTTATGTTTCTGTAGTCTATTTTTGTTTTAACATCAATTTAACATCACTTAATAGAGAATAAAAAGAGACAGGATATTTTGGGCTCACAGGTGTTTTTGTCAGAACTTATCAATAACACATGAATATGTAATTTGGTTATCCTGTTTTTTTGTTTTTTCTTTTTCATCGTAATGATAAAGTAAATAATCCCAAAGGAGTTTATACTTAAGATTGTTCCATGTGACTTTCTATGTGTAACATACAGGAGTTCTACATTTCTTCGGTTTGATATTTACAGTAATTTCA
>VRYO01002297.1:50310479-50361930 GCA_009812075.1 Sialia sialis
GCTTATATATGTGAAATTACTATAATTCTAGAAAAATAAAATAAAATATTAATTCACTCAAGGATTTATAAATTCAAAAGTGTGTATCTTTCTCCCTTTTACCTGATATAATGCAACCATGTAGCCCATCATACAGGAAAAGAAACAACCATTAATAAAAATTTGGTCCTAAATTTTTCAGTATGCTGAATATATGTCCCTTCCTCAGTACTGGGAATTTTCATATCAGATCTTTTGCTTTGAATTTTTCATGAAGTGTTTCAATTTTTCTTGTTATAAGTGTCTACCAATCAATACAGAGCCACAAATTCTTGACATGGCTCTTTGCTATGAAGCATGCACTTTACTTCATTTGCCTTTTTAAGGACTTCAGATTTTGAAATTCAGCTATTCCATGTTCTGAACAGAAAGCTTATTATTCATATGCATGTCAGTATGATTTTTTTTATTAGGTTTTCCAAATTGACTCCCATTGTTTCATGGATATGGCAGGCAGTTTTTTCCTTTATTTCATTTACAGCTTCACTGCCTTATTCTGAAGTAAAATTATAATCAATGAAGGAGGAGAATAAAATAAGTGATGTAACTCCAATTGAAAACAAGAAGCAGTTTTTCAATATGTCTATAAATGAAAACACCACTGCCATTCTTTCTCCTTTCCTCAAAGGCAAATCAATAAATGCAGGATTTTCAAGAAAGGATAAGGATTTTTTTGCTAGAACTCAAGCCTAATTTTCAGAAATTACTAACAGACTAAATGCTTAAATTCCTATTTAAATGCAATTTGGGCTCCATGCCACCAGATTTTTAAATATATTAGGAGCTCAGTGTTAAAGGAAGGTATCCTGTTAGTGCCTAAGTACCATGAATTCAGTGGGTGATAAGCACTTAGGGTCGGATTCAGCTCATTTAACTTCAGCTGCCTAGAAGTCAGGTATCTCTGAGCTATGTTGGCAGTCTAGGCAGAGAAGCAGGAATCTCCAAAGAATATTTCAGCCCAGCACCACCTGCATTAGGCAGGTGTTCAGGAAAAAAATGTTAAAAGAATGAGTGAGAGAGACTGAAGAACTACACATGGGAAAGGGACATGCCTATAGGTATGGGAGGACAGCAGCACTCCAGGATATGTCCTGCTTAGAAAGTATTTGAATATTTGAGTATTTTAAAGTGTTTTTAGACTTAGGATTATCAAAGAGCTAAGTTAGAGGTGAAAAAATACTCGTTATCAATTTGCCGCAAGTTCTCCTAGTATTTTGCACTGTCTCTATGACATGGTACTTGACACTAACCAAAGATTCTTCATGAAAGCAAACAAAGGAGTATTGTCTTATTCACAGATATGTCAGCGTAAAAAAAGATATTATTTTTCTAAATTCTTTTTAACAGAGACATTACTGTGCTAGTGAAAAAAATGAAAATATTGCCTAAAGCTAAACAGAATGTGTACAGGAATCAAAGGAATTTCCCACATAAGCTTTTTCAATAAACGTTTGCCTTCAGTGACTTTTCATATCAAGTCTTCTCTGCAGAATCTATCATTAACACTACATGCTGTGACACAGACAAACATCCTTTAATAGCAAGTTAAAGAATGATTACTACACTCGTCTTTACTTTGAATGAGAATAAATGCCATTATCTCCTGGAGATGTTTTCCAGAAATTTAACATCAAAATTAAATCTTCAATCTGCTACAAGATCCTGCTTGCACTATGAAGAAAGAGATATTTCTTGACGTAATCCCTGTTACTTTAGGTTTGTACCTTACACTATTTCCAAGCGTGAAAACCCCAGAGTCTGGCAATTATCATTATACTCTCATTCCTGCAGCAGGTTGTATATGCTAATGAAGAGAAAAAAACATAATTATATAGTATCATAGTCTGTTGTTACTGAGGCCTCCTGTAGCCTCTTTTTCCAAACAGTTGTCTGAAATCATGACTTTTTCCTTTATTAAAAATTAAAACCACAGAATTCAGGAAGGTAAACACAACAGCCAGAAGTTGTAGTTTTAGGAAATATCTCATGCTTTTAACCCTGTCATTGTTTGTCAACTATGAAAAATGCACCACTAGAAGTGCCAAAGGTTTCTAACTCTGTGCAAATTATGCTATGTTATATGTATCCTTGTGCTGAGCTGGATGTAGTTTTGTGATGGAAATACTTTAAAGGAATTAGAAAACACTGATCTAATCTATATACATGCATGTGTGAATGGGTGAATGTACAAATCTGTTTCTCAATAAAAACGAATGGTTAGTTCTCTAAGATTAAGGAAAAGATTTTCTAGTGGAGGAACCTCTTTCAGTATTGCTCTTGGCAGTATTTCTTACATGGCCATCTGAACACCAAGAATGACATACAATTGGGTAGATGATAATCACAGATAATCTTTCCACAATTCTCAGTATTAATTTTTACATAATTCTTACGTGCACAGTTGTGGAAGTAATTTTTATATGTTATGTTATGTTATGTTATGTTATGTTATGTTATGTTATGTTATGTTATATATATACTGTATATTATACGGTATATATATATAATACTGTATATATATACTGTATATATATAAGTATATTACTTGGATTACATCAGCAGTATATTTAACAATGTTTCATTTGAATTTCTATTATGATGTCATATGCATATGACATAAACTTTATATTGGCGTTCAAATGAGGACAAAAAAGGTGTCTTTAAGTCAAACTTTAAGATAAATAGGTTCCAACTGCTTAAATTCTCCACCTAATGCAAATCAATCTCCACCACTGCAGCTGCAGGACAAATGTCTTATATTTGTGATTTAAGAGCCTTTGTGGGACACATTGAATCTAGCGCATTTTATTACAATGGGCAGACAGAAGCAACAACAGTTAGTGTGTTCTGTAAATGGTGATTAAAGGGAAATACCTACATGAACATGCACTCAAATATAGTGTTTCCCTGTGCTCTCAAATAAAAACCACCCATGGCCAGTTTAGCTAAATCAAGATAGAATACCTTTGGATGTGCTAAGTGTCAGAGGAATGTGCCAGAGGTGAGCAAAACCAAGATAAAAAAAAGTGTTCAGCTTTAATAAGCTGACAAAGGAAAAGAGAGGAATGACAAGTATAAAATTGCCAAGAAAAGAGTGAAATAAAGGAATTGCTTTGTGCATCTGATTGGAAGTCACAGAAGGACCCCTTCTATGAGTTTGCCTCATGAAAGGAGAGCCTTTCACTTTTAAGATATGATCAAAAGCTCGACAAATCTAACCTCTTTTATTTTTTCATTTGAGTAGTGAGGTATATCTCAAATTATCCATGGAGGAGGTTCTTCAGATATTTTTTAACACTCTGATCTTATTCTCCTCTGCATTGCAAACAGCAGTTTTTCTACAAAAGGATTCATTGGCAGTTTAAAGATATCAGTGAGATACTTAGACACAACACATTACTGATCACATCATTATTGCTAAATTACCCACCTGTTGTAGGTAGGGTGGAAGAAAAATAGCCTGAGTTACACTGTGGCATGCTGAAGAACAGGCTCTTAGTATGAAACCCACAATAAACCACACTTTAGTTCAATTCATAAGGTTATTCAATCAATCAAATCCTACCCTCAAAACAGGGAATCCAATTTCTAAACAAACAGGTATTTGTGATAGTCTAAGTGGGATGTGGCACCATACTACAGCACTCCTGAGCAGATAGGATGCCCCTTAAAATTACTATCATTGAAGTAGCAGCACCAAGTTTTGAAAACAAGACTAGAGTAAAGTTATCCTCTGGAGATAAATTCACTAAGATAATCATTGAGTTTAATGGATTATTAGAAAAGGACATCAAATATTTTTTCACGGCTAGTGCTTCATTCTGAGTGTACGGAATCAACAAAATAAAACCAACTGTGAGTGTGCTGTCAACTGCAATGTGACAGCACTGAAGTTAATGAGAGAGAATATTGTTTCTGTTTATTATGTACAATTATTAAAAAATCATCATCTAATCCTACACTGTTACTGAAGCTGACATTAGTTAATTCGCTTATTCATATACCACAGGCCAATGACTTTCAGTAGAAGTTTTGGAAAAATCTTTTTCATGGGAATAAGAAAGGAAGAAAATGACACAAAGAAGATTAGTAATACTTAAAATAATTTTACAGTTTTGAAATAGCAGTTTTACAGGAGGAAGAAATCAATTTCATTCCAACATGCTTCTTGAAATACCTGTTTAAATGTTCAAAGAAATTTATATAGTAAGTATAAATGCTCTCACAGTGCAGAAAGCATGGCATGTCTCTGTGACTAGGGTAGACACTCACTTTGAAATATTTGTGACAGTTTAAACACATTACTGTCTCCTTAGCTTTCTATTAGCACCTTTGTAGGAGCTAGTCACATGCTTCAGAGCAAAGTTGCGCCTGTGTAAGCACAAATTTTATGTGGCTGCTCAGAATGCCCTCAGATACACCTGTGTTTTTAGCCCAGAGATCATGAGTGTTCAAGTGGCAGGACCACGGGAGCGGGGGCCTCCAGCAGAGGGGAAAGTGCAAATACAGAGTGCTATAAGATGATGCATCCCTGTAAGATGTGATAAGTCACCAAAGCCATTTTCAGTGCATGGCCTGTGAGCCCATTGCTACCACTGCAGTGGTGAGAAAGGAGTTTGGGGTTTCTATATGAAACAGGATCAAAAGGAAAAGCACTTGACAGGCTCACATTGCTTTCCTAGGTTCAATAAATGCTTATCCATATGTAAAAAGGTGCTGAAGGCAATACAGAATTTCTCTTTCCTAGTGGATTAACTCTAGGACATAAGGATCAGAATGGCTTCCTTCAGAACTCCCAAATAACACAAAGCTTCTCAGAAAATGCATTGGTTTAGGGCTGCCTTGAAATTTTTGGTAGACCCCTGGTTCACAAGATGGAGCTTAATTGATAGATTCTAATTGGAAGGTTAATTATATACTTATATTTAGAGGAACAGTAGATGTGGAGAAAATATATTCTAGCCATTGCATCCATATTTAGAACAAAAAATTGCTAGGGACTGTGTACAAGTATTGCATCTGTGCCTCAAAAGAATAAAAAATGAAACATAAAGCTGACACCATGAGACAGTGAAAATCAAAACAGAGCATATTTTTGCATGTTTTTATACTTTCACAAAAGATGGGTGGTTGCTCTGGCAGACGCCCCTGCTTTCAACAATGGTAAATCCCCTTCAGCTCGTGTCCACAGCTGACTCACAGAGCCACAGCAAAGTGTATGAAATGCATAGACCACCCCCAGACGAGCTGTCATAGCAAACATGCCTTCTGTAGCTGTGATCTTCTGAGCATCTCCCTGACTAGAAATAAATTTAGCTTTTGATCTTTCATTTTAAGCAAAATCTACAGTTTTCTCCCCAGTGCTTTAAACAACTGGTGAAATGTTAGCAATGGTGCACTACAGCATACAGAAGTGTTTTCCTCACCAAAGTGGACCATAAAATGTTGTAAGAGCAGGGCTTTGTGTCACTCCACTATCAATCCTCAAAGAGATAAGAAATGTGGGGAAAATAGGACTAGAAAGTTGTGAAAATCCAGACTTCATGAAGAATTCTAAACATATAACACTGTTTTGGATTCTCACAGCAATCTACTGTTTTTTGGTTTCCACCTCCCATTCTGGCAGAATCACAAATTAAGAGTATACACCATTTAGGGTAAGGTTTATTTATATTGTATGTGTCTAGGGCTCATAGTATAATGACACCCTGATATCAAAATGGGGCCACTAGATGGTACTACAATATAATTAATAAATATTAAAAAGCAATCTCATAAATATATATTTGGATATTTTTCTGCAATGTCTTGCCTGTAAGGTTTGAAAGACGTGCAGAAATATCCATGGTACTGCCTATAGATATATATATATATAGCCTCCATGTAGCTATAATATATGCAGCTTTAAGGTACATGTTCAAATGTATGCTTACCAATCTAAACAGTATAACTGAGGTACTCAATATATATGTAAAAACACACATAAGTAAATTATCATATGGAATTATCATCTAACCAATCCCTACACTTATTTTCATGTGTTCCTGTATTCAATGCAAAGCTATTAAATTGTGGGGAAAGTGAGTATATATAAATCAGCAGGAAGATGTGTGTTTATTCATAAACTCAACATAAAATATGTCCCAGGATTTTAAAAAATAGAATTGTTACAATTAGCAAAATATATACAATAATATTTCATATTTTTTCTATACTTTGAATGATTTCATATCACAATTTACTTCACCATTAAAAAGATTAAAAATTCCACATTTATCTAAATGTATTCCACCATATGCTATGTCTACAGTATTAAACAGATTACATTTTATAATCAGTTATCTTCCAGCTGGTAAAGATCTTGAAGTTTAAAAATTGCTTTAGAACTAAATTTTCTGAAACCATAAGCATGCTTAGTAGCATCTACCCATGAAACTACCCCCTGAATAACCTAATACTGCTGGTTGCCAGCACTATTTTCAATTTTCATCTGTTAGATTTATGATCAAGCATGTCAAATGTGCCCTAAGTAATAGAAGTGAAAAAATAAAGTAATTTACTTAAAACATTTTGATAACTATTTATCTGAAAACCCTGGTCAGATTTACTGCTCAAAGGCATTTACCTACAAAGTTAACCAGATGCTTTGAGTAGAAAACTAATTTAATTTCTCTGTTATCTTAACAGGACATCTGTTAAAACAACATCCAAGGAAGGTAATATTAACAAAATCAACCATCCTGCAGGTTGTTTTATTAGAGTATGTATGACATTGATATTTAACTGCTAATGACCACTGCTTTACAAAGATAATTAGCAAATGTGGAATCAAAGAAGTATGATGATTATACTAATGGACACAAAGCAATGTAGAATGAATGCATGGCTGGTGTAAGTTCAGAGTTTTTGCCAAGTTCATTGCATTGCATTGTTACAACTGAATTATACTGAAGATGAATTACCTATTTCTTTTGTTTCATTTTTTTCTTCAGCTTCACCTATGTATCAAGCCCTCCCTTTAAAATCAGAGAATATTAGCTGCATAAAATGTTCAGCCCTCACAGCCAGCATGTTTTTTTAAGCAGCATGAGTGACAAGCTATGCAAATCATATCCTGAAGTAATTTGCATTATTGCAGTTAATTTGCATAGGGATATAAACTGGATTTCTGAGCAACTAGGTATCAATCCAAGCAGTGGTATGTGAAAGTCAGACACACTGGTGGATGTGTGCTTGCGAAGGTTGGGATACTCAGGTGGAAAAATGCTACTTACTACAAGGTGCCTATTTCTGTCTGGTTCTTTTAATTTTGCGTGAGAAGATGGTAGGGACAAGAAAATAATGTGGAAGGAAAAAAATGTTCCATATTTCCTCCCACCTTTTCCATTTATTTCCACCAGCAATGCAGGACTGGTGCTAATTTTTTGACAGGAACTGATAATGATCATTGCTGCCTCTTCCTCTTTTCATTAGAGTCATGCAATGGAAAAGAGAAAGAATGGCCTGCCCTACAGCCACTAAAAGTCAGCTATATCTGGCTAATCCTGAACTAACATCTCAGATCAACAAGGCAAAGGAAGACTTCTCAGTGATGAAAGGTTGCTAATGCATGAGCATCATTCATAGGTGGATTTCCAAACTCCTCATTTCCTCCTTGAGATCTTTTGCATCAGCTGCTCTCCCATAGTGCAGGTTGGTGGATTGGCTGGCTGGAGGCAGGGGAGCTGATGGCTGCATCCCAAAGCCCCTTCTGGCTTTACTCTACTATGAACCATGACCATGAGCATGTAAACACTGGCTTTAAACAGAGTGCACATTGGCAGCCGGACATGATTTCTTACATTTGTCTTTATTCCCCTGATTTCATGATGTGGAAAACAGACTAACTTGCAGTTCAGCTATGGAGTTGGCAGTAGTTTCAGATAACAACACAGCAGCAAACTCTCTCCCTAAATCATCATTCCTCCAGCTTTGCAGAGCTGACTCTCTCCTCAAGGGTATTCCCCAACAATGCCATTATATTTTTTTCTTACTGCTCCCTAGCAGTTACTTGGAAGCCTTCACCAAATTTTGGTTAACCCTCGTGATTCACTTACCTCAGCAGGAATAAGGAAGAATTACATATTTGCAGCATTTTACTGGACTGCAGCATTTATACACAAGACTTTCAGTAGTTTGTTAAATACAATATATGGAAACTTGAATATTAGCATCAGTTGAATTATCTTTGAACTAAAGGACTCTAATTATTTTTGAATGTGTTACTACCTTTTCCAAACATGGAGAATCTATACCTTTCCATGTTTTACATAAGATAATATAGAGCTTTAAATATATGTGAAGAACCCTTCATTTTTCACCCAAAGTAAAGCAAAAGTGTGAAAAGTGAACTGACTATTACAAGATAATTAGCTGTCCTCTTCTGAGGTACAACAAACTATCTGTGGTTGGAAATAGGAATTAAACTATAGAAAGAACAAACAGAAATCCAAAGTACTCAGCTTCACTTAAAAGCCTAAAGGGAATGTTAGAAAAGGTGGAGCATGATTCTTCTCAGAGGCAGTCAGAAAGAACAAGAGGCAATGTCACAGTTTGCAGCAATGGAAATTTCAGCTCCATAGCAGAAGAAGATTTTTCACAATGACAATGGTTAAGAAACAGAGAAGTTGTGAAACTTTCATCCTTGAAGGCTTCTAACACTTGACTAGCTAAAACTCTGGGCAACATGACAGGACTTTTAAGTTGGAGCTGCTCTGAGCAGGAGACAGGATTAAGAGACCTTGAGAGAGCTCTTCCAGAATGAATAAATCTCTGATTTTGCAAGTCTCAGTTATCTTATATTTCCAGTTATTTGTGGTGGGGAGGAGAGAAAGTCTTCAGAAACCTTAAATTTCCCTTAAAACGTCCGGCAGAAAACAACCTGATTACGTATTTTCCTGTGGTTTACATTTTATTAGCTACATCAAATTCAGTTCTTTGTATTATATTTAACAATTTCAATTTTAAATAAGTGCATTTTCTAAATCTTATTCTTTCATGTTCCCCCTGTTGCAGTAAAGGGCAATATAGGAAAGGAAGTAACATGTTTGGAATACAAATAGAAACTTTTTTTTTTTAAGAACAGTTGCTCAGAGCTGAAGAATGAATAATGCGAAGCCACAGTTTGACTGCACCTAATGATCTATGTTCACAATATCACTTCTGTGCTTAGAGATCATAAGTGCCAGCCTTCTGTACCTAACTTTTCATATTCTTGTTCTGCATGTTTTCAGATCTGAACTGAAGTACAGGATTTACATTTACATTTGCTATTAAGCTTTTTCTGACTGCTGCAGTATATGGAGTGAAATCCAGTACGGCAGCCTCACTCAACAGTCAAAACTTCCTCTCTGAAATAGGCTATGCGGTACAGAGATGACCGAAAAACATACAGCTGTGATTTCACAATTAAAAGGTATGTAAAAATAAAGGTACAAGAGAGTTAAATCATGCTTAGTCAATCAATCTTAATTCTGGCGTTTCTTGATGCCAAAGTGTTTGACTTTCAAACATTTAATTTTTGTGTCAAAAATATGTAAGTACAGCTTAGCGATTCAACGTAGCAAACATAAATTTTGTATGTTATTAGGTTTAAATAAGGAAGACATCAAGAATGTCAGAAAAATAGAAACCAAGTCGATTTTAACAGTTAAAATGAGATTTTCAGAAGTGTTCTCTTGGTCATATTCACGTAGTACGCTGGGGACTGCAGTAAAGTGATTCTACAGCTCAGCCAGGCAACAGTAAGAGGAGACTAGGATAGGATAGGATAGGATAGGATAGGATAGGATAGGATAGGATAGGATAGGATAGGATAGGATAGGATAGGATAGGATAGGAGAATAGAATAGAATAGAATAGAATAGAATAGAATAGAATAGAATAGAATAGAATGCAATGAGAACCAGAAGTACTACCTCAAGGATGGTATCCTGTGCAGCAAGGGCTGCTTTGGACCCTGAGGCCCAGCTGGTCCCCCTTACTCAGCACCCCAAACCCAGGCTCTGCCTTGAGTTCCAGAAACTGACAGCAACGGTGTCTCCACTCCCACGCTTGCCATGCGACCACTGCAACCTCAGGTAAGGGTTTCTTTCAGCAAAAAATGTTTACTCAATTCAAAACTAAAAATGGAAGTATGATAGTTCTCATTCTGCTTATTTTCTGCTTGTGGTATCATTAGACATCATTAGGGAAAGCTTTCAAATGCCTTGAATCAAGAGCACTGTTCTTAATCACATGAGTATTTTCTGTTCTTGCTCTGAGATAGATGAATCTGTCTCCTTGTGTACTTTCATGGCTTTAAAAAATCACAGGAATATTACATTTTATCAGAAATGCTTTCTATTATGTTTTCCTTTTTTTGTTTCACTAGTGTACTTTAGATGTGCCTCATTCAAGATAAGAGGCTATGCTTTTCATGTGCTACATTTGATTAGCCACACATCAAAATAAATATTACCAGTCCTGACACCTTAAAGTCCTCTGTGGAGAGCCTATGGCAGTCACCAGCAAGCAAAACGACACATACACTAATTAAATATTTTTGAAGAATAATACTGAAAAGTAAGTCTGAGAAGTGGGTTTTCTAAGCATTTATTCACAGATCCACATAAAAATCAAGGTTAAGAACAAGCAATTGTACTTCCTCTTTGTTACAAACATTTCTTACAAAGCCATTAATACTCCATCTCGCTGTGATAGAGTTTCAGCAAAGATAACTGTGCCTCAAGGACAGAAAATACTTGGTGTGACACCATTTTTCACAAGACATCTATGGTTGTAAAGGTGTATAACGCAAATGGATCTACATGGATATCTACAAATAGCCCTTGAATCTCCTCAATCTCTTCAGAGATTATTATCTCATTGCTCTAAAAATTTCTGAGTTTTTACTGGCCTGTTTCAGTATAATAAGGAGAAGCTGTAAAGATGTTATGACCTCCACCCCCACAAATAAAATAAATATATTAACAATTGAAATATGTCCTCTCCATTGTCTCAGCAGGCGATGATGGAAAAATTGTTGCAAAAATTTGGGAAGAAAACCTGCATTATTTTTATTTTATTTGGTAGCAAGCTATAAATAATACATATAAAAATAAACTACACACATCTGAACTATTATTAGACTGTAATTTTAACCTATCAGTTCTTAAAGCCATGGATCCTCTCTCATAGTTTATAACCTCAGAGGCATCCCTCTGGTACTTGCCTAAAGGTTGCTTTTTCTTCTTTATTTAGAGCTAATTCATATTCAGAGCTTTTCTCAAGGTTCTATATGCCATTCCAAACAAAGAAAATATGCAGGTTTATCACTACAGATTTAAAATTGCAGTTATTCCCAGATGAAAATATAGAGAAGATTCAGTGCAAGATTTATGAATATGCCTGAGAAACATTACACTTGAAATGATATATTCTCTAAGATACCTAAATCTGTGAAGCAGTCAGAGCCTTTGAAGTATCTAGAATGGGAGGGTATGTTATATCAACCTGAACAGTTGGGAATTTTTACATTAGATGTATATTTCCAATCACTAGATCTTCTAGAATATTTCCCATGAGAGGAAGTCTTGATGTACCATATGAATTGAAAGGGAGAGGAGAATGATGCCCCACAAGATCTTTTGTAGGTAATGAGTTGATCTCTATGATGCTTTGAAATCCATTTTTCTCAGAACTTTTCCTTTTCTCCCTCTCTTTACTCTGGTGCTCTGAAACCCAATTGAAGTGGAAAGAATATACTGTATTGGTTATTTCAAGGCAGATCGTATCACTGTAGCAAATAATACCTCTAGAGACCAAATAAAAGATTAAACTGCATTCAAATATAGACCTGAACCCTATGGTTGTTTGAGAACATTCCAGATGATGATTTTTAGACTTCAGAAAAAAATGGTTTTCATGGTTTAGATACAGTTTGTGGCCCATTTTATTCCAACTAGCACTTACTACTGTTCTTACTCTGTTTTTATACCCAAACAGCTACTTCTCCTTTCTCCACTTTTTCCCACTCCCATTCACTTCCCAAGTCAAGATAAGCATCCCAACATTTACAAGTTTGGGAATGCAGGTGGCTGAAAGAAGCAGGTGGCAAGAGGGTGAATTGTGTTGAGTATAATTGTGCAACAGGTTCCAGGTTTGTTATATATGTTAGTTCTCCTGGCTGCAAAGAAAGAATTTTCCCCAAATAAAAGGTAATACATGAAAGTTCTATTATTTTCTATGTTTTTTCCCAAGCTTTTAATGAGCTTGGGCCTGTCTGAAAGTATAAAAGCAGGAAAGTGTAACATTTTACCTGTAGAAAATTACTTTACACCCTCAGGAAATGAAATTCTAATCCTTTTGAAGTCAGCATCTTTTGAAGAAAAAGAATACATGGGGATGTAATACCTTGTCTCTAGTAGTTTTTGTACTTTGGGGGTGATTTGAAAGAAACAACAGGCAGGGAAGTATCTCTGCCTCATTTATTCTTCCTATAATTGTGTTTAACCTTCTGCATAATGAGGTATCAGTAACTCACAAAGGATCGGAGGATTACATCTGTAATTTAAAGTTGAGCTAAACTCTCTATAATCAGGAACAAAAATTAAATCCTAAGTCAAGAAGAGAATGTGATGTGTTTGACATGATGGATTCTCCTTAATGGTCAGTTCACAGCACTGTAATTCAGCAATATCTAGAATCACTTGAAGCATGTTGCCCGAAAACAAAATTGTTGCCACTGCTAATCTTTTATTCTGCAAATTGCCAGCTTTCTGGGAACACCTTAGAAAGTAGGAGTTTGAGGTTTGAGGCCATTACCATTGCCTCTTTATGTCTTATCACACTGTCAATAAAACTCTATAAATATGTCTTTCTTATATTTTCCTATGGATTTTTACTGTGTATAACTGTTCAAGGAAAACACCTCTACCAGAAGCACAAGCTTAAAAAACACTGATGAAGCCACATGGCACCTCAGTTTACCTCTTAATATAATGAAAGACACCTTCTTTTACTTCTATTATACTGAAAGGAATCCAGCTGAGTAACAACAAGCTAAAAGGTGCAATAAATATTTGTTTGCCCCTGAGATGGCAATGTTTTGTATTCATGAAATCATTAATTAATGTCTCTGGCATGGGAGAAATTTGCATTGCAGGGCTACTGAGGGGAACAAAAAGAGCTAATTTTCTTTTAAAGAATATATGTAATTATTGTTGTGGGCATCAGAATGTATATGCTCATTATTGTCTGGTTTAAAAGTTTCTAACATACCCAGAGTATTCCAAATTTCCATCAAACTATAACATTCATTTAGGTAACACTAAAAGAATGAGTAAAAAAGAGCACAGCCTGGGGCATTCTAACAAAGAGTTGATGGTTTAAATTTATCCAGTGGTAAATTACCTTTGAAAGGTCTCCAGCCTCCAAATAGAAGCAGATAACAAACACGTTCCATGTAACCCAAAGGACCAGCCAGATAGCATACTGTAGGGAGGAAGAGAGAAACACAGAATTAACAATTCCACTCCCAACTGAGTTAAATTTCGTTCATTAGCTCAATCCCAGACAAAAACAGATTATAAATATGGTGCCTATGAATAAAAATGTCACACATAAGCGAGAATCACAAATAAATTCTTCCCTTTCCCTGACATAGTGTTGAGTGAGTACTCAGTCACACCAGAAAACCTGCATCTCAAGAAATCATTGATAAATCTGACATTTGAATTTGAGACTAATCTGTATCTCTTTCTTTTTGTTCAAATAGGTAATGCTACAATAGAGAGGCAGGTAATATCAATTACATAAGTTATTATGAAAAGTTATTATATTATTGTATTAATTATAAGTGAAGAAATGATAATTCAAACATAACTTACTAAATAACAACCGATTTGAACTAGCACTGGATTTTTTCAACACTTCAGATTTAATCTCAAGAAACCAAGCAGTTACACAACCTGAAGAAAATCTATCTATCTATCTATCTATCTATCTATCTATCTATCTATCTATCTATCTATCTATCTATCTATTTTTTGCAGTATTTCTACAAAATATGGGGGTGTTTGTTCATGACACCTGCCTCTTTAAATTTATTTTGTGACCTTCCAAAGCATGGTTCATAATTATTCAACACCTTCAAGAGGCAGGCTGCATTTTAAATTGCCAGTTTCTTTGGGGTTTTAAAATCATTTTGTCTTTGAGTGTATAGGAGTATAGTGTATCTGTTCCTTGGCAGTTGCCAAATATCTTATTCATGTATCTGATTTGAGTAATGGAATACATTTTTTCTCTCCTTCTGTCCACTCTTGTGCTTCAGTTTTCATAAGACCTTAATGCCAGGACTGGAAAGTACATTTCCCCTCTGTAATGCTGGAGGATCCTGTATAATAAAGTTTGACCTGCTGTTGCTACTCTTATCTAGCATTTGTATTTAAGAGCTTCCCTTGACAAATTATTCCATCATCTAACAAACTTCGAGATCTTCAGATATTTTCCTGATGGCTGTTGCAGCCATCTTCTAGCTCACAATTTGATTCTGCATGTTTATTTCATTCCACAAGGCCTTGCATGCATGTGAGATTTGAAAGCAATAGGACACCATTCCCTACCTGCTATAGCTGAGAGCTGCTTTCTCCTGGTGTACCACCACCCCACTTCCCACAAGTGTTCACAGACCTACTCTTCATGTCTTGTAGCCTTTTCTCCAAACCATACTGATTACATCTGATAGCTCCTTTACCAAATCAGGAAGCACTATTTTCTGCACATCTCCACATGTCCACATTCTGACTAAGCAGACTGTATTTTGGATTGTACGCTATCCATTCCATACAAAAAATTACATGACAAGCTATTGTTTTCATGAATGACAATCTCTTTGTCTTCATTCAGTAACAACATATGCAAGATTCTTCTTGCATTTTTTCTGCAAGTGATGTTCTGCATTGCACTGTCTATTATTCAACACGGCATTTTAAACCTAGTCTTCTAGAAAATGTGAAAATAAAACAATTCTGCCATTTCCCAGGATCTGAAGTGAGACTATATCCAATATGACCCAAATTTAGACCTGTTCTAATTTCTTATTTTATAGATAACAATTTCCAGCCAGACTAGCTATTAGTTGGACCATGTACAGATTTTAAAAAGATATGATAAAAATAGTTTTGATTTAATGGAAGCTAACACAGCTATAAATGCTTGAATTGCTTTATACAGAAATAATTTCAGGTAATTTAAAGAATATAGATAACAAATACTTTGTAAGTCAACTCTTTCTGGTCACAGGTGAAAGATTTATTTAGGTCAGAGATCTCTCTGGAGGTCACCTGGTCCAATCTCTGCTCAAAGGGCAGCCAGCATGGATTAAGTTTTGTAGGGATTTATCCAGTTGATGTCAGAATATCTCCAAAGATGGCCCAGCTAATCCACATCTATGCTTTGAATGTGGGCTGCTAATAAGACTTTGGAAAATAGGAACTCAGTTCAGCTGGAGAGTCTTAACAAACTCCATTTTTTAAAACAAAACTTTGAGACATTAAACATATTAAGAATTTCATTTTCCTGTAGCTTTCTCACTGTACATCCCTCTTCATATGTAACATGGAGTTTTATAACTACAAAACAAGAGACGAAAACATTAATTTAGATACAATAACCTTCATCTGGCTTTGTTAACCAATGTTGCAGGACTTTAACGTGCTGGTTTTTGCCAACTATCATAAACTTTGTTGTTATATATTCTCTTGTAGATAATGAAAACACTCCTGCTGACACATGAAGATAACAGGATTTCTTAAAGTGAAAATTCTAAATACTGCATTTAGATTGGTTTCTCAAGGATGCAAAATGTGCAACTTCTGTTCCCTTGAATAATTTTTGGTGCTTCAGAACAATTTTAAGCAAATTGGACAAAAGAATACAAGAAGGTTCAAAGATACTTAATCCACAAAAGTTTCAGGAAAATGGGGGTACAAACGGGAATACACACTATTAAGTCCTTATACAGAGAAAGACTTAGAATAGCATAATTTATCAGTCAACATGAAGGGGGAAAATATGGGAGAGAGACACTGGAAACTAGATTTCATTAGGTTGGCTGTTCATAACACAACATGTCCTGTTGGATGTAAGCAGCAACTGATTTAAAAGCTCAGCATGCACAGGGCATTCAACAGAGCACTCCAAAGAAATTTGGAACTGCTTGTGCCAGCACAGAACCTCATTATGTGAATAAACAAAACTTTTATTTTTCACTGCCAAGTTTATCACCAAAAAAACTGATGCATTTATCTGCCAATTAGATAATTTAAAAACAAGAATCTCTTGTTATTGGATTACAGATAAGGTTAAAAATATCTTTTAAAAGTGTTTTAAACTTCTTCCTTTTGAAATCTTGTATTAAGTGCTTGTTGCCTGAATTCTGTGGATAAACAGAGTTTAGTTGTCTTGAAATGCAAGGATGTTTCTGCTTCCCATTGCTTCTTATTTCAGAGACCTTCAGATGTAGCCTATCTCCTATCTCTGCATCAATGCAGTCATAAATGCCTCTTATTTTCTATGTGCTTCAGTAAATTGTTGAAGAAATTCAGCACTGAAGGTCTCTGACAGTGAACAAATCCCTCTGACACTCTCTATTATATGTATCTAATCAGAAGCATATTTGTAAGAGTTCTTCAAAGGGCTATAGCTGTATTTTTTTCTCATATGTGAGAGTTCAAGACAGCTGCATTATCTGACCGAAGCCACCACAATGCTACAGCAGTCACATAACAGCAAGACAAGAACTTTGATGAATACACACTTGACCAAGCAGGAGATATTGAGAAGGGGCACAGCAATGACAATGAAGCTTACTATTTTTATGGAGATCCACACTGGAGAGAGGTATAACTAGAAGGTTAAGACTTGAATAGTAAACATGAATTTATGACCCTCTGCGAAGAATTCGGTATTTTATGATTTATTGATACAGTGTACTTACATTCACTATGAGTTCTCACAAGTTAATAAAGGATGTATTTTTTTCTTGGGGAATGGAAAACTGAGATATTTAAATATTTGTACCAGTACTGAGAACCTACATATTTCTCTTCAAACTTCTGTCAAAGTTGGCTAAGTCACAATATCTCCAATTTACTAACAGGGAAACTGGAGATCAAAGAAATTAAATTCATTTAATACCTAAGCCACGTGGAAAAATGATCACAAGGGCACAAGAAGCAAAGGTTCAGGTAGGCCACAACTGCCTTTGATATAAACATGGTCACCAGAGCTCACATCTAATATTCTAGTCACACTGCCTGAAGGAGAAATATGTCCCACACTTGTCAAGCATAAATAGTCAGGAATTCTGATAGCTATGGGTATTTTAGTTAAAGCTTTTTTTCTTTTTTCCCCCTTTTTTTTTCTTTTTTCTTTTTTTCTTTTTTTTTCCCCACAGAACTTTACATGGAATTTCTCTTGCATTGTTCCTAAATTCTGTTCTGATATGCAAGTCAGTTACAAACACATTTGTCTGAGGGATACATGGGCCAAGACCAATACTGTGCAATTCAAAGCAATTGAATTAATGATTTGCTATTTATTTTATTTTTAGAAATGTACACAAATTATTTTCAGATTCTTCCAAATCAGAAAATATTCCCCAGGATCCTTCTGTGCTTCATTCAGGAAAAAAAACTAAAGGAATTTCTAAAATTATAATTACTACACTTACCACAGTAATTAAATATGTGATTATTTATGCTATCTGGACAAGAGTACTTGCGTTTTTCAAAGATTACCTTGAGCCCGGCATGTCTAGGATGAGCATCTCTTTCTAGTAATGCAGTAATAACTATCCACAATACAATTATCTTTGTTTCTAAAGTTATTTTCTCTTAATTTCCTCAGTCTATGAAGATGTATCACTTAGGAATACAATTTTCAAACCTATTTAATATGATAAAATAAAAAACAAAATTCTGAATACTTGGCATCAATGTACTGTCTCTGCCTCTTGTTTCCATATGCCCAGGACTGATGGAATCACCTAGATTCATTCCCTGAGAGAAGTCCACCTGAAGCAGAAAGGACATCAGTCCACAGTGGGACTTCACATGGCTGCTTAGTAGGCACCATCTCCGATTTCACCTGCCCTGTGCATTTTGCTGTTTCCTTCCTATTCCCATTTCCTGAGGATTTTCCTGGAGAGCTGATGAGGATATGGGCACCACAACATGGTAGAGAGTCAGTTCTAGAAACCAGCAGGAGCCAAACATCAGTGGGAAGCTTCCAATGCAGAGTAGGATCAGAAACCACAGGCTGACTCTAAAGAGGACTCTGAAGTCAAATTCTCACCCAGCAAAAATTCAGTGGCTGAGTGCATGAGGACCAGATGTTTTAAGCCAAGCTGCTGCCCTCAGGAACCTAATACAAAGTGTGACTATGTTCTGCTTTTAATAATTCAGAGGAAAGTCTTATATTCCTGGCAGCAGACGACTTTGTGCAACAAGTTCAACTTCAATAAATGTTCATTGACTTAGCTGAATGTACTGGGAAGCTCTTGCAGAAAGGCATAATCCTCTGGATTTTTTTCACTGCTTGTTGATTGTCACAGATTGCAGCTTGCACTAGTTTTGCTTGGATAAATTCTTCCTGTCATTAAGACTTAGACATTTCTTGCTAGGTTGTTTTTTTTTATTATTTATTTTTAATCATGGCTATAGTATTAGAGCACTGTCCATCCTTGATCCTGTAAGCATCTGCTTCTAAGCAAAGAGGAATTGATTCTGTAGCATCCATTATGAGTTGCTGTAGTTTTCCGTCTCAAATTCCAATGACAGTACAGTTTTCTGCTTGTGTTTATCAAGGAAATTTTTTGCCCATTGGCACTGTGTTTCCTTGCCTCTTCAGTCTTTCATCAGTCAAACATTTATGCATTTTTTTGCTCCTTTCCTTTGTTCATTCAGATTTTAAAAAAATATCTTCCTTATAATTTATTTCCTTGTCATTGCACTTTAATAATTAGTGTTCTCTGTCAAGAGTAACTGAAAGATGCTGAACTGTCAGGTGCATCAGAACTGGTCACTATCAAACAGAAAGTTGTGCTGGAATGTGTTTTTTCCTCTTGAGCAATCAGTGCTTGCAGATATAGAGCAAATGCTGCTTAACATTTCTTTCCAGAGGCTTCCATACAGTCCATGGCTATGTATAAACTTTCCATGAACTCAGTTATAAACCCTGATTTTATATTATTTATGTTCCCCTTGATGTGCACGAGAAGGATTCATAAGCATAAAAGGTAGGAGGAGAGTTGAAGCACATTTTGGTCAGGTCATAAATGGACAAAGGCACAGCCCAGAGCCCAGTACATTGATATGATGTGCAGGCAGCCCTCAGTCTACTCACAGCCAGGGTGTTCTAGCTTGAGTGGGACTCACTTGAGTGGGCTTCTTCTTTCTTTTGGTTGCTTCTGTTTTGTTTCCTCTTTTTGTGCCAGAATCATGCTGGGAACACAAAGCACAGCAGAGATTTGCTTTTTGTTCTGAAGACATGGCTCCAACTCCTTTGCCCACATTTAGATGTCTGCAATGCAGATCTCCTCCTCTGAGCAGCATCTAGATTCCCATTACATTCAATTCAGAGGAAAGGCATTTTCAGGGCTCGGTTCATTTCCCAGTATCTGACACAGATCACTCTACCCTTGTTGTTTGGAAAGCCAAACTTCTCAAAGACAAAATTCCAGTGTCACAGAGGCCATTAAAAATCTTTTACTGGTGACATAAAGAATAAGATCATAACACTGCACTATACAGATATATACTCATTTTTTTTCCCCACATAAATAAAAAGACCAAAGTAATTTAAACATCACCAGGGTAAAATATCATTGATGGACTGCTGAAGAGACATATTCTGAGAACTACTGTTGCTTATATCCTACACTTCCTGATGGTCCATTAATGCTTAGGCTTGAAACATTGATTTGTTAATTTCCTTTTTTTTGGATTCACAGCTCTTTAGGCTTTAGTGTAAAAGATTGAGAAAAGTGTTTTTTGGTACTGCATCACTTTCAATTGTTCTTCAGCTTCTAAATCAGTGTCCAATTAAACCATTGAAGATATAACGCACAACACTAAATGACAAATTTCCATTCCAAGAAACTACTAACAACTCTGGAGAGATATCAGCCCATTCATATTGTTTTCCTAAGGAAGATACAGATACATAACATTTTCTCAGTATAGTCACTCTATTCTTACAAAGAATAATAATAATTTCTTTCAATATGATGCTATAAGGGCGAATGGCCAAAATGTAGAAGACCTTAGTTTACATTGTAGAATGTTCAGTCAATCTACTGTGTTACAGTAAGGAAGTTACAAATACACTGGATCCCCAAATGAAAGTATTCTGGAAACAAGGAGTTACAAAAAAAGCTTTCTTTCAAAAGACATATTTCTGCCATTTTTCCAAAAGGGGAGAAAATAAATTTTCTTCCTTCCATCTCAAATCTTTTCTTCTTGTCTTGGTGAGCGAATTTTTTTGTTGTTGTTGTTGTTTCTTTTGGTTTTGTTTCTTTGTTTGTTTAATTGTTTTGTTTTGGGGGGTGGTTTTGCAGGGATTTAGGTTTCTTATGCATTAATAGGTTACGATTCTTGAGCTTTTTAACGAAAGTTTATTTTGTGTATAAAGAAAGTAAGGTAAGTCAGACATTTTAACAGGGCATTTATTTGATCTTTTGACATAGAAGTAGAAATTTAATTGCTTTGGCTTCACTCATCTTTCAATTCCTGTATATGTTTTGATCACATCTTTGCTGTGAAATATTTATCAGCAGGAAGCATCTTCAAATATCTGGATACTCAGTGTACTGCAGCACAGAACACATCCAACCAGCTGCAGATACGTGAATATACATACATACATTCACAGATGGACTGATATTTTTCCTCTTATGTTATTTCCATACTTTTTCAGTATTCTTTCTTTTATTTGTAGAACAGATTATAAAGTCTGTCAAATTAGAAATTACTAATTAAACATAAGTAACTAAATAAATGTACGGAAAAGGATGGTTCTCATTTAAATAGAAGTAATAAGGCTTTCTTTGTAACAGAATTCTACTTCTATCCCTACATTTCAAGACATAACTTGAGCTGTTTACACAATAGCCAACCTTAAAATAGCACTGCTTTGAACCTTTTTTAACTTTTCTCCTTCAATTCCAACATTAATCTACCAGGATCTACCTCAAGAGCTACTAGCAGTAGAAATCAATGCTGTTCAAGATATAAAAAATCTTAAAGTAATGGCTTTGAAATGACATTATTTTTTGACCAGTTTTTATCAGCTGTTAAACTAATATTAAAATTGGCATAGGAAAAAAATATAGATACAAAAATGATGTGGGTTTGCCACCTGGTCCTTCAATTACAGGGCTGAAAATATTTAGAAAATTTTTTTCATACCCTATCTTCTAAAACACAACTAAAATAGTAAGTATTTCAAGATTTGGGTTTCCTCAGAGGTAATACACACTTATCAGTGCTGAAACTGCATTCACAGAAATCCAAACTGCCTCCAATGGATATTTTTTTAACAACAAATCTTAGGGGAAAATTGCAGGAATTGTTGCTAAAATTTCACTGTAACTTGTGGTTCCCTGGAACGTTCTATCAATTAATTACAAACGAAAAAGAAACATGAACAAGATCATTGGATACTATAAACTGCTTTATTGAAAGCTTCATCTAAGATTGAATACGACTGTGGAATTAACACACTGCAAGATAGAAATAAAAATTAATGAAAAAAAGTCTGTAAATTTAGCAGGAAATTGATAGGTGGGAGAAAGTTTTTGTATGTATAAGTCTGCCTCAGTTGTTAAGAAATATCTGAAAACATGCTCAAAAGGATTATGCAATTGCTTTTCTGCAGAATATGTGTGTACAGTAATTTTACAATCATAAGGCGCACCGGACTATAAGGCACACTTCCAGGTTGTCGGAAAATTTCCAAACTTTTTCCATATATAAGGCGCACCAGACTAAAAGGCACACTCTTTTTTTGCAGTGAGGATCCATGCGCAACAAAGTAACCGATTAGTAACGGAATCATGCGATCACAGGGTTTACTGGCAGGTGCTCAATTTGCAAACATTTTTCATGGATCAGCATAGCCTTTAAACACAGCCCCAGGCACCCTCCCTGTGCCACAGCACTCCCCCCTGCCCCCACTGCCGGCTGCCGCGGCTCTCGCTGCTGCCGTGGCTGCCGGCACTCAGGGATCGCACTTCCGGGATGGCAAATTTCTGAACTTTGTCCATATATAAGGTGCACCGGAATATAAGGCGCACTTCTGGTTTTCGATCAAAATTTTAGTCAAAAGGGTGCGCCTTAGTCGTGAAATTACTATACTCCCTTGCCAAGAAGTGAGGCTGCTTGCTCTTTGCCATTGTCCAGTCAAGGAATCATTTTGCTAAGAGGCTTTGCTGATGGTGCCAGCTCAAGAGGCCACACTGATGTCCCAGCCCATCTGCAGGGCAGCAGTGCTCCTTCCCATGGGCTCTGTGCTGTGCTCAGCTTGCCACACACTTGAATTCCACCCAGAGTAAACCATGCTCACCAGCTAGGATCCCCTTCTCCAGGCCCTTTTCAGCCTGAGGCAGTCCTAGCAGAATCTGCCTATTCTGAGTGGCCAACCTCAAGAAGAATATTTTGACTTCCTCCAGTTGGGACTGGACAATGTGCAGAGAGGAGGGAAAGGTGTTCTTGTCAGCTAAAATAAACATAAGACACATATCCTCGTTATAATCTAATGAAAGGGCTTCTCACTGGAAAAGCGGGAAACTGTAATTTGCTTGAGACGTTAGCAATTGATGGAGCTAGACATGTATTGACTGTTTCCTTGGTGTCTCTGGGCTTTTCAGAAACACCCAAAAAGAAAAATCTTGATGATAATTCAGTCATTGAACAGTCTATTTTAATGGAACGTTTAGCAGCTGCTCCCATTTGAATTCTCTATTAAAAATACAAATCAGGACAATCAGAATTCTTTCAATGTTCATTTTTAACAGAGTTCAAAAAATAAAATCAATAGCTACTGTTGCTAGGAACAGAAGTCTACTGACATTTTTTTAGATTCGTTTATTGATGCCTCAGTATTTGAGCGCCAACTACATCTATTTATAAAGGGAATCCATCTCCCTCAGAGAATATATTGAAATTTTTGCTAAAACTAAGCCATTTATAACAATACATTTTTGTTAAACTGAGATGTTTTTATTCAGCTTCCCAGGTATTGTCTTCTTCCTTCAGTTTTCTTTGGCTTAATGCCTAAACAGACAAAGTCTGTTGGTTGAGTCCACAGAGCTTTGAGTGTGGTCTTTAATGCTATATTCCAAAGAAGATATAACTAACTAAAGATTTACCACAGGAAAAATAAATGAGGACCATCAAATTCTTTCTTGCCTCTCTCCAAACTGTTTTCCACAGCACATTTTCAAGAAATTCCTTAGACTACACCAAAAATTTGCCAAAAAAAATGGGACTTTGTGTTTTGAGTTGCAAAATGGAGCACACAGAACTTCAAGGTCATTGGCTGGCAACTCTGTTTTGGGAGGCCAGTAGTTACTTTGAGAGTACCGATCAATGGCAAAGGTAACCTCCCATTCTTTGGAGATAACACACAGAAACGGGATCTGCGGGGTGTTTATAGCATTTTACAATGTTTACAATGGAGCCAGGCTGAATTTTGTTCAGGAGATTAAGGCAGCTGGAGGTGATGGAGCCAAATTCTGGAGGCACAAAACCAAGTCTGATGGAACTGTATGGGGAGTAGAGGGTGTAGATGCATTTTCCTTGTGTAGGGGGTGCACACCTGCAAGAGCATCACTTCTGTGGGACAGACTCTGAGTGAGTCTAATGAGCCACAGCAAAGGCAGAGAAGACAGAGAATACTCTTCCAATTTCCCTACTCCCTTCTAGTAAATCTGATGGGCAAGAATGCCTGATTTGGCAAGATCAGCATCGGTTTTAATACAACAAGGCTTTTTTTTTTTAAAGTCTTTTTCAACTCTGAAGGTATTGAATGAAACAAAAGAGTAATCTGAAGCTTTAACAATGAACAAACATCCCTTTCAAAAAGACGATAAAATACAAAATGAACTTAATTTTCTAGTTTCTTCAGGGAGATTTTGTCTTTGTTTGTCTAAAAAAAATTCATTTTGTGCTGAAACCAGACTGCATATATTTAAAGGAAGTACTATTTTAAAAGTATTTTCTTTATCAATCAATCAATCTATCAAACAATCTCTGATTTTTCTCAAATCATCACATTATAGTTTGTTTGCTCATTGGATGAATTTGGGGGCCTTGCTCAAGGAAGTTTATATCTGACTCTGTGTGCAAGTTTTCTCTGTATTACTCAGGAAAGAAAGACCTTCTCTTAGATGATATTAGGGAAACTGCCTTTCCCTTCTCTTTCAACTTGCATCCAAACAACTAGGTCAAACATATTCTATGCCCTAGGTTTTCTCAGTTCTGAGAAGAAACTAGAGATGAAGTCAGATAATGTTGTGGTCCAGCCCCCTTAATATACATAGACTGGTCAAATTCTATTTCCCTAAATGTGATATGATCAAAGAAAAGCATAATTTTCTTTATTCATGCCTTTGAGAATCTTTCTTTCATGGCGTCACCTCCAAATCCTTTTATTGGCAATATTACAGTAAATGTATATCTCCGATTGTATTTTATTTTCTTTCTCTTAAAGTACCTCTTGCTTCTCTCCTCTGCATATCCTGAATACTCTGAAAAATGCTTTCACTTTCTGGAATTTTTAATTGCTTAGTTTTGGGTGAGAACACGCAGATATTTACAGCTGGGGAAAGTTATTGCTATTGTTTCCTTTAGTGCTAAACTTTTTGTTCCAAGTATCTTCTAGGTCAAGCATTCACAAAGAATTTCCTACAATTTATTAACAAACCAGGAGAAAATTTCAAACACCATTCAGCAGTAAGGCTGGCATCTCTGTAACTACAGATGCAAAAAAACTCAAGACATTTAATCGTTAAGACATCACTGACTGGGAAGCCTGCCACCAACATCCACACTTGATGCACATACATTGTCTTTTGGCTCTCTACAGCTATGCCCATCTGCTTCGGTGGCATGGTGCCTGCTTATCAGCTAGTTGGACGATTTCAGTACACAGATGTGCCAAAAAAAAAGGTTTTACATGGGTAGCCTGTATAGCCACAAAAGTGCCATTTCTTTTGTAGGAAGAAATGCTAGAGCTGAAGATACTAATAGACTGTGTCTTTGTGCTTTTTTTTTCTTAATTTTTTTTCTATTTTTTCACTCACTGAAAATGGCCATCACCATTTTTGTGTCACTTTTACAAACAAAAATATGGTACTGGGAGAGAAACAGAATAAAAGCAGATAAGACACTGATGAACAAAGTCACTACAAACAAAATGAGGGTAGGGCAGGCTAGTGCACCATATGCCTCTAATTCAAAGGAAAAAAATAAGGCAAAAATATATACTCACCCCACTTTACAAAATTTTAAACTAGGAAAGCTTTGCAAATAGAATTGGATCAGACTGAGAGGAAAGTAAACTAATTATTATATGAAATCATAGAGCTGGGATAGAAAAATAACCATAGTTTGCCCTAAAGATATGGCATGCAATTCTGACAGACATTTAAACATTGTGTGTTGATTTTGTTTTCAGAACCATAGATATTATTTCAGTCTCAGACTAGACCTCATACTCTTTTTATAACACTCCTAACTCAGCAAATTGGAATCTAAGAAGATTACTTAAGCTTTAAATTAAACAAGTCTAAAAAAATTCTCGAGAAATACATGATGAGGGAATTAAACTGGCTTTCAGTATAGTTGAAACATACCATAAATACAATCAATCACCACATAATTTTCCATGTAAGAACATCAGGAGATACATCAAATATAGTCAAGAAAACTAACAATGCAACTGTGGGTCCAAGCTGCCTTGAAACATCAGAGAGCTTTGCTTCACTTTTAGAGGGATATTTGGTAAAATATCAGGGTTTTATTTCCCAACCCAGCTTTTCTTCTGATTCCTTATTCTTACATGTCTTTCTTGGCATTGTGACCTATGCACAGCTCAGATGGAAAAGCATACGCATTATTTTGATAAGCACTCAGTGCTACACAGATCCTTTCCCAGCGCTTTTCAGAAAAAGTAAAAATAGCAGGTTGTTGAAAGGATGATAGCTCAAAAAACTATAAGAAGGTAAGAAAGGTTAACAGTGAGGGAATAAACAGCAGATACTTCAAATGGTGTGGGAATATATCCAGATGTCAAGATGGCATTCGATGACATCAGCAATGAAAGGCACAGTAGCTTCCACATTATGGCAGAAGAGCCATGTGACTTTCACTGGAGCAACCCAACTTGCCATGCAAAATCTGAGCACAGCTGAGCCAAGAAACTTTGCCAGTGCCCCCAGCACTGCCACATCAGAAAGACTGTGATGACAGTTTTATGACAGGAGACAACATCGTGACAAACTGATAATGTGCTTGGAAAAGCACTGGGATTTTTAAGCAACCAGAGTGAATTATTCCAAATTCTAGAAGGTATAATGAAAATTGAATGGGTTTCTCCTGCTCTCCAATTTAATTTCAAAGTGCCAGAAAGAGTGTATACTCCACTAGGTACGTGGAATAAGTACTGAAATATTCAACTGGAAAATAATGTAATTTTTTAATTGCTCCTGCCTGAAAATCAACAAGCCAATTTTGTGACCATTGAAAAATCTTATATCTATGCAAGTTGATGTTCAGGCTTATATTTCATGCTTGAACTAAATTAGAATATTCTGCTGGTCTGATTGCTTGGATAGTTCAAAAGTATGTTTCTGTCCAAGCACAAAAATATACTCCCTGCAAAGACAAAAATAAAGAATAAGGAAAATAAAAGATGTTTCCAGATGTTTCCAAGCATCCAAATGAAAGTTTAAGTAAAGTTCTGGAAAATTTAGAAAATAATTAAAAGCTACCCATGATAATTTACATCAACATCCAGTTTTTTCTCATATATCACAGTAGAGGTTCACTGGATGTTGCTATTCAACATTTCTTTTTGCCTTCATCACTTAGTCCCTATTTGTGCTTTTTTTACTGAATATCATCCAAATTCATCTGCTTGTTGTTTTTTTCCTAGGCTAGCTGACTTACTGTAGCTTCTGAGTGCATCTTAATCATGGATTACCTTCCTAAAGCACTGGCTAGGCAGGATAATAGTTATTAGTCCCATGTTAGAGATGAGAAATTTCTTCCACAAATGAGTCTGGGGTGCTGAAGGCAAGCAGGTTATTCATTACCAGTTCCAGAAAACCATGTTGTGCACTAATAAGGAGATGGTCAGTTTGAGCACACAATTAAAGACCGTAGCATAATTCAAAAACACAGGTGGCTAAATAAAGGTCACACAGGCAGCATCAGTTTTGGAAGTTTCTCAGTCTCGGATGCCCCATTTGCAGCTTTAATAGACTCTTGTTCCAGTGCTTGAAAAAGTGTATGTGTAAGCATTTTCTCAGCTGCACTTGTACTGTGGATAGTGGGTGTTAGGCAGTCAAGTAGCCACAGTTAATAATGTGTGATGAGCAGTGTCTTCCACGAGCTGATAAAGCTCCCAGATGAGCCTTCTGTTAATACATAGGTATAAATACTTCTATGCTGCTTAAAGGACATATTTAAAACAAAAAGAAACCCAAAACCACTGTTACATAGGGATGTTGATCAGCATGTGTGCCATTAGAGACTCTCAGCTTCTCAAAACAAAACTGTGCCAATCAAGGCAACAAAATGACAGAAGGCAACATCCCACCATGAACACATGGACTAGAGGCTTCTGAGCTCTGCCCTCCCCACTTTCCTCACACTGAATGACGGTTTCCTGCCTTTCCCCTTCACCACTGGTGTGAAGAAAAATGGTCTTCTTTGTTCTCCCTTCTACAAAGGTGCCAGTCCCTGAGTCAGGAGAGACATGGGTTGAGAAGCCCCCAGGGTTCATCCCTTTGTTCAGCAGGAGCAGAGCCTGCTCCCTCAGCACTGTGGCTCAGTTTCAGGGTAGATGGCTGAATTCTGGCTCTCTTGCCTAGAGTTTGTTGCCATCCCCTGATTTGAAACCACTGCCCTTTCTAAAAAACATAGATGAATTTGCAATGAGGACAAGCACAGACTTAAATGATGCCCTTTGGAATCTCTTCCCTCTTTCTTTCCATGTCAAATGTTACACTGACTTTGCAAGAAAGAATTATGAGAACATATTTATGTAATGGCTGTCAAAACACCAAAAAAACTTATTAGGTTTTTTTGCTTGTTTTTAGTTCCATCGATCTAGATGATCAGAAAGGCCGAGTCACTTTGATGGTAAAATAATAGATTTGAAGGGTTTAAATTTAGCCTGTTCATAAAAGTGGTTAAATATCAAGGTTCCGCTGGAAACTGCTGGACAACTTTACCTACAAACACTTATGGCTAAACCTGCTGTTACTCTGGAAATCATTAAATAGATACAGTAATTTATTTTGCCCCAGCCTTGTTTTGAACTTCGCATGTTGAGAAAATGCGCTGCCAGGACTCCAGTAATATTCAGCAGATGATACTTAAGAGACACAGTTCCATAGAAAAGATCTGCTGTCCTTTTTCTGCACAAATGTCAGTAATTTTTCCAAATCTGTTAATCTCTCCACATTGTTAAATATTCCTTTGCCCTAATTTCTACTTTAAATGTATCCCGTAGTATTAGTAATACAGAAGACACACAGGAGAACTTTCAAAGCAAAGAGGGTAAGGAAGATAGAAGCATTACTACTGCAAAGAGATACAAAGTCTCAAAACAGAAAGAAGTAAGTTAAAGGTTAAGTAAATAAGATTATGTACAAATATATAAGCCACAAGAGGTTATTGGAGAGTATGGTCACATTTAAAAGAATTAAAGCATAAAAGGTGTGATTTTACTGTCAGAAGAAAAAGATAATTCTAAAATGTAGACAGGATCTGTGTCTCATGAAAGCACTTGTGAACAAAAGCCAGAAAGATAAGTATAAAACTCCAAAACTCCAAGGGGTTAAAAGAAAGGGAAAAAAAAAAAACAAAAGAGAAAAAGAATTGTCAGAGTACATTATCAGGTCAGTAGCTATCAGCAAGAAATTAGAGTAAAAGTATTATGAATACTTCCATGATTGTGGAAGCTGGATTGTGTCTCAGAACACCAATGAAATGGCAAGAAAGACAAATGAACAATTAGGTTATGTTTGCAATCTCAACTGAAGGACCACTCCTCCAACAGAAATGCAGAGAAATCAACTGCAAAGCAGTTTGGCATTACAATGAGAAGATGGAAATCTAGAACAACCATAGACTTGTCACACACCTCTAGTTATAAAATTAGAAAACTCTCCCCTACCAGACAGAATTGGTCCAAAGGAATCAGAAAGTCTTGGCTGAGCAGTACAAATATGGATTCATCTGGGGACTTATGTAAATTCTCATTGTATTAACTGGGTTTTTTAGCAGATGCAGACCTAGAAAGAGGAAAATACTTAGAAACCTCTGTCCTTTCCCATTACTAAACACTTTCTTGTCTCACCCAACCTCAGATCACACTTGCCTGGAGGTGCATGGATGGGAAGAAGAGGATGGTTAGTGTGCCCTGGCACTCTGCTGAGCTCCCACACTTGTAGAATTAATTCTGTGGCTGCCTTGTCTACTCTCAGTTTAAGTGAGAACCTGCTGTTGTGGGGACATTCCCATGGCACTCATTTTTGAACAAAATTCTGCAGAGCAGATGAAGAACCATGAGAGGCTCCTGTGCAGCCTCAAATTCTAACTTAGATTCCCTATTTCCCTCAGCATTGCTCTAAGTGTGTTGAAGATTTTGCCTGCTGAACATGTATTAGGAAGCAATGAAGTGGATCTTTTTTGAGTTATCCCATGGGATATACTTGCAGAACATTCAGACTAATAGATGGCAAGTCTTAGAGAAGGTGTCAAGTGCAGATTGCAGATGTGATACTCTAACTTTCAGTGAAAAAAGTCTTGGTGTGTACAATTGTTTTGACTCAGTAGGGATTTCTGTCTTAATATCTTATTTTGCTGTAGAAAATAAAAGACTACTATATATCTAAACCTGCAGAAATTAGGCCTTAAAAAGCCTCCAGTGCAACATTTTTATTGATGAAAGAAAGATAAGGGAGCATCGACCTAAATAGAAAAACATCCTGAATCCTTGACTTAAAGAAACTTGTTAGTCCCCTAAATTCTTGATTCTGGCATGAATTGCAGCGTTAAAAATTCTCCCTCAAAATGATATGTAACCAGCATGTGTAAATCACTGATATGACAGATCAAGTGAGAAGATCTGTTTGGTGTGGCAAGCTCCTTTCTGTCAGTTTTTTGACACCCAACCTTATGGATCAAATAGTGAAATAAATGAAAATTGCGGAAATTCAATGGAAAGAGACAATCTATTTTCCAGCAAATTTGAAAAATTTTATATGATTAGTTGACTACCTCTGTTTGTTGCCTGTTAGAAAGCAATTAAGAAATGGATGCTTAACTGTATAGGTAAAGTATAGAACCATGTCTAATTTTCTCATTTTATATTAATTCGAAATAGAAGACAAGGCTTGGGTTCATTTAGTTTCACAACTGGAACACACCAAGACTATTAGTCACATAGCTATATTTTGAAACGTTTATCACAAGGGTTGTGGCATTTCCATAGACTAACACTTATTAAAGAACAGTATGAAAACCAGCCTTGATTATATATAAATGTATATTTATATAAATGCTGCTTCATTACCATGTTATCTTCCCTTCCATTAATGTGATTAAAAAAATATTTATACACACAAAGCTCCTAGTACATTGTGATTTATAAGGATATCTTTGGTTTAGTTCCATTTCATTTAAAATGATATGCTGAAAACGGTCTAAATATAAAAAGCAAAGACTCCAAACATTACCTGTGCAGACAGTAACATTCAAATATCAGCCTAACACCATTTCTTTCCAACACTGAGTTTATAACTGGTCTTTAATTTTTTTATTCTGTTGTCAGACATGCTGTTGAAATACTTTTAGTTTGTTTGTAGCTTTGCTTTACTCCAAGAATAATTTTACACTTGTCAGTTGCTTCTGGCATATTTAAAGACTTCTCAGCAGTATGAGATTTCCTGCTTTGTGTTGCTATCCTAAGAAATATTAGGTAAGCAATCTTCAATGCTTTCCCTGTCTTAGTGGCTACCTACTTTCATTTTTACTTTTTTTATTCTCATAACGATGCCTTCTTATTTTCTTTTTGTAATTTCCTTAGCCCCCCCCCAAAAAAACCCCAACAATTGCCTCCCTCAAAAGCCTACAGTTTTATTTTCAAACTTCTTTTTCTTTGTGACAAAGTATATAAGAAGCTTTGATGGCTTTATTGACTCATTTTCAAGCGGAAGAACCAGAAAAAAAAAAAGTTACCATATTTTTGAAGAGATTCCATAAATTAAAAAGAAAAAAAAAAGGAAGTGACCAAATTACCTCAGCATCATCTCATTATGATTCCTGGCAGAAATTCTTCAAGCCTTTTCTGAAGGCAGCAAAGGTTATTTATCTGAAAGGATTTTTGAACAGCAATGAAACGTTTGCAGTTATTTCAACCACAACACTTGTTCAGGGCCTGAGCCATTATGTTCTGTTCCTATAGTATACAGCTGTAAGCAAAATCACGACTTCACAAATTCATGGGAATCAGAGAATGCAATACCTGCTATATTTGTCCTTGAAAGCAAAACTGGATAGCTATAGACTGTGAAGTTCATCATGTTGGGTTGTTTTTCCTTTGACTTATAGCAATATTGTCCCACATTGCCTAACTTTCCATGGACATTTTAACTAGATCAACAACAGCTCTCTCTGTGTCTATGAGGATAGTTTCTACCTTCATAACAGAACTCTTGTGTTTCTCACCACCCACACAAGCATTCACTTGTTTTATTTCACGTCACCCAGTATTTTCCCTTTTGCCACCCAAATGCGTCACTGATAGAACCTGACTCACAGTTCACTGGTTTCAAGAGCTAGAATTCAGAGACACAATGCTTCAATTTATCATGATTTCTCTGCAAAGTTCTGGTTTCTTAATGACCCATACTGGAGTTGCTGTGGAATCTGTTTTCTAGTGCTTAACTCCCTCTGTGTACCTCACTCCTGCATCTCCATTTGTGTTTCCCCTTTAGCAAGCTCCACACAGTGCAAAATTTAACACTACATTTTTCTATGTGGTAAGAAAAGTGGAAAAATATTAAGCTGGCACTGAAAACACTTAACAGCACACTCAGGATTTGCACACTGGATCCTAAGTGTAGGTCCAAACATATACAGATTTAAAGAGGACAAATCAAAAATTTCTTAACCATTTCTCTTCTGTGACTGGATCAAACAGCCTCAGTTAACAGCAATAAATGAAGGAATTCTGCGGTCATCATCAGGTAATATCAATTGCATGGGCTAAACCACAATTTTTCTTATCTAACACTTTAAACTAGCACATAAATTTATTCCTCATTTGAAAATACATGTAAATATAAATTATTAACGTCCAGCAAAGTTGTTGGAATCATCGGAACTTTAGTACTCACTATGCATGAGACAGCTGGTGGAACAAAATGCAATGTTAATATTATAATATTGAAGAATGAACTTTGGGTTTTGGTTTTATTAAATTCAGTGGCTGTCTAACAGACACTACATCTCAAAACTTAATTCCCTTACCAGTGTTTGCAATGATGTTATGAAACTTCATCTGTAAGAATAATGGAATAAGAAGAAGCAGAAAAGAAAAAAAACCAAAACAAAGAAATATATATATATTAAAAAATTTCCTAAAGCACCAGATTATGCTGGAAGAAAGATGTTATGCTTATATCTCTATATTTATTTTTCAGAAATATGACCTAATTTTCTCAGTTTTGAAATGCTGATAATGCAAAATATTTGTGAAGCACTTAGAAACTACAGTATTGAATGCTGTAAAAATACCTATTTTGATCAGATTATATGTGGCAGACAGGCCAAAGTTTGAAACATTCTGTCATGGAAAATTTACATACATTACTACTGGATCTAATCCACTCTTCCACCTATTGGCCTAGGATGAGCTACCTGTCAGGTTATAATGCAGATGCTAACACAGATGTCAATTACAGTATGCTCGTGGCTGTTCAGAGTATAAAAAAAACATGACTTAATTTTTAATGCTATCAAGTTGCCTCTCTCCATGATAATTAAATTCATGTAACAAAAATAAAAAGCAAGTCGTGAACTAAATTCTGCACCTGTAATATCATGAGATTTTTGAAAGGGAGGAAGGTGTTCACAAAATGGATACTGGTTATTTTCAGGCTCTAATAGAATACTCCTACAGTTATGCTGCTAATTTGGTGATGGTGTTATTATTACTTTTCATTTACCATGGGGAAAAAAGCCCTTCTTATCAGCTTTACTTTTAGCCCTTAACAACAAATTTCTATCTAGTACATTCAGTTAAGTTCCACTGAAAGCAATAGCTTCCCATGTATTTACACCAGGGCTATAATCCAGCAAGGATTTTAAATCCTCGTGTCTGCTGGCCCGTGATAACTGTGTCATCTCTTTGTGACATCCTGTATCTGATACAGGCTAGACATTTAATAATGTTTATGGCATCTAACATGTCACCTTGTTAGGAAAGGAGATAAAGCTGTAAAGACGCTTATCTGCAAGCTCTTATTTTTAAGATTATCAAGAAACTCTTCCATAATAATTGTACCCCAGCAGGCTTCAAACAGCAGACACTGGACAGTCACACTGATCCCTCTCTGTTCCCCAGGCAAATGCGGTAAAACTTCAGAGGGACTCTCCTGCCTTTACAATCACAGAAAGAAGCCAGACAGGGAACATTAAAATCTGAGACCTTTCTGCAGTTATGACTAGAATCCCCTGCTGAGCCTGTGCTTGTCAATGCTTTTCTCTTCTGCTCCAGCAGCATCTTCCAGCACACTGAGAGTGTGCATGGGGTGATGCTCCCACTTCCCAAGTCTTCAGGGAGTTTGACGGTCACAGGAAACCAGAACAAAAGTCCAGTCTCACCTAGTGTATGGTCATTAGGTGTTAAGATCTAAACAGGGAATCCTTTGCCAAATGGCAGCCTGGTATATGCTTGCCAACACAGGTGTTGTCATTCTCTTGCTTTTGTGATTGCTATGATCTCTCACTTTTAACTTCTCTCTCCAAGTTACTATCTCATCCCACCATTGCTATATTTATACACTGTTTAGCACAACAGAGCACCTTCTTGGCTAGCTTTTAGAATTTACTGCAACAAAAGTGATTAATAATGATATTAAAGGAGCAACTTTACAGACCATGCATTTTACTGTGTGATAATTCAAATCCCACCATTCTGACAAGAAAGCTTAGTTAAACTAAAAGGTGTGAAATTAGTCTGCAGTTTTCCATAGAACATATAATTTATTACTTGCATAAGTAGGTGATAATGCTCAGAAATGCCCTTTCAGAACTGCAAATGCATAGAAAGAAAATTTTTTAAACCGGGCTTTTTTACTTCACAAATATTCAGAATGCATTTTTGCAAATATATTGTACATACTTAAAGTTTAACTCCAACATCATATAAGACAATTTCTTGATACATTGGCTACTAGATACCAAACTTAATAGTTGGTTCCTCTCTGTAGTTTTGATCAAGATAGTACCTAGTTCTGTTGCTCAAGTTGTTTCAGAACTCACATGAAAGCAAAGTTGCTTTACTTATGTAACAATCAATACAGTGAACTAAGAATATTCCACATGAATGCAGGATTAGCTTTCAACTTCAACTAACATTCAAATGTACAGGATTATAATCATTGGATTGTTTTGTCTCTCAGTTTTGAAGTTTCATGCTTATTAAGGTCATTTAAAGGAATACTCCCAGGAAGGGAAGACATAGAGAGAAATGTAAATTCTTTGATACGTTGCATACATATTATCAAAAGCGCTTCTGCAAGATTAAACAGATATATTGTTTTGGTAAGATATCTTCAAAATTCATGCTACAAGTGTACATCCTCCACAGATCTGAAATGCAAAGTCATCATTCTGTTTAAGAAGATTAGAGAGCTCAGTAGGCAAAAAATGCTCTCATGTTGTAGATTTGCATTTAAATTTGATTTATTTAAAAAGAGAAGTTGTTTTTTTTTTCTGTTCTTTGTTAGTCAATCATAATGTGAATCAGAATTTATGACCAAAATTCTCCAAACGTGGGCATGCTTGTCTTTATACCTAAGTAATCCTGCTGAGTTCAGTGTTTTGCTGATAAATAAAAAGTTTAAATGTGCATGTAGATGTTTGCAGGATTGATTACTTAGCTGTCTGAATATCTTTGTTCACTTCAGCAAGCATCTCATGACTCCACACAGCTGTCTATTCATAGAAAATTAAAGAACAGGTAAATCCACTACATTAATAAATAAGTGAAATTAAAACCTTCTAATTAAATCTTGTGTTAGCATCAACAGTAACCTTTTTTTCCCTTTAACATTCTTAGTAGCTTGTCACAATACTCCTGATACTTGCTAAAGACTGTGGAAATTAGTAAAATAATGATATTCTGTACCCATTTTAGTCTTCCAAAAGGGCCTTTAAGCTTTTAAAGAAAAAGGTAGAAGTTAATATTCAAGTTATGCCTGGCATTTTGAGGGCTGTAATTTTTACCAGAATCAAACTGAGGTCACATATAATTTAGTTATAGCAAATCTCTCCTCATTTGCTAAAAGCAGAGGCAAATTTTTGGATAAGTGTTAATACTGGAAGGACATACAGAGAGAGAAAACTTACAATTAGAGAAGCATTTTAAAATAAGTAGCTAGCCAAACTGCAGCTATTTATTTTTTAAGAAGTTGTTTATTCCCTGGATTAGTGAAAGGAAAGAAATAGAATTTCAATTACAAGTGTTAGCTGTTATGTATATTAAAAGCTTTCCATTTTCACTGGTGACAATCACAGCATACACACAACTATTGACTAAAAGCCTTTCACAAGGAGTGGATTAATAGCATTTCTTCTTCTGGTAGATATAAATATTTCATCTATAGCTCAGGAAAACTTCAAATAGTTCAATCATTAAGGATGTCATTCTCCATTCTCTTACCATTCTATTTCTCACAGAAGTTTTACAGCCGGAAAGTGAGAATCAGTTTACAGCATAGCATACTCATGATATGTCCTGGCTTTCTAAATGTTCCCTTGTCATGTGGTTTTCTTGGGTTTGGTAATTAAAAGTTTAACTGAAAGCAGCGCAGTCTAACTTCAAAGGGAGACATAGTAAGACAGAACTCAGCATGGGTCTCTTACCAGAGATACACAGAATTATTCATGTTGGAAAAAACCTCCAAGATCATCGAGTACAACCTTTGACTGGTCACCATTTTGTCAACTATACCATGGTACTAAGTACCACTTCCAGTTGTTTCTTGAATGCCTCCAGGGCTGATGACTCCACAACCTTCCTGGGCAGCCTATTCCACTTTCAGTGAAGAAATTCCTCCTGACATCCTACTTGAACCTCCCCTGGTGCAGCTTGAGGCCATGTCCTCTTGTCATGTCACTAATCATCTGGAAGAAAAGACCAATCCCCACCCTTCTACAATCTCCTTTTAGAGAGCTGTACAGAGCAATAGGGTTACTCCTGAGCTTCCTTTACCCCAGGATGAAAAACCCCAGCTCTCCAAGCTGCTCCTCATAATACCTGTGATCCAGACACAAGTGTGCCTTCTCCCTGGCCACACTTCAGCCCCTCAATGTCTTCCTTGAAGTGAAGGGCCCAGAACTGAGATGTATGAGTGAGGTGTGGCCTCACCAGTGATGAGTGCAGAGAATCAATCACTTCCCTGGTCCTGCCACACTATTCTTGATACAAGTCAGGATGACACTGGCCTTCTTGGCAAATCCCCTATCCAGATCCTTTAATGGTCTTTACCCATCCTGACATAATCCTGTCCTTAAAGGTATGGGAGTAACTCTCTTGTCACAAGAGTTGGTGAAAACCTCAACCACTTTGAATAATTTGAAAAGCGTTTTTACTTTTGGTATAAAAGATCAAAAACAAGTAACGTGATTCTCTGTCTATGCTACACTGATCAGCTAACAAGTCTTATCCAAGTAGATCTTCAAAGAATATAATTAAATATATTCTACTAAGCAATTAATTTCCATATATAAGTTCTCAAAAAAACACTGCTAAGTGTAAATGCTTCCTAATAAGTGAATAGAAATAGTTTCAAGTATCAGTGAAATGAAATAGCAAACTATGCACAAGCATATTAATGAATATTTCTGGCTGTCTTAACACAGTTGTCATTGACATTCAGCACTCAGCACTCACTGTGAAGCTTCAAATAGATTACATAAAAATGATGGAGAGAAAGATGATAGATTATTTATTGAGAGTCAAGCCCTACTGGGAGAGGGCTAACATTTCTCTGATTTTTGTACTCCCTCAGGATACAGGTTACACTGTAAAGAAATGGAAACTGTCCTTCAATTCAGCTAACGGCAGGCTCCGACTGGGATCACTTTGATAGATTTAAATAAAATAGGAAGCAAAAAATGCTACAGATACTTAGTCTAAAACCTCACTCAAAAATCCAAACTCAAAGCGGCAAACAATTCCCCACAGGATACTTAACACCAAAGCTGCACTAACCCACCCAAAAATCTCCAACAAACAAACAAACAAGCTAACTAACTAACTAACTAACTAAAACAAAAACAAAAAACCCAAACCCATTCCAATTAGGCAAAATGAGATTCCACATTTGATGTTTGTTTTCAAGGTGTATTGAAGAAAAAAACAACCCAACAAACTAAACCCAAAAATGTGTAAAATAACTAAACAGAAGTCATCAAGAAACTGACCTTTATAATACAGCCCCAGCCCAGGATGTGTAGAATAAATTTAAGCCTGTAGAGACTTAGATCTCTTTCCCTCATGTATCAGCTGAACAGCCATTATTGTATTGAGTAATTCTACTTTCCCCTACTAACCTCCCCACACAGCTAGATTTGAATTATCTTGGTAGAAAGTAATTCATTGTCAAAACAAATATGCTACCATGTCAAATTTAAATTGTAATAAAATTAGGCTTCAAGCAATAACAAAACCAAATGAAAAATGTAGTGAATGTGAGCTACTTTGCTTCTGTCATGAGGTAAACTCATGGTCCAATTAGCAAACAAAAGCAGCTTGAAGCATTTCTATCTCCACTCAGATTTCAGAGAGAGAGACTGATGAAAGCAAATCCTAACTATTAACATCAATAAATGCCAGTTTCTGTGAAAATGTACACTACTGATAGTAAAAGCAAATTGCAAAATGTGTTGGGCTAAACCTGTGTAATTGCTAGATGTCAAAGCTGATATGGGATATCTGCATTAGTGTTTTGAAAGCACAGAAACATACTGAAATATTTTGCCATTCAAATAATGGCTAAATACTTAGGTACTTATAGACAACTAATTAAAAAATATTGTCTGTTCAACATACTGTTCTCTATATCCCAAACTCCCTGGGAGTACATGACTGGAGCACTCTAGATTTCAGATCATAAGACAATATTTTGCAGCTCATCTCATCAGCACTGTTCGAATGACCTGAGGATCAAAAGAGTCTAAAGTTTGTCTGGAATAGATGAGTCAAAATTCAGATGTGGAACAGAAGTCAGTTATGTTCAATATGTATAGCACCCAACTTGAACCAGACTCAGGGGAAATTAGCAGGGAATAACCCAGCTGTAAGAAGTAGTAATTATGCCAAGGAGGTAGTCAAACAAACAAGCAAACAAAAAAACCCCTGAAACTAACCAAACATAAAAACTGCCAACCCATTTAGTTTGCAGAGACAGGAAGGAAAACTTGAATTTCCAAAACACAACAAGATGAAAGATGACGAAAAACTACTGTACTGTATCATGGGAAATTGTTTTGCTTGGTATGTCCAGTAAGAAAGTTCAACAGAGACACGCAGGCTGATAAGAAGATTAAAAGAAATGGAAAAACAGAAGGCCCAAAAAGCTCTCAGAGTTGAACCTTGAAGGAATAATTTTTACAGATAGGTTAACTGTAGCATGGGTCCATAGGCAGCAGAACTGCATAGGCTCCATTTTTGAGACTAGGAAGTGAGCAGAGAATTTTCACCACAGCAAAATCCAGGAGAGCAGAGATGGCAGAGTATCTCATTATTGCCTACATTAAGGAGCACAAGATCAAGCACAGTGACCTAAGTTATTCAATGGTGAAGAGAAAATATCCATTACATTTTGCAACTTCTAAATGAAGGTTTTCTACAGAGAAACAGGCCCAAGAGTAATACAGTGTGATTAAGTCCATATTCTATTTATTTGATTTCAAGACAAGAAGATTTTTCTCTCAGGATCACTCTAGTGATACACGCTCCTTTAAGGCAATAAAAAAAAAAAAAATTCTCATGTATTTCAATGTGTTTCAGTCCTCGTGATTTTCAATGCCAGAACTTACTTGGCAGCTCTGTTTCCCAGATGACAGAAAGGGATAAATCTCAGAGTCTCATCATCTCTGCTTCTAGTGCAATGAAGACTAGTTTTATGGGAAAGGCAACACTGTATTTAAAATTCCCAGTCATTGTCATGCTTGAACATACACAATACGTCCCTGACTTAACCAGAGATTTTAGTTTCTACAGACTCTTGGTGATGTGGCTTGTGCAGGAATCCTCTTGTTATGCACAGCTTTTAAAGTGCAATTGAGTGCAAATCACAGCATATAAGGATCAAAACTTTTTTTACCTCATTCCATGGTCAGTGCCTGTTTTCAAAGCTTTTGTGATCATAAATAAAATCAGCCATTTTTAGAATCTGTTATCCTAGAACTCAAGTATCAAATGGTAAAAAGGCAGTGTCAATAAAGTCATCAAAGAGATTTCTCACACAGAAACAGCATTTTAGAAACAGACACATACCACAAAAGGCTGTTTATTCACACTGTGTCTACAACTATGTGAATTTAACAATGACATCTTTATGAGGGAAAAGCACTGTCAATCACCCTAAGACATGAAGACAAAACCATTAATATTGGAAGTAATTAAATTTATTACAAGGGTAAGTCTCTCAAGACAGAAACAGGATTTCATTTTGCTACGGAATTCAGAGCATCAATATGAAAAAAATAAATTAGCTTAACTAGACAACTAAGAGGTGTACGACCGAAAACCTTTGTACCCTTTATGTCACTAAAAGTATTTCAAATCTATGAATAGGTATTTCAACAAGACTAAGGGCAGGCCAGTGCTTCTTGTTTCACAGAAAGTAGAAGTAGAAGCTAGGTAAGACAAAACTCACAAAATCAGTGACAGGCTTGTTTCAACAATAAATTTTAAACAGGAATTTGCTCTTCAGGCAGATGCAAAATAAAATATGTAAAGTGTTCAGTGCCATAGGCTATGAATAACTTTTTGCTTTTTATTCACAACAGAAACATTATGACGATTATTTTAGATCTAGAATTAAAAAGCTGAAATTATTAACAGTGAGCTGATAAAATAAATGATGCCAATTTAAAATTCATTATTTTGTTTTCAGATTTATCACCTACTCAAACTATTTAACAAAGGACACATGGCTGCGATGATTTTGCTTGTTTAGGCATTGCTTAGATAATGCTATCCTTCTACAAAATTTTCATCCAAGGAACAACATATATGCTCTTCCAAAAGATGGTGATTCAATAAAATTAAAAACTTCTGTAGGTATTTCGAATGGACAGCTGGACAGTAAATCACCAGCTAAATATTTAATTTTTGTGAGCCATAAATGAGAGCAAATATACTCACTTGTTTCAGAGTACAATCAGCACAGAATTTTTAACTGGCCTAGCTGAAAAAAACAGCATGAAATCCAAAATTATTTATGTCTCATTCACCCAAAATTGATACTGAAATCAATGAAAACAGCTGCAGAGCTTAATATAATAAAGAAAGAAAGAGAACTCTAACAAACAGGATGATTGGAAATAGTTAAGAAATTTCAGCTAGAAGCCAAATTGAGCAGCAGGACTATGGGTAGCTTGAACTGGTATAGGTAGAATCATATCATTTAGTTGTAGAACTAAAATGTTACTTTACTACACTTGTTTAGAAGTAAAATTTATATTCAGATGCAAAATTCTGTCCTTAGAGGCATTTATAATTCAAATCTTACCTGCTGAGTTCATAGCACCTAAAATGCTGCTTCACTATGATCTAACATGAATGTATATAAAATTAACATCTATGCCAAACATACATAACAATCCATACAACAAAATGCAAATAAATAGCATCCTTGACAGCTAAATTTTAGAAGTAGGGAGCATTGGAAATTTTGGAATATGTTTAATAGTGCATTTTACAACTCTACTCATAGTTTATCCTGCCTTTCAGTGTCATTCAGAAAATGTATCTCTACTGGTAATGTTCTCACAGCAACAGGCAAAACTTGAAAGAGGTACCATGCCTTGTTTCTTTTGGAGCTTTGGGAGATGAAAATCACAATGAAAACATCAAGAAATGTAAAAGGTAAGTACAGACGGAAAGAGAAAAACATCTCTGAAGTTCTGAAACGGAGATTTGTGACAAGATTTACAAATGATTTTGATGCAGGTTCTTGTTCAGGTGGAAAAAAAAAAAGAAGCCACATTTGGAATATAACTGAGGAAAAGCATCTCCATCTTCTCTCAGAATTGGAAATAGGAATTTGTAAGTGAATAGTGTAGTACAGCTTTGTGTGATTCTTAATGCATCTTTCTTGTAGCATGACCTGAGGGTGACAATGATGCTCACAAAGAAGAATCAGCCACATTGCCTACAAAAAAGCACCTCTTGAAAAAAATACGAGGATGGACTCCAGGTATAGTTAGGTCAACCTGTGCAGAGATATAAGCCAACTATGACTAAAGTCAGCTTCACTCAAATTACTAAGATTTCATAAATCTGAATCAGCCAGAAGAACAACTTGCTTTCAGGACAGTACTGGCAAGCAGTGCTGCTCAGACTTCATTTAATTTAAAGTCAAAACTTCATTTTAGCTACACACAGTACAATGCCATTTCAAATACACATGTAGAGATTAGCAACTGAATCAAGGTGAAGAGATTAAAGAGAGACATAGAAGTACAGAAGGATCTGGAAAAGAAAGAAGAGCAGCAGTAGAGTTGTTGTTCTGTATGGTATTCCACAACAAGCCCAGAGCCAGGAGCCAGTTGCAAAGGAGAAGCAGCACAACAGAGGAACGTGATATTAGAGCAGGTAATTTGGACTGAAGGCAACGTTTCCTATTCTTTTCTAATGTATATTTCACTGTTCTATAAGGTGTTAATTAAAATATATCAATCTTTCGGCAGGAGTGGAACAAGGGATATCAGTGGCCATTGCAACAGCCACCAAGTCTTACAAAAGTGTTATCACAAAGCCAGGTTCGGGCATCAGCAGCTTTTCCCTTGCCGAAAGAATGTACCAGCTTTGTCTGGGATAGTTTCTTCTTCAGAGTAGCTGGTATAAGGCTGTTTTGGGTTGGTGCTGAAAGCAGTGCTCATAATACAAAGATGTTTTTTTATTGCTGAGCAGCACTTGCAGCCCGCCAAGGCTTTTTTTGCCTCTCACCCCACCCTACTAGCAGGGAAGCTGGCAGTCCCCAGGAAGCTGGGAGGGGACACAGCCAGGACAGCCAACCCCAACTGACCCTGGGAACATCCCATGTTGTATGACATCAGGCTCAGTATATAAAGTGGGGGAAGAGAGAGGAAGAGGGGGATGTTTGGAGTGGTGGCATTTGTCTGCCCAAATAATAGTTAGGCATGATGGAGCCTTGCTTTCCTGGGAATGGCTGAGCTCCTGCTTGTCCATGGAAGAAGCAAATGAATTTGTTGCTTTGGGTTGCTTGCATGTGCAGATTTTGGTTTATCTCTTAAATCGTCTTAATAGCAACCCATGTTTTCTCACTTTTACCCTTTGGGTTCTCTTCCCCATCCCAGCAGAGGGGAGTGGCTGTATGGGGCATGGCTGACAGCTGAGGCAGAGAGATACTGTCCAAAGACTGTTCTGTTTTTATTTTTTTCTCACAGAAGTATTCCACACTGTTAGGTAGCTGTGATTCCAGTCTCTATTCATAGACTTTATAGATAGTTTGTGGCATCCCTATGTTGTTTGCTGTATGCACTGGGTAAAACACTGGCTTGTAACTTGAGAAAAATGGATTCACATGATTACCTGTCACAGCCTTTCATCTGATAATGAGAAAATGTCTCAGACTTCTTAATGTTTCATATCCCATATTTCAAAGCAGTGTGGGGGAATACTTTCCTACTCCAGTACCATGACACAAGGACAGAGACATTAAAAGTTTTGAGGTGGACAGATATTTCCTTGAATGCATGCTATTTAAAAAAAGAGAAAAGAGAAAAAGATAGAGCTATAACTTTTTAGACAAGCAAATGTCAGCATAATTGATATATACCATCTGGGAAAAAAAAGCTAAATAAATAATGTGAAAATCCACAGTAACAAATACAGGCATAAATCTGGGAAATACAAGGAAACCTGACCTCACTAGATAAATATTCAGCACTGAACTACAGAGGTCATCCCAGAGCAGTGGAAACATTATCTTATCTTTGCCTGATTTTTAATTATGTCTAGCTGGCTAGGGCTATTGGGTGCAGAAGAGAATTTTAATGCTTTCCACTGCAGTTTAGGTAGAGGTTGCTAACCCCATGGATTTCATCTCTAATCCCTTCCTCTATGTATCTGTTTAAAGACTTCATCAGCCAAGTCATTCATTCTCCATGCTCTTTATAGTATTTCAACTACAAAGTGCCAATTAGACATTCTTTTAACAGAAAGGGTTTATACTTCTTCTAAAGAGAAAAACACAATTAAAAAAAAAATGCGCAGACCTCACTGTAGAATAAAATCCACTCATTATTATGGTGACAAAACAGAGGATGTATTCTAAAGAAACAAAATGAAATGCAGAGGAACTTCATGTTTTCAACTTTCCATGGTGAGCTCTCTGGTTTGAATTCAAATAAAATACAATATTTGTTATATGGTATTTTCAGTTCTACATGGAAATTTATTCCCCAGTGGCGACTCCCTGGAAAACCATCTTCCTTTTCTGCGGAATGGGAGAGAGAGCCATTTTGAATGGCTGCTTTTTAAATGTGAATACAATTAACTGAAAGGGAATAAAAGCTCTAGGAAAGGATGAATGTAGCTGAATTCTACACCAATCAAACCTGTCATGAGACTAATAAGTGTGGATTTAAAGTATCAGTCATTTTCCTGAACTGAACAAGTTCTGCATAAAATTTCTTGGGAATCAAAGTTGTACTTAATTACATGAAGCAAGTGATAATCTTTTGTCTTCTGATAATCAATATTTTAGTCACTAAAAAGCGGTATTAGCTAAGTGTCTTTAAAAGGACTTTTTTTGAAATGGAAAACAAAAAAACCACTCTAAAATTAGTGAAAATCCATTTCAGTCTGAAAGAAAACAAAACTCCAAGCAGAACTGTTCAAATAAATTCTGTACTGAAGTCTTGTCCAGAGTGTCTTTAATAATTTTTCATACCTATCAAATTCAACATATCAAATTAATTTTCAGGAATCAGTGGCTTTAATAACCTAATAGATTTCATGTTCAAATCAGTAATAAGAGTTTACTGTGTTTTTAAAAGGCTTGCTCTTTAAATAGCTTCTGGAAGTCTGGCAGTTTCTCTGTTGCTCTTTAGAACTTTGCTTTCTGACAGCAGGGAACTTCCGAGAAAGGAATGTCCTATACGAAATTTAGAGGAATCGGAGACTAAGGAGCTCTTATCTGGAATCACTTCCTTTTTTATGTCTTGACTAGTTCTCTGATCAGCAGGGGTTTTGTGGTTTGTTTTTTTTCCCCATTGTGCTTTCCTAGGGCCGGCAGATTAACTGTCTGAGTACTCTTTCATCTTGAAAGAATATTTTACACTTTTTAAAGAAGAACCATCCTTTACATAACTTCCTTTAGATTAATTATTTGTACCCTCAATGCCTCACATGTAAATAAGTCCCAGTGATGAGAGCAGGTGAAAGTAGTCAAACTTCACGCAGAAGATTATAGGAAAAAAAGTACTCTATCCTAAATAATATGAAAAGTTTGAAATCAAGAGCCAAAAAAAGACAGAAAATGCAGAGAAATTTACTGTAGAATATATTCTTTTGTCTACTTCCACACAGTCATGACAGATGCACTCTGTATAATATTATACTGGAAGTGATTCTTGAACGTATTTATTCAAGACTTAGCTGAGTGTCCAGGGCTTGAGAATTTTAAATCCATTGAGATGTCTTGCAAGTTATCAAAATATATCTAAAACGAGAGGTCAAAATCCTGGCTCATCAAATCTTAGACCAACTTTCTGGACTGATTGCAAGGTAAAAAACAAGACCATTTGTTTTAAACTTGTATTCAGTACTCCACCAATAAACTAACTGATAAGCATACAGAAATAACTACTTTTTGAAAACTGGAATACTTAAGCTTTTGTTTGATCAAATTCTGTACATGTGTTAGCCATTAGACTCAAAATTTGGACAAGTGCTATTCTACTTCCTTCACATTTCCAGCCCTACCCTAAAGCAGGCTAGATTCAGTTACAAAAGTAAACTGCTGAGCCTGTACTTTTAAATATAAATTAAAGTACATTTGAATCCACAGCATACTAAAATCTGGTCTTTTAACACAACAGCAGCAAAAGCACTCTATTAAACAGCATTACCTCCCTGTGAATCAAAATCTCTTTCAGCATATGTTGTTCAAAGTCAAAAGGGCAGTCTTCTACTTACATCCCTACTGATTTTTTCACAGCATCTCCTAGAAATGAGCAAAACCCCCCAATAAAACAACAGCTAGCCAAGTTTACAAAGGTCATTTCTATGGAGGCAGCATCAGTAGTAAAATGACAGACTATAAAAAGAATCCTAAATTCTACTCTTCCTTGGCATCCAAATTGTGTCACTAATGTTTTATGAGAATTTTTAAGAGAAAAAAGTTGCAATAGTGTGCTCTCGTTCAAGGTATTTCTGAACATGGAAATATTTCAGAAAACATACTTCAGAAAGGACTACTGAAAATGTGAGCAAAATAAAGGATACTTTTTAAGAAGAGCTTTGACAAACAGCAAGCATTCCTCAAATAAAATATTAAGTATAAAAAGAAACTAACATATTGAATACTTATAATGGAAAATGCCAAGGAGAATTCATGCTGCTCTTCATGGCATGGAAAGCATTTCAAGAAAATGCCCCTATGCAGAAACTAGTACACCATAAAATACCAGTGCTTCATCAGCATCAACTTATCTGTCATAACAAAAATTAAGCCATGAATGAAACAAAGCTAATTCAGGGCTGAGGTGGATTATCCAGACTGTAAGAGTCTTAATTAATGTTATGGAATTCTACACGTGTCCCAAACAAGTTTATGCAAGTTTTACTACTGCTCTTTTAAGTTTTCTAGTTTGTATTCTTTTTTTTTTGTCCTCATCTTCTTGGTCACACATTTTTCCTGCCAAAGTTTTTATTTACTTCAATGCAATCCTATGCTGCAATAGTTTTAGCAATTTTATTTCCTTGTTTACTTCATCAGACACAACCTTTCTCAGAAATGTCTATTATAGCTAACTATCTCTACTAACTAGCTATATGAGTGTGCTGTTTCTCCCTTTCTTTGACTCCTCTTTAATTTGGGGTTTTATAGGGATCCTAAAGCAATATTCTATTCCCTCATCCCTGGAAGTGTTCAAAGAAAATGCAAATATGGTGCTTAGGGAGATGGTTCAGTGGTGGGTCTGGCTGTTAGGTTAATGGTTGGAGTCAATGATAACAGAGATTGTTTCCAATCTTAATTATTCTATCATTCAATGTTTTTTCACCAAGATAAGCGTTAGCAAAAAATGTTTGTTTCTTGATACTTCCTGAGGCACAGTGACCACTAATATTATAGTTGCTGTCGATGACTAGATATAATTCTGCTTTTAAAAACTCATCTGAATTTCTTCCACCTGAAGGAAAACAATTTACATAACTTATTTTTAATCAACAGCCACAATAATATAATAGGTAAGCACCGAAGAAATATTTTTTTAAAATTTCACCTGAGCATTAGTTCTATTTAGATGAAGGCAGAGCTTTCCATAATGGCCACGTTGGTGGTTGCTATCACCTGCTTGATCTTGCATCGTTTGTATTTTCTGAATCTTTTTGATTTTTCTGATTGAGAATGTAATGGCAGTGTTGTATGATACAGCTTATCATACAGCAGCTTGAAACTAATGGATGACGACCTCCACTTTTCCTTCCCAAATGTAAAAACATCTTAATACACATGCAGTTCTCAAATAAAATAGCCATTCTGTCCTCCCTGTTTACAGCACATGTGAAGTTTAACTCCTGGAATTCTACTAAATCTGGGCAAATGGCTATTCTGTCAACACTATCTTTCATTACTTATCCCTGAGATACCTCTCTTGTTTGTTCTAACTTTTCCAGTGGGTAGGTGTGTATTTGGATTACTCCCGACATTTTAGTAATTACTTAAGTTTTCACTGACACAGATTTTCCTACTAATATGGAAATATAATTGTGGTCACACACTTCCTGGTTGATCTGGCTTGCAAGTACTAAAACATAAATCACCTTGCATGGTACTATTTTCAACCTGAGTGAAACAAATAAATCCTGGAAATTTTTACACTGAGAACAGCATGTATAATGAAAAATGTTTCACACAAGTACCATTTCCAGTTTTAAATGGATTTACTTCAGTTTTGTTCAGCTTGTTTTCTAGCTCACATTCAGCAAAGATTTTAGTAAATAGAGTGACAGACTATCCTAAAACTTAGGCATTCTGCTGCTGGTGTTAGTGATAGTTGCAGGAAATAAATTCTGTTTTTTCAAGCCCATTTGTGCCAGAAATACAAATCTAAAGAGCTGGTCTTCTCTGAAATATAGTAAATATAATAGCTAACTCTTTTGTTACTTGAATTACAAAGAAAATTACTAGAAATCTATGTGAGTATTAGAAATAATTCATTCATTAACTAAATACATTGAAATACAGAAATGAATATATAGGTATGAACACATAAACAAAGGACAGAGAAAATACAGGGGTGCTTAATGTATTCATTCCCTCTGTCTTCAACATGGAGGATGGACCAAGAGGGTCTCAGCACCCTGAGTTTTAGAACCATGACTGTGAGAATGATCAACTCTCAATGGATCCTGAACTTATGTGGGATCTGCTGCTCCAGCTAAATATTTACAATCGATGGAGCTGGATGGGATTCATCCAGATTCCTCAAAGAGCTAGCTGATGACACTGCAAAGCCTGCCTGGATAATTTTTGCGTGGTCTTAGGAATCCAGAGAGGCTGACTTCCAGTTGACTGGAAGCTAGCTAACATTGTCCCAATTTTCAAAAGGGCAAGGAGGACCCTGGAAACTACATGTCTCTTAGTCTCACTTCAGTGTCTGGTAAAATCATGGAAAATATTCTCTGGGATACTGAGATATTGAAAAATGCTCAGAGGACAACACAGCCAGTCACAGCCAGCATTCCTGCTTGTTGAACCTGATCTCCTTCAACAACAGGGTAACCCACCTTGTTGATCTAGAAAAGCAAGGAAACGTATTCTTTTTGGTCATCAGCAAAGCTTTTGATACTGTCTCCCACAGTACCCTTCTGGACAAATCATCCAGCTCACAGCTGGATAACTGTATTATGTGATGGGTGAGCAACACCCTCATGAGTTGGGCACAATGGCTTATAGTGAATGGGACGACATCAGGCTGGTGTCCTGTCACTAGTAGGGTTCCATAGGGCTCCATCTTCAGCCCTGTGCTCGTCAATATCTTCATTTATGACTTGGATGTAGGACTCAAAGGAATAGTAAGTTTGCCAAGGACACCAAATTGGGAGGAGCCGTTGACTCCCTCAATGGTAGAGAGGCCCTGCAAAGAGCCCTTGACAAAGTAGAGGGCTGGGCAATCACCAGGCCACATGAAGTTTCATAAGGACCAGTGCTGGATTCTGCACTTGGGATGGGGCAGCACAGGCTGTGTGTACAGACTGGAGAATGAGAGGCTGGAGAGCGGCCTCATGGAAAGGGACCTGGCGGTCCTTGTCAGTGGCAAGTTGAACACAAGTCAGCAGTGCCCTGGCAGCCAGGAGGACCAATTTTGTCCAGGGTCCATCACAGCCAGGCAAGGGAGGGATTGTGTCACTCTGCTCTGCACTGGGGTGGCCTCACCCTGAGCTCTATGTGAATTTTTGGGCACCACACTATAAAAGAGACATTGAACTAGGAAAGAACATCCAATGGAAGGAGTAACATGAAGATGCGGAAGGGTCTGGAGCCCCTTATGAAGAGAGGCTGAAGTCACTTGGTTTTTCAGCCTAGAAAAGAGGAAACTGAGGAGAGACTTTGTTTTGGTCTTCAGCATCCTCACAAGGGGAAGCGGAGGGATAGCCACCAATCTCTTCTTCCTGGTGACCAGTGACGGGACTTGGGGAAATGGCATAAAGCTGAGACATGGGAAGTTTAGGCTGGATATCAGAAAAGGTCTTACGTCCGGGGGATGCAAGCACTGGAACAGACTTCCCAGAGAAGTGGTCACAGCATCAAGCCTGACAGAGTTCAGAAAGTGTCTGGACAATGCTCTCAGGCACCTAGTGTGTATCTTGTGCAGGGCCAGAAATTGAACTCAGTGATCCTGATGGGTTCCTTCCAACTCAGCACATTATATGGTTCTATGATTCTATGAACTACAGAAAAAAACCAACATTCCCATTCATTATTATCCATGACAAACTACTAAATCAAGGAAGAAACTGAAGAATATTATTATCTGTGCTTGAACAAACAAATTATCTTTCCAATGTCACAGTTTGAAATAGAATCAGTATCTTAATTCACAGCCTCCTGTGACAGTCGCCAGACAGAGCTACTACTAAAATGTTCAAGGTCATTTACTTAATTGTACTTATAATATTATTGGGCATTAGCTCAAAATGATTATGCAGAAAATTATTGCTTATGTTCCCAAATTATCATTTCCTCTGAAAAGTTGGGTAGAGCAGAGAAGTAATTTCTGTGTCTGTGTGCCTCCTTCTATAAATAAATGTCTGCATTTCAGTTGCAACATAGTAAATCATCACATAAGTATAATTAAGCAGAAGCACTGAATGACTTGTCTCAGAATGGAAAAGTACTTCCTAAGAAAATCTTTTACAGAGAACAGATTCAGGTAGAAGTCTGACTTCACAGATTTCGCAGTTTTGCAGGCTGACAAGGATGCACCATGACCATCCTAGTTAATTTAATCATCCTTTTTATTAAATGGATTTAGCTTCTTTTTTTTTTTTTTTCCTTAACACCTAAAAGAAATCAGAAGTAAAATAAGAGGAAATACTTGTTTACTGTGCAGATGAATGAGCACTAAAAGTTGCCCAGATATGCTCTGGAGTCTCCCTCACTGGAGATATTCAAGAACTATCTGGATGCAATCCTGCGCCATGTGCTCTAGGATGACCCTGACTGAGCAGGGAAGACCAGATGATCCACTGTGGTCCCTTCTAACTTTACCCATTTTGTGATTCTGTGCAAATATATTTTTTTAACAATTTCTGTTCTGAGCTTGGGTACACACACTTTCTTATTATAAATAAAGCCATTATCTGGAAGATAAATCAAATTATGTTAAGAAGGTGTATTAATGCCAGAACTTAGTTATTAAAAATGTTAAGCATAAAAATTACTGTTTTATCTGAAAATTGGTTCTCTTAACAAGATTTAGCAAAAGATTATTCTGAAATGTTTTCTCACCAAAAATCCTGACCAAATCATTTGCCATATGGAGACTGTCTTACTGTCCTTAAAATTCAGAAAGGCAGCTCAGAGGCTTTACAATTTCCCATGGCATGGTTACAATTGTTGGATGGTATCCTGGTATGGAGGCATGGGAGATGAACTGATGCACATTTTCATGTATTATTTTAAACATTTTTTTAAAAATAAAGATAATACATTTCAATTTACAATAGAAATATGCCAAACATGAATTGGTAGAGTCAGGGCTACTTGTCATATAAGACATTAAGTAGATTCCACTAGGTGTGTTGAGCAATTGACCATGTCTAGTCTTTAAAAAGACATACAGTAGTTTCACAATTATAAGCCGCACCTGAATATAAG
>VRYO01002297.1:50362930-50390246 GCA_009812075.1 Sialia sialis
GCTTATATTCGTGAAATTACTGTAGATTAACTCAGCTGTATTCTCTGGGGCCTAATGGTTTGGCACATGGATGATGCTGCAACAAGCTCAGACATATAAGGTAATTGCCTCATTCTTTTTTTTTTCCCCACATGCATATCAGCAATTGCAGTAATTTCACGCATATGAGGCGCATCCTTTTGACTAAAATTTTGATTGAAACCCAGAAGTGCGCCTTATAGTCTGGTGCGCCTTATATATGGGCAAAGTATGGGAAATTGCCAACAACTCGGAAGTGCGCCTTATACTCCAGTGCACTTTATACACGCGGAATTGCTGTATGTGCTAAGTAATGTGCTACTAATAATCTATCCTTTTCTCACAGACCTAATGTGACCAGGTATAAGTTTGGAAGGGATCTTTAAAAATCCCTTAATCCCCTGCCATGGGAATGGATGTTTTTCTCTAGATTAGGTTTTTCAAAGTCTTATCCAGCATGGCCTTGAACACTTCCAAGGATGGGGCATACACAAATTCTCTGGCTGATCTGTTTCAATGTCTTGCAATCCTCATTGTAAACATTTTCTTCCTTATGTTCAATCTAACCCTTCCTTCTTTCAGTTTAAACCTATTATTCCTTTTTCTGTCACTACAGGCCCTGGTAAAAAGACCTTCTCTATCTTCATCTTCTCCAGGCTGAACAATTCCAACTCTCCCAGCCTGTCTCCAGAGGATAGATGTTCTACCCCACTGACAGTTTTCATGGCCCTCCTCTGGACCTGCTCTAGCCAGTCCATTCTTTGCTTATACTGAGGGCCAAAGAACTCCTCTGTTGATCCAACTAAATAAAGGATGAAATTTTTATCACCCTCTTCTTATTCAAACAAGTCTGTGATAACTGGCACATTCAGGTGTCTTGTATAAACTCCGAGGAGGACAGCTTGATCTTAGGTTCTATCCAAATCAATGAGATGATGCAGAGAGGCAAACTCACAAAGCCAGATGGGCTACACAGTTGGGGTGAGGTCTAAGAAAGGTGCGTGTGAACATTAGTTAGAACAGTGTTACACAAATCATATCATTCAGAAACTCATGTGAATGCACTCAATTTATAAAGCTGCTGTTCTTCCCCATTCACAATGAGCTTATCATAGTAGCAGGCCATTTAAATCTAACTTTTTGTTTAGCTCAGCTATGCATTTTCTGCTCATGCTTCATTTTATGACACAGAATAGTCTTGGGATGGAACATTTAACCCTTTCTCTTTAACAGATGCTTGAATTTTGCATTTTTATTTTCAAGTCTTTTGTACTGGTCAAAGTCCCAGAAATTAAAGGAAACTCCAGTTCACATGACTTGTAACTTGAAGGAAAACTAAATATTTAAGGCTTTCATCATACTTTTTAGTGTTGATAGTAAATTTTTTGGAATATATTAAATTGTGTGCATGCATAAAGTCATTGCACATGTGGATACAGATTTTCTGCATATCACAGATACAGACACAAATGTTAATGTATTTCTCCTAGTGTCACAGTTTTGCAATATGGATGGTAGCACAGAGATAAAGGTAAGATCTTTCTATATTCTGAGTGACTGCTGGTATATGAGTAAACAGTTACAAGACTTTGCAGAAAAGGATGCAGATTCAGTGGAGTTAATAGAGGCAAGGAGTGATGACTTTAAACTGAAAGAGTAAACTGAGAGTAGGTTTAGATTAGATATTATGAAATCTTCATTGTGAGGCTGGTGAGACACTAGAACACATTGTCCAGAGAAAGTGTGTATGCCCCATCCCAAGAAAGGTTCAAGACCAGGTTGGAATGGACTTTAAAGCAATCTGGTCTACTGAAACGTACCCCTGCCAGAATGGAATCAGGTGATCTTTAAGCTTGCTCCTAAAGGAAACCGTTCTATCATTTTAAGATTCCCATGTTTTCATCTGACATGAAAATATGGTTGTATATGGGCATATTTTTCAACTCCTGTCTCTGAAATGTATACAAGCTTTACATGAATTAATAATCAAATTTGACAGTAATATTGTTATGAAAGTCCAACAAAGGGTATTCTTAATGATGGTTTTCAGAATTGCTGTTATTCTTTCTTTGTAGAAGTACAAATGGCAAAAACCCCACAAAACCAGAGTATGAAATAAGGATTTAATCATACTGCATTGTGCCAGAGAGTATAGGCATGCTAAGTCTATGTATAAGGGGTAGCTGAATAAGGAAAGAAATGGATTAAAAATATTAATTAAGGTCTAAATCCTTATTTTCATGCTGGAGCCCTCAGTCCATTATTTCTTACCATATCATCATACCTCACTTTCAGGTTGGATTATAAATTCTAGGAGGCATGTACATAACAGATAAGCACTCCAGCAACAGCAGCCAATCATGCCTCTGTTGGGGAGGGCCAATGTATCTAGGAAAGTTATGGGTAACATTTAGACTAGCTCCAGATTCTCCTAATACTGAAGAGGTAATTCCTAAAGCTGACTCCACTTGAAAGTTCATGTTGTTGTGCAGCAAATGATCATATTGTCTTTTAACTTTTGGAGACTGTTACCAGTTTATTATTGTCCCAAAATTCCAGTAAGTAAATGAAAAATGTTACAGAAGAAAATTAAACCAAGATAAGATTTCTATTTGCTTTATGAGTGATGCAGTTTGGAGCCCTTTTTTTTTTCACATGCACATCAAAGTAAGTAAATGAAATGAAATACTCACTCCTGTTATGTAACGAGGTCTATACTGGATGGTTCCGAATAAGCCAAGTATGACTATAATAATGTGTATAAAATTTGCGAGGATGGGTGCCCACTGATAACCAAGGAAGTCAAATATCTGCCTCTCGAGCACAGAAACCTATGATCAAAAAGCAAAAGCATAAATAGATTAGAACAAACCAGAAAACACATATGAAGATATTTCCCCTTCCCATATCCAAGACAATTGCTCTGAGATAAAAAAACTACCTGCAAGACATAAAATTAGTGTGAAATGTTTCAACTTCTTGTTTTAATGAAAGATGCACTTCCTAGTGGATACTGAGTTATATTCTATATATTCTATAATCTTCTCAGCTACACTGCATCCATTCACAACACCACTCCTTAGCCTGGTCCTGTCTCTTCCACAATTTCCCTGCCTTTTGATTTTTATCTCTTCTCTCTATCCTAGCTGTTCTGTCAGTAGGCTTTTACCTGTAACCAAATACATACAACTTTTGGACCTGGTTTTACTGATAATGATTCTAATGTACCTTCTTCCACTGTTCACAAACATTAGCAGAAGTATAAACTCCCCCCAAGACTCTAGATAAAGGATTTTAAAAATTAATTGAGCAATCCCAGGCTGATGATTACTGTTTATAAGCTATACCATTCCAAACAGATATACCAGATATTAGAAAAAATGCCTAACAGTATCATTAGAAATAGTTTCATAATTCCAACAGCAGGTATCTCTTAACTGGTGTTTTGACATAACATAAAAATACATTTCTGTAGCCCAGACCATAGGCAGAATAACATGTTTTGACAAAAATAATATTTATGTTTATAGTAAAAGGCAATGTAATGGTGAAGTGAATTAGACAGAAAGATCAAGGAGTTTCTTTGATGGCATTCCAGCAATTTCACTAACTGGAATGGTGAATTGATGAACTTCATGAAAATGTAAATAATGAAAATAAAATAAAAATAGAAGTATTATTTCTAATAATTAAGATAACAGTAATGTAAACATCACATCCCAAAAATCAAAGATGAAAATAAGAGGAAGATGGAAGATGAGATTGTTGTTTCTTGATTAAGTTTCATTAAACAGGTGACTACTGAGCTTATGTTATGCTGTGGATGAACTGAATCAGGTTTATGTGCCATCAACTCCGTTCATTTAAAAAATAACACCTTTTGAGATCAAGCACTAAATGAATAATTAAGTACAGCTCTTGTATGATACAGCTATGGGAGAATTTTTCAATTTTCATGCCACAGTCCACTATCACATCAACATTTTCTTTTTGAAATCAAGTAAGAAAAATTTTATTAAAAGACAGTCTACATTTACATCAGCATTGCAAATGTAAAAAGGCTGTTAATTATACACTATGTACTGACACTTGTTGAAATTTAAGATGGACACTGCCAAAATAGTCCTGGGAAAGTTTGTCAGCCGTGTGATTTCAAATTTGATTGTTCAGGTTTCATGTCAAATATTGAACTTCTCTTTTCAACAAAGACCCCTTTCACATAATGCATCCTGCTTATAACCAGTCTTAGTATTTTGACTTCCATTTTATTTTACATGTTTATTGAAATTAATTCTGTTCTTACATTATTCAAAATCTTTCTGAACTGATTTGTGCTATGCTACAACTCTCCCTAGCAGAGGAAAGTCACAAAAGAGTTCCCAGAACCTCAAGATATATCTAATGGTGACCATGGGATGAGGAAATAAAGGGAAGGTCAGGCTGTATTAAGAATTTCATGAAAACTCACATTGCCTGTGCTTCTGAATTTCATGAAAACTCAGATTGCCTGTGCTTCTAAGTTTATCATTAACAAATATTTCCTTGACTACACATAGAGTAATTTATATTTAAAAAAAAGCCAACATGTGGCATGAAGCAGCATTACGTAGGTCAGTGTGAATTCTATTAGGTGTATCAGCAAAAGGCCTGTAACACATAAGTGCTGTTAAACAGGTAACAAAGGGAAAATGTTCCCTCTGAGCAGAGCTCTTATTTTCATCAGATAAACAAAGAGTAAATGGGAACAGCAAAGCACTAGCAAAAAGAGTCTAGACTGTACTTCTAGTTTAGTAACAGTAGAGATTCAGCAAGCAAAAAAAACAACACATGGGAAGATGCAAATCATTCAAACAGCAGGAGATCATCCACTTAAGTATACCAATTATAGAGGAAAATTGCAGCATGCTAGTTAATTGTATAAAAAGTAGAAAACCTCATATCCCTGACATGACTTTCAGTTCTAAAAGGAAAGCGTGCTATCATGTATCAACATGTTTTGTTTTGCTTGTCTTGGTGAAAGATGCAGTTTCACCAAAACTTGCTTATGAGCCTGCATTGGACAAATATCTATTCTGTGAGAATATTTCCTTTTCATGTACCAATGTGCTCTTTGTTTTTTTCCCATTACTAGCGATTCCTTCAGTACCAAGCAACCACTCTCAGATTTTGTGGTCATGTTGAACTTGGGATGAATAAATACCAGAAAGCAGGGCATGCAAGGACGGAGGTAAATACAGAAGAAAAAGACAAGCCTGCACAACTTCTGTCCACGTATATCTACCTCTCATTTGCAGACTTGCTATTAGATTTTCTCACATCACTTCAAGGAATCAGCTGTGTGTGGGGACTGCTGGATATGTTAAAGGGCAGCATTCTGGTTGGGTATGCACAGATGAAATGCTGTGGAAATGCAACTCTTTCTTAGAAGATCGCATTAACATGGCAAGGTGCATTGTGTATTTATAAAATGGATATTACAGGACAGAACTAAATATTCATTCCCACTTCCTGAAGAGGATGGAGAGAAAATAAAACTCCTCCACAAATGAACATAAATATAATACAGACTTTCTACATGAGTTACTTTAAAAAAAAAAAAAACAAACCTCATTTGGTCTGTGTTTCTAAAAGGAGAAAAATGGAAAGTAGGACAAAGTAGTGACAAAGACTATTAAAAATAGTATTATGTAGCTTCCTCCTCTTCCACAGATGTCAGAATCATAAGGGATTTCCTTACATAGCAAGAGAAAATATAGATCTGATTTTGAAAGCATTTTATTCCTTTACTTCAAAATTTTTGGTTAAAATGTGCTCCTTCAAATCATACCTACTAGCTTCAAATGTTTAATGACATCTCAATGATATTACAGAGAGAAAGGGAAGAACTAACAAAGAAATATTAATCATTAAAGTCAAGGAATTTTCTTTCTTCTTCCTCAGGGTTTGGTATTGGTAGCAGCACATTTGACATTTTTGTTACTGACGTGGCCAGTGGGGCTTCGTGCACCTTCAGCGAGTTCACTGATCACACCAAGCTGTGCAGGGCAGTCAACACGCTGGAGGGAAGGGATGCCACCCAGAGGGACTGTGGCAGGCTTGAGAAGTCCATTTGTGTAAACTTCATAAAGGTCAAGAAGGCCAAATGCAAGGTCCTCCGCCTGGATTTGGGCAATTCCAAGCCCAAATACAGGCTGTGCAGGAGAATGGATTGAGAGCAGCCCTGAGTAGACAGACTTGGGTGGTGGGTGGACAACAAGCAAAACACGAGCTGGCAATGTGCACTCACAGTCCAGGAAGCCAACCCATCCTAGGCTGCATCAAGAACAGCATGGCCTCCAGGGCAAGGGAAGGGATTCTGTCCCTCTGCTCTGGTGAGACCCCACCTGGAGTGCTGCATCCAGCTCTGGGGTCCTCAGCACAAGAAAGATGTTGACTGGTTGGAACAAGTCCACTAAGGCCACTAAATTGGTCACAGAGCTGGAACTCCTCTCCTATGAAGACAGGCTGAGAGAGTTGGGACTCTTCAGCCTGGAGAAGGTTCCAGGAAGGCTTAAAGCAGCCCCCCAGTAGCAAGGGGGGCTTCGAAGTCTGGAAATCGATTTTTTAAACAAGGGCACATAATGACATGACAAAGGGAAATGGCTTTAAGCTGAAAGAGGGTAGGTTTAGATTAGATATTAGGAAGAAAGTTTGCCAGGGTGGCAAGGGAACCATTTTATTAATGCATTGTTTTTTTTCCAGGCTCCTTCTAAGTGTTATAAAAATAAATACAAAATAAAATGAACCCATATGCTGTCAAATTGACATAGCTCAGAAACTTTCTAGATTCTTGTCAGAGGCTGGTTGTTAATAGATTAAGAGTGTTACTGACCTTGAGGGATCTATGAATTGAATTTCCAGAGGAAAATGAAAAACATTTGGAGATGATTCTCAAAGTATATGATTGGGGTAGAATTTCAGATAGGAACCACAAAGGAAACCAGTCAAAGGATGATTTATAACACAAACTCCAAAATGGAATTTGACTAAGTGCCTTTTCTCAGAAAGCTCCTTGAGAAAAAAGTCAACCAGGACTACTTTACAATGATACAGAATCTAAACTTTGCACTGATATAAATTAAAGTGCACATAGGCAGACACACACCAGAGGACATGTACAGCCCCTGCCAGCCAAGGTCCTTGGACAGCAAACACAGGCACTCAGCACACCAAGGCTGGGGCAGGGTCACACAACTGACTCAGTGGTGGTAACAGGCTCTCAACAAACTCCAAAGGAAGAAGAATACTAACTCAAATTACAGTGCAGGAAAATTAAACAACTGTGGTTTATATCATTGACCGGTGCATGCTAAGAATGGGCTAAAGAAATTACACTCTAATCACTTACTCATTAAGTCACCTCAGCAAAACTGTGTTTGTATCAGATGCCCACACCATCTAATTATTCACTTCCGCTTTTAAGTTAGCTTTTAAGTTTTTAAATGACTTTCAGTTCTTGCTCTATGGCACAGAAAATTAAACAGAGTCAAATAAATACAGGCATTTTTAGGCCTTTAGCTTACGAATGATTTCTAATGCTAAAGCCTGCCTGCATGATTACAATATCACCAGCCAACACTTCTCCACCACTTCCATCATTTTGAGGCAGAATGCATTTATTTGTGCTGTTCCTTAGAGAGGTTGATTTAATTTTTCATCAAAATTTCAGACAGTATCCTGAGATAGAGGGCCCAGTTACTCAGAAAATTCTCCACAGTCACCGTGCAGAAAAACAGATTAATATTTTGAAAGTCTAATCTATACAAAATACACATACACATCTGCAAGTGTGCATGGGAGTCAAGTCCTTTACTGCAAGACAGCAGGGTAAATAAAAATTTTTTTTGAGGTAAGAAAAAAGGCAACACTAAAATGAGGTCCTGTGAAGAGCTGTGGCCACAATGGCACATCTCGTATAAACCATCAAAACCAGAGCAAAAACAGGTAATTCAAGTTAAAATCAAGAAGGAATTAGTTTCCACTTGTCTATTTGTTCCTCAAAGGAATCACATATATAGTACTAAGCCACCATCCTTAATCCGTTTGATGTTGCTGAGAGAAGGAATAGGCCTTCACCACACTTGATAAGAAGGTAATCATAATTTTTAAAAATCCTGTGTAGGACCACATTCCTGCATCGTATTGTGTATAAGTGGATTTCTGCTGTGACTTACTAAGGACAACAAACCTCTCAACAGGTACAGAGCGCACTCGTAGTCTCAGCTGCTGCCTCCCATAACTGAGCACAGCCACAATAAAAAAATGGCAAGTACAAGTTTTCTGCATTAGGCTTACTGTTATGCAGTAGTGAGAAGCATATCTACACAGCATTGTAGAGATAAGTGTGCCTCAAATGGCCATAGTTTTCACTGTACTAGACCAAATTAACTTTTGCCAATATTTAAAACAACAACAAAAGTCCAGAATTTGTGAGGTATATTTGATTTCAATCCTCTTGAAACCAGCAGAGCATTTAACTTCATTTATTTATTTCTAAGTTTTGAGTACAATTGCACACCTGATCCCAATGACTTGCTTAGATGGATTAGAGCCTTAAGTTCATGCCACATTTTAGATCACAGATATTAAAATCAGGATACAGCAAATTTTGTGTGTATGCACTAAGACTAAAGCTTCTTGTTTCTGGCTGGCCACTAGTAGCAAGACTTAGAGATGTGTCAAAATATATGCTTTTATGTGTCTGAAAGAAAACTTTAAAAATCCATCTCATGTAAATTCTTCTATCCATAAAACTATTAAGAAGTAGCAGTACAGCTACAGGATGAACTTTAGAAACAGGTGATAAAAGTTTTAATCCCTGTAATGTATTTTATTTCCTGTTCATGAACCCTTGTAATAACAAATGTAATTATTTAATAAGATGTATTTGCACTCCACCAAACCCAGGGAGAGGTACATAAAAGTGGTTTGCTCTCAAACTGATAAATTGGATCAAGTTATGAGGTTGTTTTTTACCTTAAAACCAAGATATTGTTATACCACAAAATACTCAGCTGCCAAGTCCCAGCAAGAAGGTGTAACAAGAAGGCTAGCTGTGACTGTGGCCAAAGGAGAAATAATGACAGATGGGTTAGTGACCACCAGTGGAAATTAGTTTAAACACTGCCAACACAGAAGTTTCCTTCCATGTCTTTGGCTGACCCTTATTTCTCCCTCCATCTCTCTCAATCTTTCTTTCTCTTCCTGGTTCACATCACTCTAAAAGGAACATCAAAGCACTGGCACCCACACCTTCCTTTAATGTGGCAAAATTCAATTTTACTGCCCCAATGAGAAAGCTTGAACCAATTCTAAATGTAAAAATGCTTTTGAATTAAGATTTAATAATAATTTATAATTGAATAGTGGGAATTAGCCTGCTGTAAAGCCCAAAGGCAAAATCAACCATTCAGAGATCATTCTGAGATATTAGACTTATCAAATACTTTCAAATTGTTTCTGTCTTTATGGAGATATATATCAATAAAATAGGTCTTTGTTTCAATCAAAATATATATAACTAGCTCCTACACACTAGTTCAAATTACACTATGTTACATTTGTGAACTGAGGAAAGATGTGATAATGCTGTCATGGAATTTACAAAAGGAAGTATCTCAGGTATTTTCAGGCAGTGCACCTATCTTCTGTGTATGATTCTCAGTCCAGAACAAACTCTGAAGAAAAAAAAAATTACCCTATAACAACAGCAAAAAATTAGTCTCTAGCTCTCAGCAGGAAAGGCACACCTGTAAGGAACCTCATTAGCCAAATTATTTTGAGTGGAGTTGGCAGGGATCACTCATTATCTTATCAGGACTGAGTCTCATAATAATATTTAGTGATAGCATTTAGTGATTTCACATCAAGTGAAAATAGCCAATGTAGAGTCACTAGTTGTTGTGTCCTGGTGGTTTTATTTGTATGCAGGTATATAAGAGCGTCCTCAAAGCAAGAGAACAATGACATGGTGAGAGAATGACAAGTACTCCCTGTCAGAACTGTAAGGCTCAGAGGGCTCCTTTGTAATCTCTCATTTCACAACTAAACCTGGATAAGCAGAACGCTGCCTTGACTGTCCTTACAGAAATCTCTCCCTTAAGATGCGTCTACCAGAGTAATCATTATTACAGCAGAAAATATTCAAAGCACCTGCTACATTGTCATACCTTGGCATCACCTAAAAAGTGATATTTAGACTATGCAGATCACTTTATGGAAGAAAGATAATTGACATGTGTTATTGACAGAAAAGTTTCTACCTGCTGTACTTTGCCTATTACCTGTGTATAAAGCTACCCATCCTTAGGGAGCTGCAATGTGGAATGAATCAAGGCATCTTTTCTGCAACATGGCCACCTTAGAATCAGACTTTTCATTTGGTCTCCACACAGATCCAAGGGAGAAGCACAAGGTCTTACATCTCATCTTCCACATGTCCAGTGTTCCCAATTCCCAGGTCCAGCACCTTTAAATTCAATGGCAGCTGAAGAACACCAATTATTGTCTACAATCCAGTCCTAAAAACATACATTTCTATCCAAAGGATCAAGTTTAGTTTGGGTTTTTTGTTGTGTTTTGGGTTTTTTTGTTTAGTTTTTTTTTATTTTAAGAAAAGGTGGTATTTCCAAGGGCTAGTCCAATAGTCATTTCAACTCAGGAATTGCTGATTTGAACCAGCTAATTTGTATCATATTTCATATCATATTCATAATTTTTATTCAATCATTTTTGGAATACGATTATAAGGGGAAAAATGCAGCATGCGGAGTGCTCTGTGCTATCATTGTCATTGCAGGAAAACTCCAGCTTATTCCAACTCCCATAGACAGCTAGAGTGAGTCAGTCAGACACTGCCCTCATTGAATATTTCAAGGAAAACACAAAGAGGTGGGTTTTTCCTGCTTTTATTTCCTGAACAATTCTCCTTATTTATATTTTTAAGTAATAGTTAGTTTTCTTTTTTTTCTGAAACAATATGCTTGAATGAACGGGACCCTAAGCTTTCTGTTTTGAAAAAATACAAAACCTGCCCCTGGAAACACAGTCTCTGTAATATAAGTAAACTGTACAGATTATAGTCTCATTCTCTAGCCTTTTCCAACATTAACACTTGAATAAAACTAAGAAGCAGTCTGATCATTCCTTTTCCCTAGCCACTATGACAAATGCTATGAACATAAAGCTAGTCTGCAATGAGTAATGTACTAATTAGGTGTGCTGAACTCTTTCTAGTAGCCAATTCATGTATGGATACAAATATTTCCTTCTCTTAATAGCATATTAGAAAGAATGTATCTATTTGCATTCAAGCTTTATCAACTTAAAACTAGCAAATACAGAAAAAGGGATAACCAGGTTCCAACCAGGTGAGTTGCATAGCTCTCCCAGTCTGTTATACTGAAAAGGGAAAATGTGAGGGACAAGGAAAAGAACAGATGCAAAGCTCTGACAAAAGAAGAAACACACAAGATGAATGTTTGATATATTATATAGAGCTAATAGGTGTTAGTCACACATGAGAATGGTGTAAAAATATACACTTCTATACAAGTAGATTGTCCATAGAAATTTCTTTTGTATAAAATTAAAATTTTCAAAAGAAAGGGAGATACTGGAAAAGAAGCAGAGATACTGAAGATGGATATAATGGACATAATTATTCTGCTTATTTGCATAAAAGTATATTGCAGTAAAAAACATTTATCTGAGAAAAACTTACATCAATTTTTTTGACACTAAAGTCAGATTTTTACTGGGTATTTGTCTCTTGAAGGTTGGTGGTGTGTCCTGGATTAAACTTGTTTGCTTACCCAAACTATGCACTCAAGCACAGCAGCACATTCTCAGAAGGTATTTTAATGATGAAAATATTGTTAAATACCTAAAATAAGACTTTTTAAACTTCCTTCTGTTCTTCATATGGTAAAAAAAAATATTAAAATACTATACGCCTCTGTACTGAAAGAAGAATAGCATCCATTTTCTGATACCAGTTGATACCTTAACACTGTGAGGAAGGCCGGAGAGGGCTGCCTAACAAACCTGCATGGCTGACAGGATGGTGTTCGTGGAAGGTTTTTTCTTCATAAGGAGAGCCAATCACATACAGTAAACCAAAAAATTGGTTCTTTGTCAGAATTTATCCCCCACCCTTCCGCATTTGCCTTCGAATCTTTGTTTTCCCCACCTTCCAATTTGCTTGCTTTAATTCAGTGCCCACAGCAGCTCCTCTTGGAAGCAGCAAAATCTATAATCTAGGGCTGCTGCAAGCTCTCCTCCAGCAGAGGCCGATCCCTGCCAATAGCTGTCATCATTCAAGTGGCACTTGCTGGCAAGATAGCACAGACTTGCAGCAATTGCCTTCCACTTTTTCATACCTCATATCCCCAGCTGTTCCAAGGGGGTGATCACCTTGCTGGTTTCATGAGGTCTAGAAAACGCAGCAATAATTATTGTGCTGGCAGTGCTGCTGAAGGCAGCAAGCACCACTAAGGCAGGAATTGGAATGCAGCCCAACCAGCACAGCAGAATCTACTAATTTGTTGCACTGAATATTTTGTTGTAAGAAATAATCATGAGCCTTGTGATAGACTATGAAAGCCAAATTACAGTACATTGCCTGTGCCAGAACCTTCTACAGTACCTAGCAAAAACAAAGCAAAAAAAAAAAAAATAAAACCCACAAAAACCAAAAAAAAAAAAAACCTAAAAAAACCAAAACAACAATGAATCCCAGAAGCAAAACTGAACCTGACAATTATGGGTTAGCTGCTTAAATCAAGCCTTTTAAATGCCCTGGCTTGTCAGTAAATTGCCTTAACTTTACAAATAAAATAATTCTTCCATCTAGTCATGACCTGTAAAAAAAGTGTTTATAATTGATTTTGACCAATTTTCTGTGTATTACACCAGGAGGGGAAGGTTAAGTGTTCACTTAAATTTCATATCACCTACTGCCTTACATAAAATTGTAAAAATTCTAAGTTAGTCTTTCTTCCTATAAATGTATTAGTCAATTTTTTAATGATGCATGTCTATGACTTTCTAATCCCTGCAAGACAGCAGTTTTTAATATACTTATTTGAGGGTAAGTACAGCATCTTTTCCAAAGCAAACTCCTATCATTAATGGAAAACCAGGGAAAAAAACCATCCACATAACACCAAATGCCTGAGCATTTCTTAGTGGTATAGGTGACCTCTCTAGAGAGAGTATTTTTAACTGAAGGAAAAGAATCTGATAGTATTGTGCTTGCTGCTTCTCTGCTAAGGCAACAGCATACCTCTGTGCAATGGATGCAGCACCTGCTGGCTCCTGCTTTGTGCTGCATGGCACTGCTTTGACTGTGGTGATGGTTTACCCAGTGGTTTGCTTCTAACCCGATGACATACTGATTAGAATTCTATTTACAGTGAATATACAGGGAACTGCTGTCCCTGGCAAACAATGCAGTTAGATGGAAAAGGAACTTGGGTTAGTGAGATCTGCCTCCTTTCTAAGCAGGAAAAAGTAACTGAAGCAGAATCAACCTCTTTCACCCCTGCTGCTCTGTTACTTCAGCCAAGGAAAGAAAGGATCAATGTCCATTCAAGATGCCCTGATATTGACAGGTAATTCTGCACTGGAGAGAAGAAGGAATAGTTAAAGCTTATGCACATCTGAGAATATAGGAGGAAAAAGTAGGAGCCATCAAATTTTCAAGTAACATATCTCAATATACAAGGTAAATCATGGTGAAAAGTAAATCTTTACCCAAAGACAACATTGCTCTCTGGGAAACTAATAAAAGTGGACTCAGATTTCTGTTGAGAAATTACAACGGCTGTCAGCACCAATAATATTTTCAGGGATGTTCATGTCCTCGCTATGTGAGAAGCTCGGGTAAGATCCATTGATTCCTGCATAGCTGCTCTCCTCTAGATGGAACTGTGTTTCCTGCTGTGGGAAATGCTGCTACACTGCAACTCTCTTTCTTCATCCTCTGCCTAGCAGATTTCACCCCGCACATGGCTGTAAAAGCCTTTGAGCTAAGCAAATAGACCTTCCTCTTGTAAGGATACTATCTCAGAAAAGAAGCCACTGGCCCATCCAGTCATGACTTCTGTTTGGAAAGCAGAGGTCAGGTCCAATCTACCTAATCCAGGACTAACTTCTAGCTACATTTTAGGTAGTGAATCTCTACCAGATTTCTGGTATACTGAATTCAAGTGTGTGCCACTGTAAGCCTCCAGAGGCAAGTCCACTCTAAATGCAGGTACCTATGCAAGACATAATTAATATGATCTATACATTTAATCTGAAATAACCATAATTATTACTAAATTAATCAATATATATGATAGTCCAGGAATAGACTACTGGGTTCTCTGCTGTTTCAGATATTGCCACAGATTCCCAATGGGATGCAGACAAAATCTTTTAGCTTCAAGGTAACACAGCTAGGCAGCATTTAAATCCTGATCTCAAAATTGAGAGATGGCAGACATTATTAGAGCTAGATAATAATATCCATGTGGAACTGTAGATTTCATTGACTTTCTCTAATTAAGTTCCTAGCTTAGTTAAGTAGTTGTGAATTTTTTTTTTTTGCTTAATCTGTAAGGTGAAAGCTGTTCAAAAGCAAGAATTAACTTTCAGCATTATTATACACTAGACTTTCTCTTCCACTCTTGTAAAAGTATGCCAGATGTCAGGAGGTGAGATCAACAAATGTCTTGTCAACAATCAGGATGATGGAGTAAAAATTCTCATGCTATTAGACCAGTTTCTTCTCTTCCTGTATGGAAGATTTCAGGTTAGATTGGGAAAAAAATTATTAATGCAATTTGTTAGGGAGAATTAATACTATTTTTACTAAAAGATGTTAAAAATCAGTGACTGAACCTTCCCAGTAAAATTTCTCTCACAAAGCTTTAATAATATTGACCACTTGAAAGAAGTATGTTGTAATAGGAAGTTATGTGGGAAAGTACTGAAACTTTCTGTCTATCCAAAATTTCAAGGTAGACAATATTAAAATTGCCAGAATATTGTTGGAAAGGACATTACAACAGTGAATGACTAGGCATCAAAATGACAGTCCCGATAAATGCAAAATTATGTACCTTCATGGGAAAGAAAATTTGCTATACACGGTGGATGGTTCTAAATTAACCATCACTATTCAGGAAATTATTAAATTATTCCAGAAAATTAGCATAAAATGTCAGCTTGATGATAAACAAACTCCAAATTTTAGTAATCATTAAGAAAGAGTAGGCAATGAAACAGAAAACTGCATTATTGAAGAGAGCACCAGACAACAGTAGATACAATAAAGCTGGATTATCAGAATAGTGGAATATTTCTACTGAGGACAGACTAAACCAATTAGGACTCTTGAAGTCAATAAAAACAGACCTGAAGGACAATATGAAAAACTCTCTAAAATCAAGGATTACATATAGTAAATAGTTAAGGAGCAAGTTTTTATTACTTTTTCTAGCATTAGCCATAGAGATAGTTGGCTGCAATGAAGTGAGAAAAACTGAAAAGAAAAAAAGGAAATGTATTTTCATAGGATTAATAATGAACCTGGGAAATATATTTCCACAGGCTTTTGTGTTTTAGACAGAAAAAAATCAGATAATTTCATGGAAAATTAGTCCATTGATAGGAGATAAAAATTATGGTCTTGCTACAGCCTTTGGTTTAAGAAGTCTCATTATTACTAACTGCTGAAAGCTGAGAGGGTAAATTGAAGGAATGACCATGCTCTACAGGGTCCTGCACTGTTCACAAGGCAACTGTAACTGGCTGCTGCTTGAGGCAAATTTCTGTGCTTAGGTGATCTTTTGTTCCCATCTAATATGGCTTTTTTTACCTTGCATTTGAAATAGCTTACAGGTTTGGGTTAGGTTGGTTTTTTGGGTTTTTTTTCAATTCAAACTGCAAAGATATGACTGCAAAATCACAAACCTTATATAAAATTATGTCCATTGATGGCACATGAGAATATGCATACTTATGCTTAAGTCACAGAACATTATGTCTTCAGACACACAAAGTCTGAAGTGTTAAGATTTAAAGTGGGTCAGGAACAAAACCAACATGATCTAAAAACATACTGCTTGAACTTTTTTGTAAAATGATTTTTAAACATGATCATTTTGAAGACATTCCCTGTTTACATTTCTGCTTTACTCTGCAGGACAGTAATCTCTCTCCAGTCCTGTAGAAATTTGCTCTCTAGTGGCTAATGGGAAACACCAAGAATTACGAGAGTATAAAGTGAAATCACTTCCTTTATTTACATGTCCTTATCCATTTGTTTTCATTTTCACCTTGTTGCACATACATAACTGTGACATTGAACAGGGCTAATTCATAAATTTTGAATAGTACTGTAAAAGGCTTCATTTACTTACACATCAAGATATAGGGGGGTAAAGAGGGAGGCAAAGGTGCGGGAAAAACTATTTTTATTTGTGGATAAAATAAGACTACAGTAAATCTTCCTCAAGTTTGGATTTAGCAATCCTTTGTGGTGGGTTAATTTTGTCTATCCTGGGATAGATATTGCAGTGCTGATTCTATTTAACTACATCTCTTCAATTTTTCAGATCCTCTGTGGTTGTTAACAAGCCTACATGTTTAATTAAATAAATTTGGAATTCTGTAACCGTGCCTTTCCAAAGACTTGTTGTTAAAGGACATGAAACACCACTATCTTAATTTTGAAAATAAGGACTTAAAGAACAAGTAGGCTACAGATCTACCAAAACTCACCCAGCTGAATACACCAGCATGGAGCTATAAGCGAAGCAGGCAGTCTCTGCTTGCACTGAAGACAACTGTTAGGTGGCACTCTTCTTTTTTTAATCAAGAACCTGAAGAGAGCCATCCATCCATTTACAGTAAACATCTGTTACTTTTATTATTATCTGGCTCTAATAATGTAGGCCATGAAAAAAGGCAAGACTGTCAGGTACATTAACAATAAACTGATAGTGTTTCTGAAGCTTTCAAAGCATTCAAAATATGAACAATTCCCTTATTTTAATTAGCCCCTTCATATGAGCATAGTGAGCATGGCACCAAGAGGTGACATCTGGTACCTGCTACAGGACACACCCCCTGCTCAATACTGCCACTGTGATAAGAACAAACCAGTCAGTGTATTTTGAAATGAAAAAAATATCTCAAAGATATGGCAGATTAGTGCCACCTCATGCAAGATGGAGCACAAGACAGAAAAAGTCTTTTGCATGTATAAAGTGCATTATTTTTAAGAGAAAATATATAAGTCTGAATAGGAAGAAAAGAATAGCAGATGGAAGACGCCATTGCATGCTTCATGAGACACCCACCTACCACTGAATATTGGCCAGTAAAAAAGCTACACCTTATTAAGTTATAAAAGGGAAGGTGAATTTGGCACTAGTGGAACAGTGCAGTAATTTTGGTTATCACTGAATAGTTGTCTCTAAATGAAAGACATTCAAGTTCTGCTTTCAAAAGAGCAGACATAACTGAAATAATGAGTTGGGGGCAAGGCACACAAGACATTGCAGATAGCCATCCTTGCAAGTCTTTCTATACAACCAATCTTAAATCTGAAGTTTTTCATACCACAGCAATCCACTTGCTTGGGCCAGAGAACATGAATGAACACAAACTCATAAGTTGGTTGGATAAGGGAGTTGGGTAGGACTTTGCACAGTTTCCTTGAGACGCAGGTAGCTAAGAGTCCTAGACTCCTTGACTTTGTAAAATTCCATTATGCTCCACAATAAATATCTTCTCAGAGGAACAAAAGCATTACAATTAAAAAGGCTATTTATAAGAGATCTCCAAATGACAATTACAGCACTTCTTGTTGTGAATCCACAAACAAAAGTGACTAGAGATAACAGAAAATACAGTTGGAATCGGAAGTCTATAGAAAAACTACATTATTGTAGCAATAATACAAGAATTTCACTGCCTTGGAAAGCAGCAGTGATATCAATGGCAAACAGGTAATGATTAAAAACAATAGAAATCTGGACACAGAAAGTACTAAGGTAGAGAACCAAACTTTTCCTGATATTTAAAGGTAGCAAACACAGATTTAAGCTGAACCAGGCAGACACTTAGCATTTGCAAATAAGGTGACTTATGTACACGTATAAATGGGCTTACAAATCCATGCTTATGACTGTGGGTTTTTACCTACTTGGTTCATTAATCTAGGCAATGGGAAATGTAATTCCACTTGGATCTAGATAACATGACTACCATAGTAGGCAAGCTATTAATATTGTCTGAGGGATAACATCATCAGATATCTCAACAGAATCAAAGTAATATGAAACAATGCAATACACTGTCAAAAAAAAAACCAACTTTCTTTTCTTTATGAATACTTGAGGTAGCGTTAAGACAGAGATTTATGATTTTATTGTATATGTTAACGTGATATTTTTCCATTTCAGTGTGGTTTTTAACTTGTGCTGTTCCTCCATGTCACTGTGGTCCTTATTCTGTCCTTTCCCAGCATAACTATGTAGACTTGAGGAACCTCTTGCTGTCCTTCCAGAGTGTGCTTTATGGGATATTTCCTAGCACAAGTTTGTGTGACTGCAATATTGCTAGGGAAGCATTTCATCACTAAATATGATTAAACTACTGTAATCCCATGCATGTATCGTCACAAAAAATTGAAGTCATATTAAACTGGTATTGCTCACTCCCTATAACTTTCTTCAGGCTAGGCAAAAGGGCCAGGCAGAAGGTAAATCCCACAATCCAAATCCACTTCAATTGGCAATAAATTTTGGCAATTTTTTTTCCCCCAAATTGCGTATTTTCTCCTTGACAATAATTGTTGAGCGATTTTGTCTTTGTCTTGGCCCATGAGCTTTTTCATCTAATTCTTTTGCCCTGTTCTGTTGAGGAAGGGGAATGAGAACAACAGGGTGAGCCAACAGCAGTTGGCCAAGGTCAGCCCACCACATGGCTGTGACAAACTTAAAGCAGGACAAAACATATTGCTCTTAATAATTATGATTCTGATTAAAGATATGTTAGGAATGTATAATGGTTCAGTATTTCAGTAAAGTCCATAAAAATTGCAGTTGCTGGTTAAGCACCTCTGAGGCTCTCCATTTTCAAGAAAATCCTTGTTCAGAAATGGTTTATACCAATTAAATGTATACATAGCACAACAGCTTGTATTAGTAAAAGTAATATAATTGATCAAAATGTCTTTGAAAAATAATTTCTGTGGGTTTTCAAAACTTGAGCTGTTTTACCAATCTGCATTAAAAACACTTTTTAAAAATCAGGAAATATGGGCTGCTAGAGCTGAAGTGAATCTATTCTGCCCTGACTTACCTGACTTATTCTATGAAGCCTTCAATTATTTTGGTTGAGCTTGCCTTGTCTTGCTGGCCTTTATAGAAAACAGAAGGCACAAAAGATAACTGATGTTTCCCCATCTGTTTCCTTAATAAATGCCCTTTGCTACAAAGGACTGGTGTGCAGACAAGAAAATAGGACTCACTTATCAAACGATACACTCAGTGCTGCCAGAGATCCAAGCTGTGTTTTGATAAGGATTTCCTGGTTGATGTGACAAATTTCTGCCCGAATCTCAGAGGTATTTCAGGCATCTGGTGAAAGCAGTTCATCCAGATCATGAAAACAAATCACTTTAAATTAGTAAAGTCCTAAGCTCATCTCTCCCCACCCCAGAAAAAACAAAACACAAAAATCTCCTCTAGCTTTGACATTTGGAAACATGATGCCATGCTATTTCCTAAAGGCCCAAATGACAAGACTAAATAACAGAAAAAAAGCCAAAATCAAAACCTGACTTGTATGTATACATAAAACCTTCAATTTGCAGACAGAAAAATCCATAAGTGATTACTCTAGTCAACGCTCACAAATTATCAGTCTGGTTTTGGATATATTTTGAAAAGCAGCTGTATGAAACATGAAATGTTTTCAAATACACACAGCTAACAGCATGGTTTTTTTCTGGTCAGATATTTTATTACTGATAAAGCCCTGTATCTTTAAACAAAAAGGAAGATGAGTCTGGGTGCACCCTTTATTTAAACTTCCCTACTGTTACTAATTTCACCTACTAGATCTTTCCAATGTATTTGGCCAAAAGTGCTTTTCATGGCAATGCTAAGATTGCAAAGACTCTATCAAGGATGCTGCAGTTCCTGCATCTTGCATGGAGAAGAGGTTGTGTTTGAATCTATCCCCTACTGTGTATATTGCTTTTCCCACAATAGTCAGTGTTACTACATAAAACTGCTCTTCATCTTTTTCACCTCAGACAAAGGAAATCCAGACAATAGCTCTCAGACATGCTGCAGTCATAGCTGCACCAGTTACAAAAATAATTAAAAAAAAGTCACAATCAAGTTGAAATAATCAATTTATCCTACTTCACTCAGAATAACCCAATTGCTCAGGTGCCATGTGAATGATGTCTTTTTTGGCACTGTGTCACATAAGCCACTGCCAGAGGCAGAAATTTGAGATAACTCCGGGATCATTCCCACAAATTAAGAAACTGTCAATAGGGTGAGGCATGCCTCCCTTTAAATGCCTGCAGCACCTTCCCCATGTCTTGGTAAGGATGGGGGGTCCCTGACTGGATTAGTCCTGATAGCCTGGGGAGGAAGCAATACATTTCCCAAAGAGCTATCACTCTGGAGAAAGGAGCAAGGAGAGACACAGGTTTATGGACTACAAAGCTCTTTGGCAAAAGGTCAAACAGTCAATGAATATAATTCTTCAAGGTAAAAAGACAAGAGATTGAAATGTTTAGTTTACAAAGCAAGAGAAAAAGCAAGCTCACAAACTGATAAAAGCAGAGATAAAAAGAAATCTGTGGCATAACAATTAGATAATTTTACAGTGCTTTTCTCAACAGACTGAAGTCTCTGGATTTGAAATAGTTGCTTTGGAAAAAGATTTCCTGAATGGGTTTTATAGATTACTTTTCTGGATACGGATCACTCTAATGACTTGCAGAACTACAAGAGTGAGGCTAATTTTAATTCTCATACAGTGGATATTATTGTCTCTGCTATTCCTGAACATGGATCAACTAAATTAGTCTTTTTTCTGCTCCTGGTTCAGATGTTAGGTTGTCTTGCTTCTTGTCTTACTCCCCTCACTGGGAAAGAAAATACGTTACAGTAAAAATAGTATTAATCCCTTGGAGTGATGCATCATGAAAATAGTTTTCAATTCTGAATTCTACCTGAGAACAACATATACAGGATAGTGTTTTTCTTTTGTATGTACTTTGTATTGTGCAAAAATGGCAACTTTTTAATAATCTTTGCTGATATAAGTTCATTGTGTAATTATATTTTGTGTCAATGAGCCTTTGCTAAGCCATCAGCCAAGCATTTCAGAAACTGTCTTTCAATCCATAAAATCTCTCTTTTTTATTTTTTTTTAACTTCACAGGGTTGTAAAAGGATAACCAAAACATGCCTATCTCAGAGTTTTCTACAGCAGACCTAAATCACACCTTTAGCAAGAAGATTAATTGAGTTATCCTTGAAACCACTGCTGCATTGACATTTACAGCACAGGTTTCTTTGTGACACGTTGCTACCTCAGTTTCAATATGGCTTCTTTGACCTGAAGAAAAAGGATTGATATACAGACATTAAATCTGACCAACTGTAGTGATGGGCAGACCATCTAAATCACTGTCCTTAAACCACCACTGTCACAATAGCCTTGATCCTTGCTCTGTCCTTTATGACCTTCTGATTGTCTACCAATAACTCCAGGTACTCACGTCAACCCAGAGTCTCCAAAAGCACTCTGTATTTCCCTTCCCTAGCAATGACCTGAGGAAAAGACAAGATTACTCTGTGGTGGTTCTGAGTCTACCTGCACTGAAAGGTGCCTATGAAGGTACACTGAATGGGTATTGCTGAATTAGTGCCACCAAGCAGGCAGCAAGCAACATTTGGCAGATCAGGACAAGATAAGAACCTCAAATGGAATTCCAAGTTTCATGTGCAATGTTAATTTATATCCTTTAAAAGATGCTCTATCATTTGAACAAGCTTGTCCTAAGCAATTTGCATTATTAAATTGCTCTTAGATTTCTTGTTTTGCACATTCCCTCCTCTTACTTCCTTTGTAAAAAAATTCAGAATACACTCCTGATTCTGTAAAAATCTAAGTTCAGTCTTAAACCTCATTTTACACCTACTTCAAAAAAAACAAAACAACTGAATCAAAGCAAGCTTTGCTGAGAAGAATTGCAGCTTGGGTTGTTTGACCAATACTTAGTGATGTTCACATTTCAATAGAATACTCAGTAAATCATAAATCAAAAAACAAAAAAAGCATACTGATTTTAAAAACAAGTGCTGGATGGAACTTATTGTAGGACAGATGGCTGGAATAATGCCAGTGCCCTTAGTGAAGAACACTTATGCTTATAGACCATTCTGACATCCAGAGATCCCTGCTGCTTAAAAAATTGTACAAGAATGTAACACATAAAACAATGTCTCCATTTGGCAAACAACATGTGATGCAAATGACTTCCTGAAGAAAATAGAGCAGAGCAGCCTTAACATCAGGCTGAGGACATCGACCAATGTTTCCAGATATTGAAACACTTGTCACAGTATGCCTTCACACAATTATAAATATTTCTTTTCTTTCTTAAGAAGACTGCTTAATATTCCAAGGATTTCAGAACAATAAAATTGGTATCCTTTTACTGTGTTTACACAATTGTTTGAAGACTATAGGAGACAATGCAGCTTACTCGAAACTGTGGGGTGCCCCTTGCATTGCTCTTTTACTTGCTCAGTGTGTAGTAGGAGAAAATAAAATCTGTGGATTTAGAAATATTTGAGGAGTTTCCAGGAAAAATGTTTAGGATGACACTTAGCTCCCTTGGCAGCAAAAGCTAGATTATTCAGTCTAAACCCAAATGTAGCCCCCAAACCAAGTTCCAACAACTCCTTTTTCCAGTAGACTAATTCTGAAGGTGGTTAAAGTAACCAGGTTGGCTTACCCTGTTTATTCATCTGTGCATGCTCAAAACCGCCTCAAAAGGCATGGGAGATGATATTTCTTACCAAAGGCTCCATTATGGTCTAGAAGTAAGCAACTATACAGTATTTAAATTTGATTAAAATGGAGCTCATCACCTTTTTAACAACTTAGTGGTTAAGCACTGCTCCAGAAAGCAGCCAGCATACATTCTAAGCTGCACACAGCCTCTGGTGTTACCTAAAAGTGCATTACATGGAGCAGGGCCATGTAAAAATGAACTCCTACTCAGGTGCACAACCAAAACACTCACACTAAGCCAGCTAAAGCAGCCACACCAACACTCCAGGCTTTAAGCTGCCTGTTGCCACTTGCTTTTCAAGAATTTTAGGTGGCCAGTCTGGCAGCCAGAGATGCTATTCAGCTTTAGAGTCTGACATCTGAGATAGGAGGCAAATCTGATGTAAGGTGCAAGTTAATGTTGGTCTTCTAAAAGACTAGATAAGGTTTTGCTCTAAATCTAAAATGTATACTAGGAAAAAAAGAAAAAAAGAAAATAGTTGTTGTTTTTGGGGTTTTTTTTAAAATAAGACTTAAAGCATCTATAGTTTCTTGAATAAAATTGCCCAGACAGCTGAATTTCTACTGTGACGTATAATGAGTTCCATAATGACCTCTGCAGAAGTAAGCAAATCCATGCCTCTTTTTTTACCTAGTCATTTTCCTACTTACAAACCAGGTGCACAATCCCATGAAGTGTGTCTGGTGTGAAAGTTCAGAGTGTACAAACTACAGCGTTTCAGACACTTGTAGTAAAATAAAAGGCAGAAATAATAAAATAACTAGATTTGGAGGCAGCCCTCACCTCAAGATATAACAGGCCAATGAGCATTCATGACAAATCCAGGAAGTGGGACACCTGATGATGAGACAGAAAAGGTCAGAAGAACATGCTTGTATCCCAGCCATGTAAAGGATTTGATTTCTAATACAGAGCAGGTAGATAATCATAGGGCTTCCATAAAAAGAATAAAGTTTTAGGTGCTCACTGGCAGAGGGTGTGTCTTCACAGCTATAACTGTGTGTATTTTTCCTTGTTCACTCTCCCTTCATAAATCTTATGTTCTTGGCTTTTCAGTGTAAGGAAGACATAGAACAACATGAGAAAATACAAAGAGAAAAAGGAAAAAAAATGTTATGGAGTGAAGAAAAATAAAAGGGTAAAAAGCTTAAATTCATAACGCACAAAAAGAAAACCATGATTGCAGTCTAAAAATACATTCCAGCTAACAGTATAAGAATATGGATATGTGAACACAGAAAGGAGGAGTAAGAGTTGTTACAAGAGAAAGGTTTAAGTAGAACATAAAATAATGTCTTTTCAATAACAAGAATACTGCAAAAAAGAAATTTATTCTTCAAGGAAAATAGACATGACAGAAAATTTGTCCATGTCCAACAACTATTCAAATCTTTCACTAGTGAACTGCTAGCAACATTATCAAATGGAATAAAAGTGGCTTTTGAAGAATGACCATAATTAACTATTTCTGTGATAAAAGAACTAATAGTCATATGGTGCTAGAGTTGAGAATGTATGCTGTTATTGGGGAAAAAAAAAAAATAATCAAGACTTACAGCACCTTAGCCACACTTTATCTGATAGAAATGCATATGGAAAAATAGAAAATATCATTATTATATTTTAATAGGGAACAGAGAAGCTTTAAATAAAAACCAACACATTAAATACAAAAAAATTATCTCAAATTAAACCCATAAAAAATCTAAATACTAAATACTAATATTAAAAAATAACTATAGTGAAATCAATAAATTAACACAAAATAAATATTTTTTTTTCCTAAACTTGTGTTATTACATTTTGATGGCAAAAAATTCATCTTATCTCTAAAGCAGGACATGAATATGCATACATAGACAGTTAAATACTGAAGAAAGCTTCATAAGAAATTTAATGTAGCGTTACAAATGCAGATAAATTATTTATAATTTATTGTTAGACTATACATTAATAAAACAGAAAAACTGAAGCTATGATAACATATATAATTATACTGAACCTCAGTTAAGGATATGTTTTCTGATTGTCCTAATTGTGCAAGTCTAAACTTGGAACTAAACCACTGAGCAGCACAATTGTATTTTGATTTACAAATTGCTGTTATTTTATGCCATTTGAGAAAAATGAATTTCAAAGGTAAAACAGTAAGACAGTATTTCAGACATAGTCTATGAGAACAAGTTCCATGTTCTGTATGATTTATCTTTTAAGCCCTAAAATGATAATTACATTTAAATTACTCTCCAATTCCATTGCATTAACATAATTGTGTGTCAACTAACAAGATGTACTTATTACATGGAGAATTTCTGGCCGATTTACACATGTAATAACATGTTACTGTTAAATTTATTGTACACCTAACAATGCTTTGCCTAGCAACTCTGTCTCACTGAAAATGGTGTCACTAAACAACAGCAGCTCTATTTCCCGTTGACCTCAACGAACTCCTCAGTGCTCTGTAAGGAATGTAACATTTAGCATTGTGCTACTGCACTTCTCCAAAGAAAATTATACACTTTAAACACAAGACTAGAGTAAGCATTGTCTGAAAACTTCAACACTCTCTCCATGCTAGGAAGGAATTCTGCCTTTGCAATAGGTGCAGTAAAAGCAAGTTAGGTTTCGCTTTAATTTTGTGCCAGATGGGAAATTCACAAAGATATCTGGAGAATTAAACTAGGCAATTTCAGCAGTTTGGTGCTGAACCCAGGAAGCAAAACTTTATTCTTACCTCTACTTGTATGAGCAAAAGTTGGTTAATCTAGCCCCACACACATATATAAAAATGTAAAGCCACAGCCGAAGTTTTGGTGCAAATTGAGAAAAAGTGTTTGATGATGAAAAACATTATTAGGTCACCATTCACTTGCTTTTCCAGCACAGAATTACTCACAACAGTGTAAATGTTTCTGAAAGCTAAAACGCACATATGGAATGCTTGTCTTCCATGAAACACTGTTAAAACTAAAAGGTTCTGTGAATGTTGAATGGTCTGCTTGCAAGTTCTCTCTTGCAAAACCCTATGTTCATTTAAAAGAAAATAAATCCAAAAGTCTACAGTCCTGGTATATTTTATTTTATAAATACCAATTTCTCTGTGAGAGCAAATGCACATATTTCTCAATGTGACAGTCTGAAGATTTTTCTGCTCTACTCCCAAAGTAACACTGACTCTGTACATTCAGAAAAATCATAGACGACGCCTTGATTTTACTTGAAAGTAAAGTTTCTCACAGGAAATTGAATGTACTCATTTTTCACGGACAAGTTTGTCTATTTTTTGGAATCATACAAAAAAAATACTTCTCTAGTTCTAGAAAGTCCTTGGATATATGCTACTAGTTTCCAGAAACTGCTAGATTCTTTGAGTTAAATATTCGATCAGAATGAATATTCAACAGAATATTCAACCAGAAAATTAAATCTCCCATTAACAATCAAAGGGTATGCACAATTTACGGGCGAGCGGTTATTGTAATTAAAAGAAAAAAGTGAAATAGAAAGTGACTTAAATCTGAAAATAGCTACTGAACATTTTCTCTAGCTACTTTGCTAATCCATGCATTCAGAAGGGCAGCCACACTTTGTGCAGACCTGGAGGTGATACCAGAGTGAAGAACGGCAGAAGGGCTTGCACTCCAGGAAGCAGGCAGGGGGAAAAATGCTAAATAAATCTCATCCTTTCACTGTCAGTTTGTTCCCTAGAGAATTTTTCTTCAGTAGCATGTTGAATCTGGTTATAAATGTCCCAAGAGATGAGGCTTCCACCTTTTTTCTAAAGAGCTATCTCTAAGTCATAAGGAAGAGATTAATTTTATCCTTTTTGATATTGTATACCAGCACTCTCACAGTAATGTTATTGGTATGCACCACATTGAAAAGAAAATGGAAAAGAAAAATGAAATGCCTTTCAGATACTTATACCATGTTTCCCTTTGGTTATGAAAGGAACATTGTAAGAATTTTTGGCTCAATTAATTGAATATAGTGCTAGTTGAGGTAATTTATTTTGTAAAGTAAATGTGTACTATCTTCAAAGCAGTTTCTTGCTTTTCTATTTCTGACAGAAAGCTTTAAACACAAATCTGTCATGGTTAGAAATTTATTAATTTCCAGGTGGAAATAATTAACTGACAGTTTGTATTC
>VRYO01002297.1:50394527-50449137 GCA_009812075.1 Sialia sialis
GAAGTTTCAATCACAGTATCCACTGAGTTGCTGAGGGTCATCTATTTAACTCCATCCCACTTGTCTTTTCCTTCACTGTTGGCTCAAGTACCAGTCTCAATTATCAAGACCATTTCTCTCTCATCAACCATGAAGACTGAGCTCTGCCACTGATTAGCTCATAATCCAAACCTTCATGCATTTACTATGTTTAAAAAAAAGAAATCTGTTTCTTTTCTCCCTGCTTTGCTTTTCAGATTTGGAAGATTGCCTTGTAAACATAGACAGAACTACCTCATTAATCTTCTTCATGCCCTGTTCTATGTTTCTTTTTTTTTATTGAAGCCATCATAAAGTTACTGTTAACATACTACCTATCATACTCATTGTCTTTGCCTCTTCTTTTATCTCTGATGGGGCAGTTTCCCAACACACAATCAGACCTTTAAGGCACCAAATGCAATTTTGTTTGGTATTTATACATAGAATCCTAAGCCACGACTGAGTTTTCTACAAAATATTAATAACAATAAACAAGCCCAGCAAAAAAAATACACAAAAAAATAAACAAAACCCAGCAAAATAGACACACATGCACAAAATCTAGAGAGTTTCCTTCATCCTGATTTTTATTGCCATTATGTTTTTTAAGTGTTACAGCTAACAGTCTTCCTATTCCAGACAAAAAGAAGCATTGCAATGTTTTCCTTCAGTGAACAGATACTGTGTCCAATCTTTTGCTTTCATAAAAATCTAAATTACGGGAAATTATCATATGACTTAGCATGGCAATCATAGAGTGCAAACAGCAAATACTGGAGACACTGTGCAAAGAAGATCTCATTGGTGACGTGCAAGATGATATTCTGCAGCATATAACAAGTTTCAATGACTGGCAGCCAAGTACAACTCCAGAACAGATAAGCTGAGTTTAGAACTTCTCACAAACTAATGAATAGTGATGCTTGTGTAGATCATTTGCCAGAAAGAGAAACTTTGCCCTCACCATGTGAGCCTTCCAATTGAGAATATTTTTAATGGTTTTTTTTTGTGAATAGCCCTTTTTACCTTTAGAGAGTATAAGTTTGAGATGAAACATTGGAATAATTCTGTATCCGATTGGCACCTGACAAATATTTAAGTTTCATGGCATTGCCTGCTATGATGCAAGTCTACAGTCCAAATTTCACAAGGAATTTTTGAAGGAACTGATTATAAAGCTATCACATTAAACACATGGTACTTAGAAACCTAGGTATTGCATAGTGCAATTAGCTAAGCCACTGATAAGATAAATTTCAGTGCAGCCAGTGAATACCTGTGCAACTCCTGGATAAATGACCGGCAGCACTAAGTTCAGAAGATGGCTATTTACCTCCAAATAACCCAAATTATATTCGGTTCAAATGCATAGACAATGGCGGTCTCAAACCAATACTGAACTTTTTCAGGTACAGAGATTTTTATAGGACTAATTAAACCAAACAGATTTTCTGATTCATTCTGTCAGCTTCTCTGCCTTTGGATGTTTTCTGCTCCCTTCCATTATGGGCACACTGAAGCTTAACCAATGAACCATGATAAAACCAACTGCTGACTGGTTATTGAGTTTAGTTGTCCAAAGAGTATAATGCAAACATCCATATCCATGGAGTGTACAAGGGATTCTACTAACCCAACAATCACCATTTCTTACTCTCTTGTTAACTTTACCACCTTCTTTGATCAATACTGGGTTTCAATGCAAAGTCAATTACAAATTCTGGAAAGAAAAAAAAGGCCCCCTAGGTTTTCATCTGTCAAAAAGAAGGACTTAAGAACCATCGATATAGTAACAGTCTTCTAGTAATTTCTAATCTTTGTCATAACTGACACATGCAGCTGCACTTCATACAATATTTTTCAAGATAATTTTAAATTTAGAAGAAACACAGAACTAAATTAATCTTGAGATAGTTTTCAAATCAAGACAACTGCACACTTTATTGTTAGAATATTTTTTACTATTTTCTTCATATGCCCTTATTTTCTTCAGAGCATAAAAACAAGAAATTGATATAATTGAATGATCAGTTACTAAACGTCTGACTAAATCACTTGGTTCTTGAATTACACTACTACATAGTCATCCTGTCATCTAGACTACAGGAAGACTTTTGCTTCATATTATCTAACCTTGCTTTTGTTTTCTTCAAACTGTCCCTTTGCATCATTGTAGTGAAGACTTTGATATTTAAACAGGTCTATTTTTCTCTCTATACACACAGGGATTCTTGCTGATTTGTCAAGATTACATTTTGCATTCTTGCAGTCAGCAGAATTTTACAGATGTCAAAACCATTCTAGAAAAGTAGAAAAGCTGGTAGTTCTGCTTCAAACATGAAAAGCCTTTGTAAGCCAAGAAAACTCCATAATTCACTGAAGGACATATGCTGCAGAGGATGAGTGCTGGGTGAGTATATAGTAGAGAATTCTGGTGCAAACATCAGGATGGAGGAGGATTTGGACAGTTGGGAAAAAGGGAGAGCATTCCCAGTCCTCTACTGCTGCTGCAGCCACACAGTGTGGAGCATCCAAGAAGCTAGTTTACAAGAAATGCTGTTTCTATCAACTACGCAATATTCAAGGGCTTCCCCTGAAAAACCCAAAGGCTGCTCCCTCTGCATGTCCTTCCACTCCCTGACTTTAAGGCACCAGACTGCATGACTGACTCTAGGTGTTAAATGTGAGCAAAATTATTGCCTTCTTTAAAAATCAAGAGATACTTGTAAGTCTCAGCCTCATAAATTCCCACACCCCACAGAAGGAGAATATCTGATGGCAATCAAGGCTGAAAGCTTTTGGGTCAGAGCTTGGACATTCTAAATCTTCAAAAATAAGCATATTTTAAAAATGGTGATTCTTCCATAACGTTAGAATAGAGGTGCATGTAAGCATATCTGTTAAAACTGAATAAACAGAGTATCCTTTTAACCTGAAGAGATGTATTTAAAATTCCTCCCTCAGCCCCCATACAATTGGTGCTGCCAATTATAGGACTACTTCTTTAACATCATGTGATGAAAGCATATCCCCTACTAGCAAAGCAGAATGAATCAGAGCTTACAGTAGCTACTAGACAGCTGTCAGAACTACTAAGCTCCCAAACCTCTATCCTGGCCCACAGCCCCATTACCACAGAAGTCAGAGTCAAAACATAATTTCAACCAAAGTTCCCTTTAATTAAGAGATGTCTAAACTTTTCACTGAACTCTCAAAGACATTATTTCAAACAATAGTGTTTGCATAGTTCAGGAACTTATTCACATCAGGTTTCTTCTGTTTTCAAACAAGGGAATATTGCTTTAAATACTTCAAAATATTCTGAGCGACAGATACATGCAAAGTTGAGTAACATTGTTTGCTTGGCATATCTGAGATAAGAGTGTCTAAATTTCATGCTTGCGCACTTTTATGTTCCTGTTCTACTCTTGATTACCTACTACTATATCTTCTAAATAACTTTGTTTTAGATCTACTGTGCAAATTCCCATAGCATTGTTGTCCTTCCCTTGCAAAGTACACCTACATTTGACCACAGAAGCAAGCACGCCAACAACAGTTTAAATCCCATCTTAAGTCTTATACAGAGTATTTTTTAATTAACACTTACTTTTATTAATTATCAAGATCTGTGTTATGGCGAACTTAATTCCCATCCCAGACTCCTCAGAAAAGCACTATCAGAATGGAATTCAGTATATCCAGGAAAGATTTTACTACAGCTTAGGACTGCAAATCATTCCAAGAAAACATTTAAATATAACATAAAACTGAGTTTTTATTTTTAAAAGAACACATACCATTCTTTATTTGGGGTTACAATAGACAAAGGGCATACATCAGCAGGCCTAAATGTCTCATTGTCTCACTGAAAGCAAGGCATTTGTCCCCACCTTTTTCATGACACCTTTCACCTTTTTGAAGGAAGAGCTGAACTGCAGGGATAATCTCTTTATTAGCGTATCTATTAGAGTACAAACTGAACAAGCAGAAGCTATAAAACGGTCCATAAGAGAAACATGTGTCCTCAGAAGATAATACATCCATCTGCTGGAGTTCTGCACAGAGCATTTGCTGAGTTCAGCAGAAGGGAGGGAGCACATGGGTTGATCAGTTCCTGCCACACGAGCCATCCTTAACAGCAAAGCATGGGAAATATGGATGAATTCTGCTGGGTGGCACACAATAGAACACTTTAAAACATAGTGACTATGTTCAAGACAATAAATTTCAAGGAATTTCTTCATCATCTGAGAAGTCTTTTTTACCAAATAATTTAAATAAACTGCCCATTCAGGTATAATCAGTATGAAAAGGTCCCAGGGCAGAGGAAAGTATTGCCACTTTCTGACTAATAAGGATGTGGTTTAGGTGGTATCTGCTTGATGTTGCACTGCTATTTGGCTGATACTTATTAGAGTAAGCAGTCATTCAGGTACTTAGCCCTAAACAGGAAAGATTTATTGCAAACACTACCCAAGCTTTGTTTTTAAAATTAAGTATTAACAAATATTTATAAATAATAATTTCTTCAAAAGACACATATCAGCCCAATCCTCAAAGTATTTGTGGTAAAAAATTCTCATTCTCAACTTACATCACTATTTGTTTCTGGCAGGTTGACCATTAGCAAGTAAAAAAAATTGTCTTCTTGATTTGGCAACTACACACAAGCTTTGAAGCATAAAGGCCATAAACTGCCCTGACTAATCTGCAACAGCTCAGCTTCCTTCCCTGCCTCATCAACACCACGGCATTAAAATGACATGTCCTATTAGAGACCTATTCAAGCTTGAATTAAACAGGATCTTCCATGACCTAATGGCTTTTAGATGATGTCCTAGAGCTCCTGCTCTCAAATACATAGATGTTTGGGTATTTTGATAAAGAACTAGTAGATCTATCAAGTGAAGAACTGATGCAAAAACAACACAATTAAGCATTGCTTGACCTATTGTAATACATACCATAAATACAAAATCACCTTTTAAGCACACAGGCTGGTTTAACTCTAACCATCAAAGATATCCCTCAGAGCCACTCACTCCCCCACCAGTAAGATTGGGAATAGAATCAAAAGAGTAAAAGAAAACAAAAATGTGCATTAAGACAAAGGCAGTTTAATACAGAAAGAAAAAGATACACACACAAAGCAAAACAAGGATTTGGCAGGTTAATGGTTGATCCATCTCCAAGAGAACAGGGCACTATCACCCATAACAATTACTTGGAAGACAAATGCCATCACTCCAGATGTTTCCCCCTTCCTCCACACATAACATACTGAGATAGATGTCATATGGCCTGGAACATCCCTTTGGTCATCCTGGGTCATCTGTCTCAGCTGTGTCTCCTCCCAGCTGTTAGTGAGCCTCCAACTACCCTTGCCAGCCATGGCAGTATGAGAAGCAGAAAAGGCTGTAGCTCTGTGTCACAGCTATGTCGAGACAGATAGGGCTGGAATCACCACCATGCCTTCTTTTACAGGCCTTTCTCTCATGCAACTCTGACTCTATCTCACAGAGATCTGTGATGATTCAGACTCCTCCTCTTACTGGCAGCTTCACCCAGTAGTGATTCCTTTTCTAATAGGCAGCTCCACACAGCTCTGATTCCTTCTTCCACTCCACATCACTGGCTAAACCCAAGCCGTTCCTTTCCTGGCTGCCTAACCCTATCTGTCCCTTACACAACATGCTCTTACATCCTCACAGCACAGCCAGCAGCCTCCTGCTCTTACTCCAGCAGACTCTTGCCCTCAAGCTCCAACTGCAAGTAGCTGTAACTCCAGCCAGCTATCCCACTCCCTTATTTCCCCCAAACTGGTTGGCCAGACACATGTTTTCACTCCTTGGTAATCAGTACAGCTGCAAGTCATTGGGGAAGATTCCCTCCTGCACAATCCTTTCTCCACAGCTCTGTGCAAGCCCTGCTCAGCAACAACAAAAACATCTCCATAATATCAACCCTTTGTCCAGCACAAATCCAAACAGACAGCGTCATACCAGCCATGGTGAAGAAAATTAACTCTACCCCAGCCAAAACTAGCACACAAAGAAATGCTGTGATCATCAAGCTGTGCTTGGTGTTATCTGCTGCCTTAGAGCTGCACTGGGTTAAAGGGATACAGCCCAAATGACCTTTTGTCACAAACACTGCACAGCATGGATTTGTGGATCTAAGTCTATAAGTTGTTCTTAAATTGGCCAGAACGGCCCAGTTCAGTGTGGCCCTAGTGTTAATGCCATCTCTTCCTGACAGAAATGGGTTAGAGAGCAACAGCCTATGTTGCTGTGCTGTCAGATATAAAAGAAAGTAAGCTTCTGGAAAGCAGCGAGATGTAGGGTCAAGAATTATTCTGCATCCAGATATAGCCACTAAAATCAGGAAAAAAAAAGAGTGACTTTTTGACTTAACACCTTTCAGTGAGGTTGATGCTATGACTTGTGATAGGGTGATAAAGAATTCCAGAGCAGTTTTGGCCTTCCACAGATTTGGCAATATAATGGATCCTTTCTGTCATGGCTTTAACAACAGTTGTACTTTTATAACACAAACTCAAAAAGACAAAATCCAGTAGATAAGAATTCATCCTATAAAATTGGCTATACTTGTATCCTTTAAGACATGCTAAGGAAAGATCAGTAGAGGAACAACACTTTGTATAAAAAAAACCAAAAAGAAATTAAAAAACAAAAACTTTATTTCTTATCCAAAACGGAAATGTTTAGCAGAATACTACATCAAACACAGATAAAGAGAAAAATCTTGAGATCTTAATTGTGCTTAATACAGCATAAGCACTTAAAGATTACAAGGAAAATAGATATCAAGGTTTTCACAATTTGAAGCATCAGATCTTCAGTCAAATTCCACTGCCTATTTGTCTGGCTACTCAGGACAAAATTAGTATCCTTCAGATACATTTTCCAAGAAAAACTCCTTGTAGCCTAGGGGAAGCACATTGATCTGTAAGTCTAAAGAATATATTATCTTCCTACCTATCCTGGTTGCTGTCTGTACTTCCATGAAGAGGTTGGTTGAGGGTAAGCTGGGGTTAAGAGGTTGATCACCATTGCCTCAAATTAGTACTAGCTTGTTGTGTTGCATGAGGAAACTAATATGCAGTCTGAACCGAGAATTTCGAGAATTCTCAGCTCTGCTGAATGAGGCCTCAATCCAGTAGTCTCATGCAGTGCCTCACACAGCAAACATATGAAATTTGTATGGAGTTTCTATTAGACTGCTTGGTATTATTTCTTAGGTATCTAGGAGTAATTCCATTGTTATGAAATTACAGTAGCCCTTATTTTGACTGACAGAAACTTGACATGATAAATAGATTTAAAATTTTGGACCTGTTTACAGCTTTCTTTGGATTATACACGAAATAGTTCTGATTCATAGACTTTTTAAAAATTATTTTGGCAGCCTAGGATTTTTTCAACATTCTAAATAAAATATATTAGAAACTGTAAAAAAAAATTAGTTTAGCTCTACACAAACAATTATGGTAACTGGTCATTTTGATGCACAATATTTCACTTTAGGGAGCAAACAGGAAAGACTCACCTGGGAAAAGTAGCTAGTAATAGCTGAATGAGAGTTTTGGCATAGTTGAATTTCCTCAATACTTTGCTCAAGCTAATTTGAAATAACTGCTTATACATGATGGGAATTTCCTTCTCTCTTCCATGTTGTGGCTTAAGGTACAGACTGAGAGCAGAAACATGACCTGTTTGGGTGCCCAAGGAGGGATACTATTTCTAGAAGAATTGGGTGAGAAGGGGAATATAGCACATTGGTGAGGTAAAAATGATGCCAACCCCCACAATAATTCCATAATACATTAGTTGACATAAAAATATGTTAGCTTTAAATTCATAAAAGACCTCATCCCTTTTTAAAAATTATTTTGATAAAATATGCAGTACCCTGAAAAGTTCTAGAAGTGTTTAATACCACTAGTATTAGACACTTGCTACTTGTTTATAATCATCTATTCATCATCTATTTAAAATTCTTACGTTTTGCATTGATGCGGCACATTGGTGAGCCTTTATTAAAGAAAAAGCTTTATTAAAAGGGCACCATAAGTGTTATACTTTCTCCTGTTAGGAAGAACTAGCAGGCATCTATTTTTCAAGACTGCGTACAGTTCATCAATACAGATTACAATTGAAAATTTATAATTGTATAAAATATAAGAGTTACAAGAGGCACTTTATATAGAATGATTCAAGTTCATGTCACACAAGGGTTTCTATTATGGGTTCACATTTGTGTATGTTCTATTTTTATGAAAACTATGCTTTACTTGCTTAACTGTTCTGGGTTAAATCACAGAGCAGTATGGGATTTTTGTGCATTCAGTAAGCCAATGGCAAAATCTCTTTATTAAGACATGCAATTTGGAAAAAAACCCACATTATGTCATCCAGTCTCCTTCAGCAAAAATTAGTACCATGTGTGGGAGTATTTTAAGGTGCATTATACAGAGTGCATGCTACAATTTAAACAGAATTAATAACATGACTTGGAATATTTGCAAAACTTCTTCAACTCAACTTTTTGAATACATCATTTAATAAACCTTTATGTTCAGTTTAAAAAGAACTGGCACAGTACATACTTAGGAAGTGCAATTTGTGGTCTTGTAAAGTTCAGCAATTCCTTCATGGAAATGAAGGTTTTAATGATGATTCTTGCTGCTGAGGCTTACTGGACAGGGTTGGGATTTTTTTTTCCATCCTGCAGTACAAAGGACTGATTAATTTGAAATAAAAACCATGGATATTTAATCCACTGAAAATAACAGCATGAACGTTCTTAATCCGTTCATTTTATCCGGTAATTTTATGAGCAGTTCTTTGTACAGCAAGTGTATCTTGAAGGAGTTGTAAGCCATTTTTACACTTCATTTACGTAATACAGGAGATGTGATTTGATGATGTAACAATTCAGAGAATCTCTCTATATTCAACTAGAATTCTAATTGAGGGTATGAAGTTGCTGCACCATTAAACAACTTAGAGTATATAATATCAAGGCAAAGCCAGGGGTGTCCTGGACCAGGAATAATTAATCCTTAATAGCCAACACTTGAATGGCATCTTTCTAGGAAAACAGACTACCAAAGACTATGGAAAACCTGAGATATTAGGAAGAATATTTTTACTGTGAGAGTGGTGAGGCTGAACAGGTTGCCCAGAGAAATTGTGGATGTCCTATCCCTGCAAATGTTCAAGGCTGGGCTGGATGGAGCTATAAGCAAATCTGATCTAGTAAAAGAGTGGTTGAAACCAGATGATCTTTCAGGTCCCTCCTAACCAAAAAATTTCTATGATTCTATGTTTCTGTGCACGACCTCCCACTCAAAGGAGGTAATGGCTTGGTTCAGTAGAGAAAAAATAGTACATACGGAGAATGTGAATAAATCAGAAGTACTTGTGCAGTACTTAATTAGCAGCAATTTAGCACGTATTAAAAAAAATAAAATCCTGAAATAATTTGCTTTAATAAAAGTTCTAATTTTACTGTGGATAGTCAACAGTATGAACAAACTCATTCATATCAGCTTGCCTGGCTTTCAGAGTCAGTAATGTGTGTGCGTTACTGCAACCTGAGAATCAGATGCACAGTCATTTACTTACATGGTGGAAGTTCATTCCTATAAATGTTTCTGTGTGTTATGTTATAAAGCAGAGACAGGAATTACTACTTTTTAAAGAAAATTTCTTGTAGGTCAAAAGCCTGAGATGTCCATGATACAACTGTCTGAAATACAGTGCCACCTGTGCAGCATCAGAATAGCAGATTCCCAACTGCAGCCACATAGCAGGATTTATTATGCATAACCATTGTGCCTTTGACAAAGTATAATTTCAATAGCTGAGTACTTCAGGTAAGAAGTACTAAAACACATTATTACAGAAACATAGAATAGTTTCAGCTTTTCTAAAGCAGCTTTCTAAAACAAACCAGGTTTTTCAATTTCTGCTTTTTAGCATGCGCAAAGGTACACAGACTAAAGTCTTAACACCTGACTAGACAGAGATACGGAATTTCTGTAATTCTCTCTCTCTCTCTTTTTCTTTTTTTGTTTTTTCTTTTTTTTTTTTTTTTTTTTTAATACAGAAAGACAGAAACATAGGAATTTGCAGGGGATCACTGAAAGTCTTCCAGTCAGAGTTCCTGCTCATGACTGGTCCAGATTTAAAATTACATAACTTGAACAGAGCAGGGTCTTTGGATGAATTTTTGAAATCTTTAAGGGTGAAGATTCTGCAGCTTCTCTGAACATTTTCTCCACTCTCAAACCACTCTCAGTAAGACCCATTTTTCTCATAACTCAGCATAATTTCCATTAATGCAACCTGCAACTGCTCTTTTTCTGCAGTGATAAAGAGTCTGCTTCTGTCTGCAATCTGCATTTGGGAATAGAGGAGTGGAGTTATATTTCCCTTTCCCATCTCTTCTCCTCTTCAGGCTAAACTGCCCTGTGCTGCAATTTCCTGACAGCCTTCATTAAGACTCTCTCAAGTTTGTCAATGTTTCTATCACACTGAGAGTCCCAAAACATGAACCAGTACTCAAGACATAATTCTGTCTTTGCTGAAAGAATAATCACCTTCCTTGACCAGCAGGTTGCACTCTTGCTAATATAGACTTATTGGATGGGGCTACTAATATGGTGTTAGTTTTCATTACCACAAAGTCACACGCTAAAACATGCTCAGTTTGGGCCACCAGAACCCCCAGCTCCTTTTCTTCAGAGCTGTTCCTATGTATTCAGTCCCCAGACAATACTACTTCATGGGTTATTCTATCTCAGAAGCAAGTATTTACATTTAATTTTGTTGAGTTTCGGTGAGATTGGGTCCCCAGTGTGGAGGCATCTGCAGTTTGATGAACACCCAATCACTTCTGCTGTTGCTGATTGTTTTTTGGCTTTGCTTTCTTTTTACCTTTGGCATCATGCCTTCTTTCTGTGCCTCTGGAATCCACATTTCTCCTGACACCAGTCCTCTTGTCAAGTCCATGTGCTTCATGCTATCTGGCCTTTCTTTTCCTGTATACCTTGTCTACAACTATGAAAACAGTGTTGCCATAAAACCTTCCTTTCATACTATTCATATTTATCTCACCTGAATTATTTCTGTTATTTACTCCATGATAATATTTCCTAGATTTTGTGTGGGTACTGGCACCTGAAAGGTGGGAGGGAGGTTTGGAAGGAGGGAAAAAAGAAGGGAGGGAATCAGGAAGGGAGAGGGGATGGTGGTTTCGTTTAAATACACAGAAGCAAAGATAGCCCCTGTGGAGATAAAATTAGCTTTTCAAACAGAATATACTCATGCAGACTTTGATAAAAAGTGATAATTGTTTGACAGAACATTAAATTGATAATCATTCATTAAACTAATTATGATAAATACCTTGTATTCTCCAATTGTGTTTTGTTTCAGATGCAGTGCTTTCAGGACCAAGTCAAATTCTATATATAACTAGATTTCCCTCTCTAGTTGTAGAAAAATCACTACTTTCAGCAGTTTATGAAGCTTCTGGTTGTTGTTTTTTCAAATTATGTGTTTTTATGAAGCCAGACCCACCATTCACACTCGGTAATATAAAAGCTTTCTTCCAGAGAAAGCTTAAATGCGACAAAGAGGTTGTATCATAACAGAGAAAGGAAGGGTGATTTGATTTTAAATTTAGAACAATTTAGCTTTAATTATGCAGTCAGAGAGAAAATAAGAATAGCAAAAAGAAGAATAAATTGGTTAAAGTTAAATAAGCAAACAAGCAAAAAAAATCCCTCAAACCACCCCCAAAAAGCCCCCAAAACACCCCAAATCTGGAACTCCAACTATTATTGTAAGAAATATAATGGAGAGTATTTTTCTTCACTTTTAAGGTTCAAGGAAGAGACTACATTCATGTAAAATTAATTTCCCTTCATCAAAAGTCAGAGATTCAAAAGTTAAATTTGAACTTCTGAAGTCTTATCTCTTGAGCATATGAATATTTTATGTATCTTTTAATTACATAATGATATACTACCCTTTGACTCAGGTCTCTCTTTATTAAGGGAATGTTATTTTTAAACCAATTCAATATTTTGAGCTGTCTCAATATTATAGAAGAAAGACTTTTCCCTAGAAATAATATAATAAAACAGAACCTCTAAGTGGAACTCCAAGAAGATCTAATACTTAGTAGAATGGTAGATATGCAACTGCAAGAGAAAACCAAATGGCATTTCCTCTCACAAACATACCGATTTTCAAAGATATTTATTGACAAAATGTCATATATGAGATTGAGCTACACTTCAAAGGTCATTTGTAAGGAGATCCCAAATGAAAATGTGTTGGAGAAAGTACTACATTTTGAAGAGTTGAAATATGGGTAGAAGATATTTTTAGCTCTTCTTGCTTCAGGGTGATTGATTTGCACTAATTGCATCACTTTGTTTTCTTTCATTATGACTCTTTCATAAAATCTAAATTAATTTTATAGAAACTGATCTTCATGAGTTTATATCATCTACTCACTCTTGATAGAAAGAAAGATGCTTCAAAGCAGATAAATTCTACATAAAGACAGCTTGCCTTTTGGGTGATTCTTCAAATGGAGAGTTTTCAACCCAGAAACTATTTAATGTATTTCTATATTCAAATTTTGATTGATATTGCTAACTCCATTTCATTTCTGATAGTCTAAGATAATGGCAGCTTCTGAAATTGCTATCAGTTATTGGTGCAGACATGACAGAGTGATATGAGGTTCACCCCTTTTTCACTCAGCAAATTTAAAAGCCTTTTCTGCTTAATTTGCACATATTCAAATTGTGGGATGTGTACATGTTGTTTAAACCTGCCTGTAACCTTTAGATATCTAAAAAGGCTATTGTTTCACAACTGACACAGAAGAGAGATCTTACAAAGAATATCAAAGAAAGGAGTAGCATAAGAAGAGACTGTAATCTGTCTTTCCCTTAAGAATTAACAGTAAATGTAATATAAATTTTTGGAATTATGAGCAAAATATAAAAATGTCTTTACTTGAATATGGCAATTACTACAGCTGAAAGGTATATGGAAAATACATGTTTTGTTCAGAAAGCATGGAGAGCCAAAGCATTTGACAAAAGTAATTTTCTTTCAGTATCTGGGCCTTAATTCTTAGAAATAGCACTTGGAGAATCTCTGTACTAAGACACCACAGGTCCTAATCAGCTCATACAGGAATCCTCTTTGAGTTACAGTTTCCTACAAAACGGGCCTTTACTTCCAAACAAAACCTTGATAATCCTCAGAGGTCACAGAAACATAAAACAAAGCCAAAAGCTCAACTTCGTGGGACTTATTTTCTCTCTTAGGGGCTAATTAGCTATTTTATTTTAATCTCAAAGTAGGAAGGTTGTTAATCCTTGACTTCAAAGAACCCCAAATCTAAAATGTAATTAAAGAGAACAACTCATTCTTCCAGCCTGGGAAGCGTTGACTAAACGTTTCTGTTTCCTTTCTTTCTCTGCTTCCAAAGGACTCTTGATTTGCAGGAATCCCTCCCTGCCATTTAGCTCCTCAAATAGTGCTTAGGGAGGTAGGGCTACAGGAGTGTTAGATTTAGATTTTACCCTTTCTAGCTGTCTTGGATTTCTAGCTGTGGGTTTCAGGTACTGGTGCAAAACAACTACACAAAGTGGAAATACAGTGACACGAGAAGATTACAACACTGTCAATAGTGGAAGGAGAACGTACAAGCACATACACTCAGAACTGTCATTAGAGCATTACTAAAATTGCTCTACTACACAAATATTTCATAGATAATCATACAGAAGGACAAATACCTGTATACTATAACTTAACTTCATAGGTAGCATCAACATGATACAATCTTTTGACTTACAACTGAAAAAAAGGACTTATTTAAATTGCAGATTATTTTCTCAAAATATGTTTTTAGTGAATTTCAACAGTGCATAGAAGCACAACACCTTTTTGTATGGACTCTTTATTAGAGAATCCATTACATTTTGTGAAGTAAAAAGTAAATTAGTGTTAGATCTTTTAAATTACAACAAATTATAGCAAGTCGGCTCTCTAGTTACCATGGTTACAGGTCCCAACAGACCTTTCTTTAAGAATTTGCTCCTCCACCCAAGATAGCAACAGTCTTTTAAAAATGTTATCTAGACTACAGCAAAAGACGATTTATAGTATATTTATGCTGATATGCAAATTAAAAGAGCATTTATTAATGAGACTGCCACTTGGGCAAAAGCATGGGCATCCTTATACTAAGAAGGACAGCTGCTGGAAATTATAGGTCTTAATTCTAAATAAACCATGAACACTCTAAAAATAAACTCAACAGAATTTTATCTTGACAAATATGAAAAATATTTCCTGTAACTGTCAGACTAACCTATGAAAAAGAATCCAACAGAATGACTTTTTGTCATTCAGTAGTGCCATCTCTGTCATGTGCCTCTGTTCTATTTTGCACCAATCTATAATTATTCTATGATAACTTTCACCATAATTAGTAAGCAGCTTTCTGCACAGCTTTGTACTAAGCGATTTAACCTGTATGTTACAAGGAATTCTTCTGTATATTTTTCTTATCACCTGGAGCTTTCATACAGCCTCAAAGGAAAGGAATTTACTACCATTTACAAACAAAAAAATCCCAATTAATTTAAAGGGAAGGATTTCATCTGTTTATATTTTCAAGATAATCACAGGGAATAGTATAACAAATGGATTTGTAAGCAATCTCTTTCAACAGGTGTGAAGTTTCACTACAATATCCAAGTGCACGACCTGAGCTGTCAGTTTACCCAGACTTTCGTTTCAGTTGTCAACATCAGACATATACCGAGGACAAACAATTCTCAGATTTCTAGAAACAATGGCTTGAAATGACAGCAATAATAAATAATAATGCCTAGGTTGAAATTGATATTTCCTCTTCTTTTTCAGAAAAAAAAAAAAAAAAAATCTTATTCTGATATCACTTGCTGCAAATTTAAGAATGTCAAAGAAACCATAGAAGTTTTAGCTACCAGTGGCTTTGTCTGGCACATATGGAGTCACGGGATTGATTCCCTATTATGTTATCCTGGCAACTGTAAAAGGAAATAAAATCAAAAAACTTGTGCAATATTTATCCAGAATGCACTAAAAGAGGAACAGACATAAAAGTGTATGTGAAATTTACAATATTTACTATGCGTCTTCCATTCCACAAAGATTATTTCATATGTACAAATAACTAAAAAAAAAAAAAAAAGAGATGCAAAATCATCCATACATTAAATTTCCTCTGACTGTTGTATTTTCTGGTTGTCTTCATATCAAGATTTTTTTCAGAGTCCTATCATTAACACTATTTATCATATCTTACAGCTACTATAAATTCCTGATAAATTCCTATAAATAAATCTTTTTCCTACTAATCTAATCTTATCTTATTTTCCAATCTGCTTATTTTGTTTCTAACATAGGACACAATATAAAACATTGGTGACGTTAAAAAAGCAGTTAAATATTCAGGTAAATATTAATTCAGCAGTTCATAAAGGTGTTAGACCATCTGCTCAGGACTCAAGAATTCCTTATCTTTGACAATGTGGGAGAGAGTGTGGGCAGCATCTACTTGCTGTAATGCCATTCAGGTAGATGCATTTTCAGGTGTAGGAGAGAAGTCATCATCACATGCTCATTTAACAAAACAGATCTGCCTATCTAAATTGCTGTTTAAGTACCTCAGATTCATCTAGGTCAACACCAATATACTCTATTTTCTAACTTCAGGTTAATGTGTTTTTCATTCTCCCTCTTTGAGCCAGACTGTGGGTAGCCAGGCATGGAGAAGTCAAGAGACAGATGATCAGAAGTATCTGGAAAAAAGCATAATCCCAGCAATGTGTTTGGCACTGAACTGGCTCCTGGATGCTGCTGCAGTACTAATTTTTTGTCTAAAGCATTCCTGAGAATGTTCCTGCCCATGGGACTGACTGGGAACCTAGTAGTGTCTGTGATCGTAAGGAAAGAATCTTCCCTCTCCAATCAGCTATCAATTATTGCTTCTATGCTTCTATTTCCCTGTGGCATAAAGTGGAGAGAGAAGCACATTTTCATTCATAAACAGGGATTAGGAGACAAGATCATGAGTTCAATCTGTCCTGAAATGAATAGAGCCAAGAGCTGAGGTTGCTACTCCAGACGAGTAGGCCTCTCTTGCCAGAGAGTGAAGGGTCAGAAGTAGTCGTAGAAAGGTAGTACCACAACCCATTGGGCGCACATTCATAGTAGAAGGTTCTGCCAAATAAAGCTCAAGGAGACACGAACCAAACGCTGGCTTTCTATTCTTGAGATAGGCAACTGATTTAAAGATTGGACAGCCTCTTCCTATTGCCTGAACTGCACGAACTCATGTCTTCAGGAGCAGGAGCATTTTTATCATTCAACTCATAGGGTTCTTACATGGTTTATTTTCTCCCTTCTTCTCTTGGCTGTTTCTCAAGAGTGAAACAATATTTATATGACATGTAACCTGCACCTGCAACACTTCTGTGCTTACCATTTTACAGCTTAGCTAGCTAGAATTCCCATAACTATTATAAACTTTACTCAAAGATAATAATGGAGTCATTGTGCTTCCACTGTAAATTGCTGGAGAATTTTAATCACTGATTAACATTAATGTCTATGGCCACTCCATAATTTCTGTTTTGAGCAGAGAAGTATTTTAAAAGGTAACAAATACAACAACAGCAACAGGCCAAAATCCTACAAGGCTCTATCTAAAGATTCAGCTGTATGTTCTGAAACTGATTCCCTCTTCTGGTCCCTTAATTGTCTGAGTAAACTACACCATGGCTCCTTTATGGCTGATGAACCCAAATTTTCTGTCCGTGGCTGATACTCATGTTGATCCTACCTTGGCTAAAAGTTACAGGAAGGACACATTACACAGATCTTTTGGCTGTGGACACACAGCTTTACTAACTCTTATACCAGCTGTACAAAGCCAGTGCAGGGTAAAACAGAAATAACTCAGGAGTAAATACCAATACAACAAGCAATGAAATCCATTGTAAAAGATAAAACATTGTGACATTTAATTGAGACAGCAAAGAGAGAGAAAGAGAGTTCATAGGAAGAGCATATGCTACGTTAGATTGTAGGCATAGTTAGTGGGTAATTTCCAAAAAAATTTCCCCATACTGCTACACAAATAAAAAATAAGTATCATCCTAGACCTAAGCACATTTATCCTATCCCTACTAACATATTACACATTAAAGACTTTTTTAAAATTTTCATTGAAAACTGCACAAATTCACTTGAATCAAACCCACTAGGCTCGAAAGAGCTGCCTGACAGTACATCCCACTGCTAGTGGAGATCTCCTTAACATGAGCAGAGCTTCATGTGGTATATTTGTTCTTTAAGGAACTATGAGTTTGTGACTGGTGGCCCATGCATTGCGCTGTCAATAACTGAATTATAATTCCAAAAAAAATACTTGCTTTTACTGTCATGAAAATATCTGAAAACAATAAAGCTTATTTATTTCATTGCTTGAGGCATCCCTACTCTAAACATAAAAAACAAGTTTTTCTAGAAATTATCATTACATTCTGTATCCTCATGGTGTTACATTATTGTCATTTATAATACTTTTTAATGTTCAAAACAGAATAATTATGTATATCTTCCACAAGTAGAAATGTATTGTATTACTTAATATTCAATTCTTAAGCCTTATCAGCTGATTGAGATAGACACTAAGAAATTTAGTTGTGTGCACTGAGACTCATAATACAGACAACTGCAGCACTCTCAAATTAATGCCACCAACAACAGAGAGTTAATTTCCTTTAACTTCTATGGTTCTTGTTAAAAGTTATTATAATTTTTTTAAATCTAAGGGTTGCTTCACAGTACACTTCCAATATCAATTATCTTAGTGTGACACTTCTGAAAAGCACAAGTTCAGCAGTTTCAATTATTTATTAAAAACAGGTGTTCACACACAAATTTGTTGTTAGAGGCAGAAAAGAAAATGAGACTGTCAGAGAATTCTATTAGATTTGTCTGATTTTCAGCTAAGGACGTTCTCATAAAATAAAACAAGAGAAAACTATCACAACCGATCATAAACCCCTGATTTTCTAGCAATTCCCTAACTTATTTTCACTGTTGCATATAAATATAGGCATTTTAAGAGAAGGCATTTTAAGAAAAGAAAGTTATTGCAAGTATTGGAAGCATTAAATAAGGTGCTGGAAGAATAGGAGAAAATTGATTACATAGAATAAAGCTAATGAACCTCGGCAGCACTGTCTGGGTAATCTCTCTTTTTTTCTGCTTCACTTTTTCATTGTCCATTCAGCTTAGGGCTACTAGTAAAAAAACTATAAGTCTAGTAATTTTATAGTGCCCAAATTCTCAATACGGAATGAAAAAGCATCTTTGCTACCTAGCAGTCTTCTGTGAATTGTTTTTCTTTTGTTCCAGTGGCATCCAGCCTGCTTCTGTATTCATCTTCTGGTCTAAGCAGCAAAATCATTTGCTTCCTAGTTGTACAGGAGATGACTGTTCTCCCATGACAAGGCTATTTTCAGTGCTAGTTAATTAGCAAGCCCATGGTTGCAGAGCTGTCCATCTTGCCCTTTACCACATAAACCTGGCATTTTTATGTAGCATGAGGTAGACTTACTATTAGAACAAATCTTGTAGTGGTAATCAAGTTCTTACACATGATTATATTTATTTAATTATTTTTGGTAATAATTCATTTCTGAAGTTCCACCTATCTATCCATTAATGATTAAGTGTCAGGGCACAGAGGGGAGTAATCTTTTATGTTGTCTGAACATAATTTAACTCTTAATTCAGAAGTGGGGAAGTGTAAATACAGCCAATTATTCTCATGTGCATTAGTGGGTTTTTTTACCTCCTCTATGATCTGTGCTGTTAGGTATGTATCATAGAAACCTAGCAGCCTTTGAATTTATACACTAGACAGCAAAATCCATGATGGAGAAGTCTATCACACCAGCCTTTGCACAGAGGAGCCCTAGAGTAATGCAAAGTGTGAAAACATTACAAGAAGCTTTAAAAAATGCAGAGGTCTGAGTGCCTACTCTAAAATGATTCTAGGACACTATTCACCACATTTTATCTCACTCTTATATAAAATCCGTGCAAATCCTGTCTTAGTGTATTAATCAAAATCCTGGACATTGATCAATAAAAAGTAAAAAAATCCAAAACACCTGCTTAAAAAACTTCAAACATTATGCTACTCTTTTTGAGAAAGCAAATTTCATAAAATTACTTATGTGATTAATATTATAAATACTCCATAGTATACAATGAATTCTACATATATTTGTTAATTTACAGAATACCAGAAAGCTTCATTTTATACATTAGAGAAATATTATCACATTTTATCAAATAAAGTTAAGATGTTTCAAATACACATGTAAAGTTAGAACTTTAAGAAATAGTACTCATTTTAAAATGTCTCAAGACAGAAGGTTTATGCTAACTGTTTTTCATTCCCTGCCATCCCTCAAATCAATTTTGAGTTGGCCAATTTTAGGTAGATTAAAAAATAGATAAAAGCTCCAAGAGGATTTGACTTTCTAAAAGATGTCCAAAAAACGTTATAAATTTGGAAACTGGAAAACGGGGAGGTAGATAGATAAATGTGGACACAGCTACATCCTGAGATACAATATCCTGAGAGGAAGGTAGGCGGGATGTAAGAGCTACACACCCCATCTGAAGGCAGCTGGGCAAGGCAATCTGGACATATCTAGTTGCAGACTAATGACAAAATGCTTTATCTGCAGGGGTGTCACAGACAGATTCAGGAAGGAACAGATGTTATTTCCATGGAAGACAGATCTGAGCGATTAAAGGACAAAAGGCAGTAGGAAACCAGGCGCTGTCATTAGCACTACAGCTGATACAACAGCTAGTAAGAACACTCAGTAGCATATTCAGTAGCATGCTTAAGCTGTACCACCTTCCTAGGTGCCTGAGAGGAAACCTTTTAATGGCCTGTTGTAGGTGATGTGTGTACAAGGACAATCTTCATTAAGAAGACAGCATTTCTTGTTGTGTGGCTGCCACAGAAGAAGGACGCATGGTGTTCCCTCAAACTGAGAGGTATTCCTGCATTTCTCCTTCAAAGACCACATCAGGCAACAGAAACGACTCAAAGAAGCACAAGGGGCTTTGTTGTCCCTTGCAAGATTTACTAAACAACAACACCCATACTCCTGTTACCTACAACTCTACTGACTCCATGGTGCAGATCTTACTACAGGAATGATGTAACTAAATTTCAGTTCTCTTCAAGGCACAAACATGGAGATCTCCAGCTCTTAAAACTACACAAAATACTAGGGCTGGGCTTCATTGGAGACTGTCTGCCATAGACAACTCCAGCTCCACATTAAGATACACTGAGAGGCGAAACACAGAGAACTTCTGTGCTTGCAAATCACTGCGACTAACAATAAATAACTAATTTCCTTCAGGCATGCCATAAGGGCATGCTTGCCACAGGAGAGGTGGACAACCCTTTTCAATATATTCTTCTTGTTCCTAAAAGAGAAAGAATACTTGCATAATAATAGTTGAATTAAATTTTTTTATCTCTTAATCAAAAATATTTAGAATTGTTTTCTCGGTGAATGCAAGACAAATTATGCTTGATTATGTTTAAATTTGCAAGGATTTCCAAGGCATTAAGGTTTCCTTTTTCCAAGGATACTAAAGTCAATAGCATTGATAGGTAGACAGCACAGAGGTAGAATCAGTCAAAGTATATGTACTATGGACATGCTGTCCCTTTCCAGTATAAATTTCATATGAACTGCTGAAAAATACTAGTGTGTGTATATATACCTTTTTTTTTTTCTTTCCAATAGAATTTCTTTAGGAACATGAAATGATTGGTATACTATATTTTTGTATTTAATAATTTTCCTGACATTCCAACATCTGATGTACTTTCCTGTTCTTGGTGGGGAATTTTAATTGTTCAAAGAGTAGCTGTACTACATTAATATCATGAAGGACGATTTGCATCTGGTAGAAGAAATTCTAGATCTTCTGATCAACATCTTGAACAAGAACAAAAGCGTTTTTGTCTCAAACCTTTCCCTGACACTTTTTTAGTCTCCTACAGACTCTGAACTGAATTTACTGCTGGTCTTCAAGAATAAGTTTTGTTACCTGTGTTGAAAAAGTGACTGATTTTACATGAGGCCTTAACTTGCTTCTTCATCATTTGCTAAAAGTTTCTGAAAAGTTTCCTGGCTTTGAGGAAGATTGGCCAGCTCTCGTAATTAGAATTGGATGAAAAAAAGACTGAGGCAAGCAGTGGTTGGAAGTTCTCAATCTTACATCAATTATTGTCCACTTAAGAGACAAGCAGCAGTTGCCAGTTTAATCGTTTTATGAGACTCCATTTATCATTCATGTTAAAATGGCCCTGGGTAGGTCCTTTTTATCCATTATAAATCCAAATAAATAATGAATAATGATAAGTAATTGCAACTAATGAATCAGACATGGCATTCCTTAGTCCCACTACATCAACTCTACACATGTGCACTGCTTAGAAGAGGCAGAACTATCTTCACAGATAGCAAAAAATAGCAAAGAAGGCAACACTGCTACTTCAAAGAACTTTTGCAGCAATACAGTATTTGGCACAAGAGAATAACTTGGAATTAATGTGGATGCTTTAAAAACAGAGAACAATTCTTATTTTCTTGTTGCAGAGCTCTGAGATGAACTTTTATCATGAGTGAATAATTTTTTTACATAGATATTATTATTGTGTAGGCTACAATATGAGAAATAGTACTCAGGTCTACACTGCTTAAAATTTTTCATACCATTTACAAAATCCATTAGTTCTATAAAAAATAGATTTGTGTATCCTTGCCAGATATTCTTAAATACATTCCATGCTTACAAAAGCAGTCCTGTAATAAATTATCACTTTTTCCATTGGCGGTTTTGGCTAATGTATATCCTACACGGTGATGAATGAAGTTTAAAAACTATAAAGCACTCTCACTGTTGGGAGTAGCAAAGGAACTCTCATGACAGAAAGACAAGATTAAAATAAGTACAAGAAGATAAAAATAAGTTGATACACAAGTGATTTTCATTTCTTTATAAAACTAGCAGTCACTCAAAACATGCACAAAGACCTAAATTAAAGGAGCAATGAACATTCTCTAATTACACTAATTTTCCTAAATGTGAAGTACCAAAGGTATTTGATACAGTAGGAATCTAGACAATAGACATAGTAATTCTGCACGCAATGAAAATTTGCGTCATGATCATGCTGCTTGACAGATCAATACTGTATTTCATAATAAATTTTGGAAATAAAAAAACCCTAACAGACAAGCTAGGGAAAAAGAAAATTAGAATTAAAAAAAGGTTAAGAAAATGTTTCAACTGGTTTAATCTAAAACTCACTTATTTTTTGTCAAAAACCTTAGAAAATGCATTCTGAGATGAGAAATGAGAATAGGTTTTTCAAGCGATCGAATTTTTTATGTTTTTGTTTTTTCAAATCTTCTTAAAACAATTTGCTAAAGTCAGTACAAATCGTTTACCTCAATTAAATGGAGCACCACGCCTCAATGGAAAACGGTATGCCAGAAATGTACTTCTCCTATAAAATACGTTAAAAGGAGCTTTATGAAAGTATTCATGCTGAACTTGGAGGAACAGCTGAATGATAAGTCTCTTTCATATGCCTTAGTCATAATGGAGTACTCTTATGAGGGGAAAATATAAATACATTAATTTGACATTTTAAAGTAGCACAGGAAAATAATTTATATTTGATTTGAAAGAAAACAGAAATAAGAACAATTATTTGAATGGTAGTTTTAATAAAAAATTGTATGCACGTTTTTTCCTACATTTTAGCGCTGATTTATCAGAGACCCTTTTAACGACAAGTAAGAACTATTCAACAAGAAACTAAAGGCTTTCTTGAATGAAGCCAATTGCATCCTCCAAATATCCACTGGTTTTGCAATGATTATTTTCCCAGGGCACTGCACTGATCATTGCTGGGTTGACCACTATGCAGCCTATTCAAGCATAGACTCTGACTTGTCTTTATTCAATTTTCAAACGACTACCTATATGATTCCTTTCCTAGATATTGTTTTTATTTGTCACAATTTCCATCCCCAACACCGGTATTGCTACTAGCTGTATTTTCAAACATACAAAGTCCTCAAAATTGTCCCTAATGTCTAATAGGAATTCACTGTAAGCATCCTCAAAGATTTCTCTTTAACCTGATGTAAGTTCCTCCTTGAAATGCACTGGTGCCAGACAGTGATTAAGTTGCTGGCAGGCTGGTAATGCCATCCCTCCATCTAAGAAGGTCCACCTCGTTGTTTCAGCACCTTTGCCCACTTTCTGCACTAACCTGCCACCTTTTATCTTAAAAAACATATCTGAGCACTAATTAATTTTCATGTCACCACTACGTGGTGCAGTGGGATTCTGAGAATGTAAGTTTGATCAAATACTAACAGAGCATTTATAAAAAATATGCATAAATAAAAAGTGATGTTGTTTTGAGTTAAGCTTCTGTGTTCTAATTAAAGCAAAATTCTCAGCACCACAGAGAATGAAAGCAAGTCTGGCTGTAAAATGTCACTGTTCTCTGCGGGCTGTGGGCTTTGCATAAAGCTGTGGTCAAACTCTAGAAGAAGAGAGAAATTTTTCTCAGGTAGGGCTTACAGAACTCATTATCAGCAGGCCCAGAGAAAATGCAGAGGACTTAACCAATGGTGCATTAATGCACTCTCCTTGCCTCAAGAGTTGGTAACTGAACTGAATGTGTTCACTCCATTGCCACTGTGGCAAGGTATTTCCCTAGTACAGGAGGGAAAAAAATTCCCATGGTCATTCTAACACTAGTTTGCATGAAGATATGTCCTTCAAAATCAGAGGAGAAACAAGATACTTGTCTGTCCTGCTTTGTCAGAAGTGACTTAGAAGGCAATGTGTAAAAATCCCTTTGTAACAGGTGGGCAAGACACAGCTGTTGCAACCAACTTGTTTGGAGTCTCTGCTCTCATAACTCAGTATTAATAAGCACAATCGATAGAATTGAAAGAATATGCCCCAAAAAAATTAATTTATTCTGGTTAACAAATTAGAAAGAAGCACTGCATCTTTTGCTGTCCCAGGATGAAGAAATGCAAGAGGAATGCAATCATTGAAGCATAACAAACAAAAGGCATGCATCTGAAATGACATCTGTATGTATAGGACAGACAACAGAGTTCCCAATTCATAGATTATATACATGTATTACTTAACTTTTATATTTACAAAAAAGATTATGTGAATACATCTTCTTTTTCGGTCTGTAACAGGAAACAGCAGAGGTACCTTTGTAAATCAGACCCAAGCTACTAAACTAGGGAACTTGACATACACAGGAGCTGTGACTCTAATTCTTCTTCACCATGATAACTTTCAAGTGCTTTTTCAAACCAAGGAAAGTATCCTAGCAAAAAAAAAAAAAATAAAATTAAAGAATAAAAGGAAAACAAAAAGCTGCAAACCATGTCATAGTCTCCCATAGTTTTCTCTCTACTAATAAAAACCCAGGATACATGACACAAACAATTTTTGGGAGCTATAAAAGGATTTTAAAAGCAGCAATTTTCCATACCCAACAGATAAAACAGTTATTTATTAAATGACACTGGGTTATTATATGGAGGTACTTAAAGAAGCACATTCACTATTTCAGCTGGCAAAAGATCATGATAAACTCAGATCAGTTTTGCATTTACTCTCTATTTACCAGTTCAAAAAAAGAAAAAAATCATTAATTACTAACATTTATTTTTCCTTTTTAGTACATGGATCCATCAAGAAAATACTTGTGAGTACTGTCCATGCAAGTATTGGCATTGATTCAGAGAAACTATTTAAGTAAAAATCAAAGCTTTGAGCAGTTATTGATTGTTCATGAGTCTACATCATTATTGGAGCTGGCAACTTAGATATATTTCTGACACCTTAGGTATTTGTACTTAATTTACAAAGCTATTCAATAATCCTGCATTAAGCTACCAAAATATATTTACACACAAAAAAGTTTTGCTCTCTTATTTTAATGATTGTTCTAGAAAGAAGAACCCAACAATTCAATAGTTTTAAATTATTTATAGTAATTGTAATTTTTCAGGAGGTCATTACCAATCCTAATAAAACCCTTACTATACAGATAAATTTTTTTTATGGAACATCTGTGTACGTAAATAACTGTCACTTCTTTAATGATAAAACCTCACCTAAGGAAAAAAAACAAATTCAAAAACCATGCAAGATAGAATAGATAGAACAGATGAGTCCTCCTTCTCTTCAAATGCTTGGATTTTCCCTTGTAGTAAAATTGCTGAAGAGGAAACAACATATTAAATGTCAAATTGACCTGGGAAAGTTACTATTGCTGGATTTTAGACATCAAATATTTCCTTTTATCTTAATTGGCTATTAGTCTCCATGAACACAAAATGCTCAAGAGAAAATAAAGCTTTTATCTTTGTTTTCCTCTTGCAGATTTGGTCATAAAGAGTGCACAAAGCCCAGTAAACTTTCACACAATGTAAACCAGGTTCTTTGTGGAGTACGAGACATTGAGGATTTTCTCCTCTTCTGAACACAAAGGATCAGAATAGAAAGAACAGCAAGGCTAGCTAAATCAATTGCTTGTGCTACCCTTGTGAGTTGCATATTTTCACTTCCAAGTAATTATCTTTTATAACTAGCAGTTAGTGCAAGTAAAGAAGCTCAAAGCAAATGATGGTTATAGCATCTAATCAGATGCCCAGATGGCTAGTAAGCAATATACAACTGTAATTAAACAGGACCTAGGAATGAATGTGTCCATTTCAGGCTTTCTGCAAATAACTCTAGAAATTTATACCAGCTACAGTTAATAACTACCTATGGCAAGTTAAAGTCAATGGAAATTATTACTTTAAACTGAATAAACAATGTATGAACTCCTGTTTACTCAGCATCTATTTCTTGCAAATTTAGTAATGAGGAAGGCTGTAACCACTGCTGTGTTCAGAAAGTTTTATGTTTCTGTGGCTGCATAAAATTACACCCTTGTAAAAGTGGAAACTATTAAGCTTCTATCATCTGAATTTCCCTAACAAACAGTATGAGGTTATGCAGTTTAGAGGAGCTTTGGAGCTTCTCTAATAAGAATCAAGTAAAAGCTCAACCAGAACGTTTAAACTAATACACCAGCATGCCCTAACAGACAGAAGAAAAAGATGGAATAGAAATTGTACATTTCTGCTAGCTGAAAGCTTTACAGAGATGGCAAAATATCTAAAAGCTATGACCACTAAGAGCTGAACAGAGGAAGAGGTAGACATCTTGTCCCAACATTATAAATCAACTAGCAGAAGTAATTTCAATTCCAAAATTATTATTTAAAAACAAAACAAAACCAAACCAGAAAAAACAAAACAAAACAAAAAAACCACCAAAAACCAACCAACCAACCAACCAACCAAACCCCCTCCTCCCCCCAAAAAACCCCAAAAAAACCCCCCAAAACAGAACAGAATAACAGAATCACCATCACTGTCTTAAATTAAGTTGCTGCGAGTTGGCTGATACTTTTGGATCAACTTATGACCAACAAAATCAAAGAAAAACCTTTAACTTTTCTGACAATTATAAATTGCTCTATCATATTATGTGGTATTTCTAATTTAAAGCCATAAAGAGCTCATTTCTTCCCTTTAATTTTTAAATAATAGCTTTGCTTGTGAAAGAATACATTATAACTGCAAATGTGCCTATTTGAATAATTACAGATACTGTATTCCATTGTTTAGTTACAACAGAGATGAATGCAGGCAGCATAGAAACAGACACTAAACAACACCCAATACATCCCCCAACTTCGTTTTACAAAGCTTGTCTCCTCCAACATTTCTTACCAGGTCAAAATAAACCTGACATAAAATCCAGCATAAAATCTTTTTGGGAAGTAAAGACTAGATTCTGTATCATTTGTACTATGGTTTTGGAATATTCTTCCTCTTGAACCTCTTAGAGAATATTTAATTCTGTCAAAATAATATTAACCATTTCAAGATACATCTGAGTACTAGAAAAGAGTTCTAAGGAAGATTTGGCTGAATGGAATGATGGTAACAAATACAGTAAAAAATGTAAATAAGCTAATGTCTGCCACTTTAATATTGCTGTTTAGATTAGATGTTTATGGTGCTTGCATGTTAGCTAGTCCTGACAGTGTATAATTCAATATAATTTCAATTCTCTAAGGCACTTACACGTGTACCAGGCTCCTCTGAAATCAACCACTTGTGCCTGAAAACTGGGCTTGTTGTTAACTTCTTGTTGAAGAGCAGTCTCATTCTCTTTTCATTAGAGTTGATGGAAGGAGTCCCACTCAGTTCTGACAGTAAATATCCAAGCCTTTAGCTCCACATCCTGTTGTGAATTATTCATGGGTAGGCATCTGGATCCCATTCTTGTTGGTCAGCCATTGTACCATGGCATTGCACCTTTGGCTGTTTGTCACACACTGGAGAGCTGGCAGGGTAGTTTCACTTTGTCCCTCACCTGTCCCTTCTGCACTGTCCCACCACCCTCTGCCATGGTCCCACAGCTGGTGATCTGACTGCCCCACTGGAAGGCACCAACTGACTATAATCACCTTGATATTAAAGGGGATGCCCAAAATGCTTCAATATTAAATTTATTCACTTGCCCACCCAAATGAAATCCTAAAGAGAGCATTAGCTGCTTCTTTGGCCTTTGCAAAACTTAAGGAAAACTGGAGGCTTCCAGGTAAGCAGTCAGGAAGAACCAGGAGGGTGACAGAGGAGCTACCCACAGCAAACCAGTAACAAGTGCTAAGGGTGCAGCAGAACTCCTACCCAGGCTCAAATGCAATTCAATAAATGTACTTTCCATTTTACGACTTTCCCCTAAAGAAAAGCTCAGCATTATAAAGTACTTTGGAGACTTTAAGACCGAATTTTTAAATAAAAGGAAGTTACAAGGTCCTATCACATCACAAATAATATGACAACAGTCTCTGTTGCAGTGATAATTTCAGATTAAAACTAGTGAAGTAACTTGCACCTTTCCATTTCTTTCTGTCAGAAAAAAACAAGAATAAAGTGTTTCATTTTCTTTATGCCTCACCATAGCAGTAAGCGTTATGTCATTCACCCTCTTTTTAAAGACAGGAGCTAGGGAGTATCAAATGAAACCTAGGAAGTAGCAAGCCAAGGGAAACTGATGAAATATGTAGTTAGTCCATGGAAATACCTTTTCAGAAGCATATAGATGATAAATGGTTAGATGAATATAAAGGGAGACTGAGGAAGTTAAGGGAGAAAGAACTTTCAGATCTAGTAAATAAAAAGGTAGCCCCTTAAACATAACAGTTGATATTATTCTGAAGAACTGTTTTGACCTACTTATTATGACTCTATTTACATTTCATAACCACTAAAGGATAGAATCTAATAGGTTAAAGTACCACTTCTCTGATCTTGAGTCCACGAAAGTGACCAAAAAAACCTGTCACTCAACTAAATTCAGGAAGGCAGGATAATGTCCCAAATTTTATTTGTTGTATCTAGCATTGGAGCATGAACATAGTTGAGACTTTATTTTCCTGAGTACTAAAGTAACATGAGAAATTATTCCTGTTAGAGGCCACAGATCACCAAAGCTTCTGATCTTGTTTAGCAGCCCACATGAAGAGCTGCAGAATCCAATGAGCAAGAGTGCAGTAAGTTTGTAAAGCTTTGATTTGAAATTCTGAAATGGCAAACAACACTGAAGAAAAAAAGGGATCATAAAAACTATTAATTAAGCACACTTCAAATATTTCTGACTGCTCTTCAGTCTCATCAATAGATTGGCTAATTAATCATAAGTATCTAAAATGCTCAACTATGTTTTTGAATGTTTTGGTTGTCTTGATGTTTCATGTGAATAGTACGCATTTTTATTTTTCCAGACAATTTTTAAAGAAGAAGAAGTGCTAAAACAACAATGCTTTTAAAATGACATTTTCATTTATGGAACATTTGAGCACTTCTTTTTGAATTCATAATTACTGTATTTTCATGACTATAAGGCACACCGAAAATCCTAAAATTTGCTCAAAAACCATTACAAGGCGCACTGCGCAGTGCGCCTTATAATCCGATGTGCCTTACATATGAACCTTGAGTATTGAAGGGATCTGAAAACAATTTCTGTTCCACATTGCGCAGCAACAAACACAAAGCTCGCAATTGAATGACCATGGGCAGGCAGCGCATACGTCCCTTGGGTCCGTCCCTTCTGATTTTACACTAAAATTTACGAAAGTTGCACGCGGATCAACTTTGCAAGAAAAAAAGTGCGTCTTATAATCCGGTGCGCCTTGTATATGAGAATAGTTTGGAAATTTACCGTTAACTGATACTGCGCCTTATAATCTGGTGCACCTTGTGGTCGTGAAAATATGGCAATTTGAGTTGAAGAGGATTCAAAAATGGGAAGGACTATATAGTCAAGCCAGTCCTCTTATTGTATATTGAGTTGTATTTTCTTTGGCTGTTAAACCTTTTTCTTGCTTTCTGCATTGCTTCTTTTCTCTATTCTTGGTTATCTGTATCACTGATATACAGCAAGTGAACTAGAGCAGAACTCAATCTTTAATAGGAGGCAGGGCAAGAATTTATAGAAATACCTACATGCATCTCAAAGATTAAGTTAGAGTGCCTGAAAAGTGCTTTAACATAGTCAGGCATAATGTCATTTAAAAATGCAACATTCAAAATACTGCATAGTGTACTTTTATTAAAAAGTTGTAACACCAGTTAATTCCAGAAGCTTGTCTCAAACAGAGAGCATAACAACATGCCTTAGGGAAAGTAATGAACAGCTAGAGAATAATCTGCCTACTGGGAATGTTTCTTCCTAACTCTTAAGCCTGTAAGTCATATTGCTAACAAAACCTTTATTTGATATAATACAAAGTCAAAAGAAGCATGCAAATGTCTAATTCATTCACAAACTGTATTAAGATCTTAGCCTCAATTCTACTGTGAAAATGAGATTTACACATAGTTTGTGCTTACAAAATTTTAGTATTTACAAATTAGTATTTTAGAAAAATACATTTTTGTTCTTTCTTTTAGTTATCAATTCTTTTTTATCCCATAACAAATGTAGGTATGAGAGAATACTTTATCCTCCTTGTGTGTATCTACATTATGTAATTTATTTTCTTTAATCCTTTCTAAAGAAAAAAAATTAATCATGTCTTTGTATGGAAGTCATTATACTCAGCCTCCCTTCAAAAACCAACCTAGTGGCCTTTCTCATATAAACCAGCCTTCTATGATGGAGTAACTGATGTAACTACATCAGCAGACAAGGGAAGGGCAACAACATCTTTCTCTAAATTGGAAAGAAATGGGCTCAGCTGATGGACTATTAGATGGATAAGAAAGCAGTTGGATGGTTGCATCCAGAGAGCAGTGGTCAATGGCTCAGGGTCACACTGGACATCAGTGACAAGTGATGTTCCTCAGGGGTCTGTATTGGGACCAGTGTTATTTACTATCTTCATTACTAACATAAATTAAGGGATGAAGTGCAGATTTGCAGATGACAACAAGCAGAGTGTTGCCATTGACACACCTGAAGGATAGGGTACCCACCAGAAGGACCTGGGCAAGCTTGAGAAGTGCACCCATGGGAATCTCTTGTGGTTTAATGAGACCAGGGGCAAAGTGCTGCACCTGGGTCAGGGCAATCCCAGTATCAACACAGGCTGGGGTGAACAGATGGAGAGCAGCACTGCCCAGAAGCACTTGGGGATGCTGGTGGATGACAGACTGGACATGAGCTGGCAATACGTGCTTGCAGCTCTGAAAACCAACCATATCCTAGGCTGCATCAAAAGAAGAATGGCCAGCAGGTTGAATGAGGTGATTTTTCCATTCTGCTCTGCCGTGATGAGATCACACCTGGAGTACTCCATTCCATTTTGGGGTCCCCAGAACACGAAGGACATTGATGTGTTGGAGTGAGTCCAGAGGAGGGCCACCAAGATGATTAGAGGTATGGAGCACCTCCCCTATCAGGAAAAGACTGAGAGAATTGAAATTGTTCAACCTGGAAAAGAGAAGGTTTCAGTGGGACCTAACTGTGGCCATGCAGTATCTGAAAGAAGCCTACAAGAAAGATGGAGAGAAAGTATTTACAAGAGCATGTAGTGACAGAAAAGAAGGAATGGATTCAAACTAGTTATTAGTTATTAGGGAAAAAAAAAATTATTGTGAGGCACTGGAACAGACTGCCCAGAAAAGTTGTGGATGGCTCATCACTGGAAGTGTTCAAAGCCAGGTTGGATGGGGCACTAAGCAACCTAATGTTAATGCCTAATGTTAATGCCCTAATGTTAACCTAATGTTAATGCCCAAGGCAGAGGGTGCTGGGATCAGATGGTCTTTGATGTCTCTTCCAATCCAAGTCATTCTAAGAATCTATTTCATACCTACTTGCTTTTCTGAATTATCTTTTTTGGCCAGAACTGTCTTATTCCAGCTGAGTAGTTATAATTGATTCATGTGTAGCATAGCACTATTTTCTGTCTGTTTAAACATTCTAACACCCTGTTTGCTTTTTCACGTCCTGCTGCAGGTCATTGAACAATCGTTGACAACATCAAGTCTTCACTGCTCAGTTAGAACCCACCAATGTGTATGGTTAGCTCAAATAATGCCTCTCAATGAGCCCTAACTTTCATTTGTCAACTCTGAGGATGTAAACACTGAGCTAATCACTCAACTGGCACTGGTGTGCCTCTCCATAATCTCTTCCAGCCACCATTGGTTTGTAATCTTACGAGTTTTAAAACTATTTTTATCTAGTCAGCCATATCTGAGAGAGCCAAGAAGATACAGTTAGGGCACTGAGACATTTGGCTAGTTACAGCTCACCTGCTGCAAAAGGGCTTCAGGAGACAGCTTTGTCAAAATATCCATGCCATAAAAGATGCTCCTCTGTCTGTGTTCTCCTGTAGAAGAATTCTGGTTCACTGAAACTGCTTCATGGAGTTTATTCAGGTTTTGCCAATTTACAGGAACACCGATGTTTTCCAATTCCACCTGCCAGCTTCTGATATTTATCTGAATATCCTGAGCTTTCAGGTCTTACACTGTACTAGGCAGAAAAGAAGACAAGAGCTGAGATACTAAGAGCTGTCTCAAAAACTCTATCTTATCCTATAGTCTAGCTAAAATCCAAGGATGAATTTTGGCGAAGAAGCTCTATGGGTATGTGCTTTCAAACAAGCTCAAGACTTCAAGCATGGGTGGAAGCACCACTTTTGCATTTTCCATGTCTTGTGAATCTAAAATGTGTAATTCTACTTTCAGACACCCAGAATTTTTGCTTTTTTAAAATTTCATTCTATATCAGAAGGAAATCTATCTTTAAAACCCAAAATCTTTACTGTACATTTCTACTTCACTTCAGTCCATTCATTTTATAAGAAAATGGAATATTTTTGATGAAATCAGGACTTCCTATATATTTCTGTTTTATAATCTTGTCATACAATTTGAAAGGACTGTGCTCAAATACATCACCAAGCACAACTGCTAAACTTGCATAACCTTGGATTAAAGCTTTTATGCTCAGAAAAAGACTTCCTATTCCTTGTTATAAATTAATTTCTATATCAAAGTATTACTTTTATTCAGAGGCATAGATAAAAGGCTGGCACAATTTGAATAGATTAGAAAATTTCTGACAGAAATATTTCCCATCAGAAAATAAATACAATTGCGTAAAAACTATATAGAAAGGCACAGTGTCAATAATGAAACATTATACCAGTGTACATTTTCAGATCAAATTTCATTTTGGAAATGGAATACCTATTTTAAAGTTCACAGTAAGCGCCCTGTTTCAGCACATTCCTACACTACAGCAAAATGTCCTTTTAGAGGTTAATTATGTTTTTAATTTTTATTGCAATTTTAATTTCAGTTTTCTTCCTTTAAAGCTTGCCAATTTAGACTTTGCAGATTACTATGGAAAAAAATTTTAGTTTGCTACAATTCTAGTCAGAGTAAATTTTCAGGTTTTTCAGTACCTGCTTCAAGAGGAAATTGCAGTCACTGCAAGTCATCATGTCAGTTTCTAAGCATCAAAACATTGTACTGCTATTATGCATTTTTACAAGCTGTATTTGTTGGGAGAACTCTTACACTGGGAATAAAAATGGGTGGAAATACTGATTGCTAACCTTTCTCTGACTTAGATGAAAAGCCTTCATGCACTTCTGGCAGGCTCTGCAATAAATGGCAGTTATGACTACTTGGCAAAAGACGGGACTGCAATGTTTTCAAAATAAGGGCAGGATGTGCCCTTCCTCTGGCTAAGCCTGCCTCCAGCAGCAGCCATTTAAATTTTTTTCTCCAGCTCTAAATTAATTTCTGTAACAGTGGTGCCCAAACTGTCTTTTGCATCATCTGAACAAATTAAGCTCTTTCTAACTCTACTGCACTTAGAAAAGACTGGCTAACACCCTGGAGACACACACACACACACAGAAGAACAACTTTCAGTTTCCTTTGTTTGACATTATTTCAAACTGCAGAGAGCTGCTGTTCTGCTGCAAGCCAATCTATATTCAAATCCTGTGTGAGCTTTTAATGTGGCTTTTAAAACCATTCAGCACTTCATGTGAATAGCTTTTTTGGCAGAATCCACAGCTAAACATGGCAATAGTATTGAATCTACATTTACCTTGACAATTCACAGCTCTTTTTTTTTTTCACTTGTACATGTTGAAGGGGGGAATAATAATAATAATAACCTAAAACAAGAGACTTCTGAATGTCTAGAAAAGGTCATCTTGTGTACACAATGTTATCTCCAGTGGCAGGACAAAACCTTAACAGTCAAAAAACTTAGAAAGCCAGCTTAGTTCATTAAGAAACTTAATACAAAATACATTGAAAGTTAGCCCCAAATAATTTATAGCAGTACTAACACTTGTGGTAAAAAGGCTGTTATAATCATGCTCAACTAGTAAATTTCAAGTCTGGATTAAGCCCCAAGGGTCTACTAAAACTAAAGCTTGAATAGGAAAAAATCTAGTTTGTTACTGAAACAGAATGTAATCACCCAATTAGAATCTGTGTAATAAACGTTTGTACAGAAATATATACAGATTTATGTGCACATGAGTTTTTATGAAACAAAATTCTAATCAAAGGACATTAAAATAGTTGCAATGTTAAGTACTCAAATGCAAGGCAATTTCAGAGGCTGACTTTTCCATAGACCCTTCTGCATATCAACATGATTATGTCTTTGAGTGCATGCTGGTTTTTTTCTGCATAATTTCCATTTTATTTGGGGCTCCTGATGGAGAGTACACACTTGAATAAGTTATAATTCAATGTTTTGCTTTCCTTTTGGTGTTTAACACATCTCCATTTATTACCTACTAGCATACTATTCATGTTCTGCTCTAAAGACATAATTTTTAATTTCTTCTAAAAGTTATTAATTTTTTCATAGCTATTTTTCTGGAGCTTTTTTTCCACATATGAGTTTTTTAAAAATCCTTTAATTTATTTTCACAGTAGCCCTTAGACTACTGGCTACTACAGTTGTAGCACAGAGAGATCAAGGTCAAGGCTTCCGTTATTTTCGGAGGGTCAGGGTGAGACACTTAAGACTTGCTTTTCAAGGTCTCATCACATACCACATTTCATACACTGAAGCCCACTTTCCACATCTGCAAATCTGTATCTTAGGTTAGAAATCTTAAAATAAGGAATATACAATCATATCTAAGAAAAGTCTGCTTCAGTCTTGTTAGGTGTAAGACAGAAACTTGGTGTTAGTGGCAGGCTTAGAGCACAATTTCTTAGAGAGAGTGCCATCTCCTTCTCTCCTGAAGTGAACCCCATTCTTCTGCATTCCTTTGCCTACTTAGTGTAGGTTTTCCAAATTTTGCAACAGACAGTTGCAAAAGACAGCTTAAAAAAATCGTCTTTGGTTTCATTACCCAGTATTGATGAATTCCCAGAGTAGGCCAATCCTTCTCCTTGCCTGAAGTGTGAACAAGAAAAAACCTTACAGGTGTGTTAGAAGGGTAATTTCTAAATGCTGAGTTCTGCTTTCATCACTGTAGTTGTAGCCTTATTTCTGCAACTGATTTCTCAGTTGTCTAGTTTGATTTTAAAAGCAGAGTGAAAAAAAAAACAACAAAAACAAACCAACAAACAAACAAACATTACCCGATGTTTAACTCAAATCTGTGATCCAGTGTCTTTAAACAGTTTTTCTACTTAAGGCAGCAGAGTAAGGGCAGCAGTAGTGAACAGGTGACTGCTGGTCACCAGCAACTGAAACATCAGTTCAGAATCTGCTGGAGATTTTTAGGAACATTTCCAGCTACCAGAACCACTGTGATCAGTCTCTGTAGGCCATCCCAAGGCACTGACCATCTGGGTAACAGACTCTTCTGCCTGATCTTCACAGCCCTTTTCTTTCCTTCCTTTCTTTTTATAATTAGCTTTTCTCCAGCTCCTGGAAAGGATGTCAGCCCATGACTTGGACTGATATTGGTGTACTCTTCACTGGCTCAAGAACTGGCTGGGTGGCCAGGCCAAAGAGAGGTGGTGAATGGTGCTGCATCCACTTGGTGTCTGCCCAGGAATCATTGCTGGGCCAGTGCTGTTTAATGCCTTTTTTGACAATCTGGATGAGGGGACTGAGCGAAGCCTTAGTAAATTTGCACACAACACCAAGCTGGCTGAGAGTGTTAGCCTGCTGAGGGGTAGGGGAGCTCTGCACAGGGATGTGGACAGGCTGGATCAGTGGGCTGAGACCAACAGCATGATGTTCAACAAGAACAAGCGATGGGCTCTGCACTTCAGCCTCAATGACCCCTTAGGTGCTACAGCCAGGTGCAGAGTGATTGGAAAGCAGCCCAGAGGAAAAGGACCTGGGGAGGTTGGTTGAAAGCAGATGAATTCTCTACAACTACCTGCAAGGAGACTGAAGACAGGTAGGAGACAAGTTCAATTAACTTGTTCTGAGATTTACTTTGAGGCAAGGTCTAAAAGTTCCAGACATCTAATGGTAAATGCTTACTGGTCATGGATATAATACAGTTAAAAATGATTATGTGAAAACAATTCAGAGATGCACGTTTGAATTTGGACATACCTGGCAAGTATTACAATCTGAAAGTTCAAGCTAAATTTTGCAGCTACATCTAAAATTCAGTGATACCATGCATTACATGGGCCTTATACTGTTCAAGAACTTGTTACAACATTAAGGTAATCCTCTTGTTAAAAGCATCCAAGAGTGGAGAGAAGCCACACAAACATTTAGGGAATAAAGCATATCATAGTAAACTACTTTCTACAGCACATTTATTAATTTATACTGCTGAGATCAAAATCTTATCCTTCAGTTCCATTGTATCTCACCTTACATTAAAAAAAAAATAAATCTCTACTTCAGCCATAAGACACTATACTAAAAAAATATTTCTACTGCTTGCAAGGAGCATATCCCCTAGCCATTAGAAAAGAAGACGTGAATTTCTCATCACCTCTAACACAACATGCCAATAATAAATGCCACACCCCTAACAAAGGTTTCAAATGAGTTTATCATAAGTCTAAATTAATCCTTCCTAAAAAGTCATTATTCTTTCAACAGTGAATTAAATTGAGGACCTAAGTAATTTTTTGTACAAAATTTGAAGTGACTTGAAGAGGTTACCGAAGCATTGTTTTTTACTTTGCTGCAGAGTAGTAAATAGGTAGAGAAATAGAGTGAATAGTACAAACTTAACAATCAGGTTAACTGCATTTGTCTATACAAAATGCAGACAGCAAATTATGTTAAAAATAATTTATTATTAAAATAAGCATATTAAATAAGGTTAACAGTTATAGAACATGTTAAACACCAGAGATCTGAACTTGCATTTGGCAGTAATTAAAACCATTCCTTCCTTTCATCTGCTCAGGGATTTGGTCGTGTCACCGTCCCTGCAGGTATTTAGAAGATGTTTAGATGTGGCACCTGGGGACATGGTTTAGTGGTGGAGTTGTCAGTGCTGGGTTAACAGTTGAACTCAATGACTTACAGGTCTTTTCTAACCTAAATGCTCCTTTGATCACCAAAGACAACATATTAAGATTGCAAACTCAAATAATCCATACGAGGTACAGGTCATCAAAGTGGGTATCTAGTACACATCCACAGAGAATGCTCTGCTGGAACAAAGTAAACCAAGAGGTTGTCATCTCCTACCATTCCCTCTGAGAAATGTGCACACTGTCAACATTTCACAGTTATTTGCTAACCTAAAGGGTCTGAGATAGCAGCTTTCCTTAGCCCTTCCTGATCTCTTTCTCACTTTTTAGTTCCAGCATCCTTCTCTGGGATCCTAACTTTGAAATCTCAGTCAGCCTCCCATGGCAATTCCCTGTATCAGAGGCACACATGTAAACTTGGATTCTTCCTGATCTGAATTCATTATTTCAAAACAGGTTTATAACCACAATCTGGTATATCCTGCAATATCCTATTAAAGTTTCCTGGTGTATGCAGACTAAAATCTTGCAGAGAACACTAAGGGACACGAATCCAAATATTTCAGTTCATGTGCCCCTAGCACTCCTGCACATAGTGAGAGCTGCAGTTGTAGGGAGTGCACAGCTGTTTCAGATTTTTTTGAAGGTGCTCTCTACACTTATCATAATTCCAAAGAATTTGACATATGCAAATTCACATTTCTGAAGGCCTGAGTGCTTGTTCCTCTTAGCCCATGAACTGAATACCTGCTTCTAAATCTCCCTTCAGTGGGCATCAATCTCTTTCTCCCTGTCCCTTTACTCCTCTTGTCTCCAAGCCTATTCCGTATGAGGATTGTGGAGCTACACACAGTAGACCAGGATATGGGAAGCAATACAAACATAAAGAAGACAGGTTCCTAACCCTTCCATTCCAGTAAGGGCACCAGGTTGTCCAGCTCTGCATAATGATAAAAGTAATTATGAAGAAGTCTTAATAGTTCTTGAGTATTGACTTTCTAAATCTTTCCTTAAAGTTTGTGTCTGCAGTGTTAGGTCACTGTGGCAAAGGCACTTTGGGAAGAAATACATTTAAAATCTGTGTTTCTGCACATACATTACATACACAAGGGTAGACTTGCTTTATACTCGTACCCATACATTCATACATGTGCAGAATTTTTTCCTTCTCTTACTCAGGCTTTGAACTCAGATGTTCTTTTTTACTAACTCATCTTTTAGGAGAAAGGAAGTCCGAATGGCAAGGATAAAAATTATTCCTAAACAAATCAGATTATTCATTGTAAATTGCATACCCGTATGTGGTCTGATCACTTGTTCATCTTAGATAAAAAGTCTCCAAGTGACTTTAGACAGTGATCCTTGAGATAACACCAGGATGAGAAAACCCAGCAGCTTCAGATGTTTTATTCTAATGTGAGATGTGTATCTCATTAATAAAATCCTGTGAAGCTTCTCAAGACATTTCTGCCTTGGCACTTCCAATGGCAAGGAAAACAATAATTCCCAATCTGTGCTTCTTAAAAGCAGTTAAAGGTCATGAACAAATTACCGAGAACTTCAGCATGGAAAGAAAATGGATTGGTGCTAGAATGAAAACATAAAGATGCATCATAATTAAAATCGTCATCACACAGAAACATTTCATTATAATATTTAACATTTTGATACCAAGGAGGCCAAGGTTATAATGCCATAGCAAAAGATGACCTTTACTTGTCTCTGTGTACAATAAATAAGCAGGCAAAATGCAAAACACTGCTTTCTGCATTTATCCATATTAGGTATTTCATTAATGTAGCTTTCTCTTATGCTTTCAAATTCTTTGTATTCCCATGTATCTGCATAGAAAGCACTTACTAAAATGTATAAAGTCATCTTTATTAGGCGGGAAGTAAAAAAGACAAAATGATAATACTACGTAAATAAAAAATCTCCCAAATGACTTCACATTCATTATCAATTGTATTTAAAAGATAACTTTAGGTAGCCATTTTTACTTGAATTACTGTGATTTTTTTTTTGTTTCAGAAATAGAGTAGCTTTCATCGTGGGACCTCTCTGGAACACCCCAGTTACCATTCAGTGTCTTTGTTTCTGCTGTTTGCCTCTGCAGACATCAATCCTAGAGAACTTCAGCAATTATAAAGACTGTAAATGAAAGCTCTAGAATTTGTGAGGTTTTTTCTCACAGCTTTGTGAGAAGCACAACTGCCTGACAAAGCAAGAATTCTATCTGGTGTAGTAACACTACACTGTTTTGTGTTTCTGCAACAATACCTTTTACAATTTCTTTCTCTTACAATTTAACGTAGGCCTGTGAAAATCTCAAACCATCTGGAGACTGACATCTCCTAATTTCAGTCAGACATTACAATTCTAAAGGAAGACAAAAGATATTTAGCTGCTATAATTATAGCAAAAGAAAAAAAATAAAAAGGTGTAATAGCAGATAATGAACTGAGTAGAGAAAAAATGAGATTCTCACCACAACAGGAAAGCCTGACTCTTTGAGTTTCAGTGCTGAACAGAGGCTGTCCTTACCTTCCATCTGCTGTCAACATTCCTAAATGTTTCTCAAGACAGGTAATGAAAGCCATGATTAGATTAATCAAACAAACCAGATTAAAATCAGATATTAAGTGTCACATTCAGATGTTTTTCCTCACTCTGAAGTCCTCTTGGGTGTCTCTAAGGAAGCCAAGAATCTGTCTCACTCTGCTTTGGAGAAGCAACTAATAAGATGCAAGGAGACAGTATTTGCTGCTTCATCTACAGTGAGTGCTATACAAAGCACACAGCTATGCCCAGAACCTGGCCTAGGATGCCATTCATGCCAGATCCTTGGCAGACTGCTGAAACCAGACTGCCTGTTGCTCCTCCCTTCCTTGCCCTTTGCTCTTTCCAGTCCCAGGTTACCAATTTCAGACAGGGGTGGACCTCATTCCTGTCCTGCCCACAACTGCGTGGCCACCAGGGGAGCAGAATTCGAGCCCATGAGGGCTGAAGAAAGTTTAAGTCTTCCAACTAAGACAGAAAACTCCCTTATCTCACTCAATGTGTCTGAAGGTCTCATTATTTTCATCTGAGGTAGGAATAGTAGGGCTATAGATAAGTAAGGATGCATTTTTGTCTATGACTTGTGAGGAGTTCTGAATTTTCTTTCTGGAATTTCCACCGTACAATTTTAAATCTCATGCATATTGCCTTGAATGGGAAAAGGACCCTGTCCCAAAATATGAAGCATATTTACTGGTCTAAAATGAGGAACATGCAGTTATATCCTACCTCACAATCAATAAAAGTAAAAATCCATTAAAGACAGAATATATTTTTATACTTGATATTTCTCTATCTCCTGTTTTTCAGAATTATATTGTTAATACAAATTTATATGTGAAATAAATAATCTTTGAGAAACATTTGAAAAATGGTTAACAAAATCCTGTCTTAGGTTCTCTTGCAGAATATAAAAGCAAACAAATACTTAGTTGTGTATTAACAAAACACAGCTCCAAATATGTCCAGATAAAGACACACATTAAAGGAACACCATATGATTATCTGCTGCTTAACCAAAATCCCAATATTTAGGTCAGCAGTCTTGGCACCACCAGCACCTTCTCTGCAGTAAACGACTGTGCTGTGCCAGTGCTAAAAGCAGTTCTTACAGATTCTTTTCTTTTAACAAAAGGATGTGAAAGTAGCAAGATAAATTTAGGCAACAGAAAGCTGAAGGGAATAGTCTGACCAAAAAAAAAAAAAGAAAGAAAGAGTAATTCACAGAGGAACACCAACAAAGTGAAAACACAAAGTGTGTAATACATCACCAGCATTACTAGTCTGGAAATAAACAAGTAGGCTTTACACAATTATTTTAAGTTTTCAGGTGACTATAACTAATTGCCAAAAAAAAAGAAGTCATAATCTTCTATGAAGCAAATATTGTAATGCACACAAAGCATGTGTGCCCCATTCTTCCCTTTCTTGCCTGCTTGCTGCTCCTGCTGATTTCTGTGAGTGGTGAGTATATTTATGTGAGAATATTTGGTCTCTGCTTCTCATAAGAGAAGACAGGATGACAGAATTGCTGAACTGAGACCTAGTATGGCCTGTTAATCTGATTCTAAATCCAGTGTGAATAAAGCACTTGAATTGCTGAAGCTTCACCTAGACACATCAACCTTCACTTTTTCCTCCTCCCCCCTAGCAAGGATGTGGATGCTGTTACATGTGTTAGTGTTAGTGGGTCCTACAGCATTAAAAAGCTAATTTTGTGTTAGCAAATAGTGCTGGATTTACAGCTCTGGAGGATAAAATGCTTTAAAATTGGTAAATAATTTGACGTTTATACAGTGACTTTCGTCCTGAAGGTTTGCTACAACGTGCTTATCAAACTGTACACATTTGGTGGCACTGAAATACAGCCAATTTGGTGTGCAGCCCAGAGCACAACAAAGCAAGATGAGAAGGAAGGTATTTAACTAGGTACACCAGGGAAAACCTACTCTCAAAACCGTTTTTTTTTTGGAAATGCAGTGTTTATATTGACCAGAGGGAACTGTGTATTTCAAAGTTTCAACCCCAAGGCTGTCATAAAGACACCTACAAAACAGGTTTGCATTTTCCCCCTCTCATGCAGACAGATACAGCTGTCTAAATACAATGACACTGTCTCCTAACTTTAAGTGTGGACCATAAAGACCTCAGTTTATGCTAGGATGGTGTGCAAACTGCAGAACAGCCTTTACATGCCTTCTTGCTGCCAATCAGCTCACATTTGTTCACCAGTACAAAATATCTCCAATTTTAAATTGATATTTCTAGTAGGCACAGGTGATTTCTGTTCTGCATCCCACTTGATACGCAATTTCTTTTAGACTACAAGCAAAAAAGGTGGAAAAAGAGAGTGAGTTTGGTGACTCTGGTCCTGAATAAGCAAATCTGAATGATCAAATACCCTAATGTTATACTAATACAAAGGATTAACTTAATTTGACCTACTCTGAATGTCCTGCAATCCCTCCAAAGTTCCCAATAGTCCATGCTTGTACAGAAATGTGAATGTACACACAGGCACATATAAATACACACATATTTAATATGCTTAGAATTTCAAGACTGCGTGAACATATAGATAACACAAAGAAGGAGTAAGTCATGGACTGCCCCAAATGTCATAAAAACAATGCATAATCTAACGGGGCCAGGGTGCAGTCTGTCAGAATGATCCAATATAAAGATTATAGAAACTAGAAGCGAAATTATGCACATGGTTGTTTAGAATGTGTAGGACCTAGGATTGAATGATTCCTGCTTCTGGAGAGCTTTCATGCTGATTTTCTTTTTCTTTTTTTTCTTTTTTTTTTTTTTTTTTTTTTTCATTAATTAACTTCTTGATATTAAACCCATGCTTTCAAAATGGAAACTGTAGCTGCAGTGGTTTGCAGTAAAATTTATCTAGGTTTTTTTGCTGAAAAACTGAACTGCAGTACTGATAAAGTTTAAAGAAGAAAAGAGTTTGGAGCTGACATAGAGGGGCTCATAACCATTTTTGGCAACCTTCACTTGCAGAAAGTCTCATAGTCCAAATAGCTCTGATTTGCTTTTCAAATACCCCACCTTTTGTTCCATTCCATTTGAATCTCTATGTTAATTGTATGAAAGTTTCTCTGGTTTTGCCCATGGAGAAAGCACAAAGCAGGACTGAGTAAGGTTACACACATTTTTACTTCAATCCTGCTTCCATGACCAATAGGTACTGAAGTGGGAGTATGAATGCCAATACAAATAAGGTGACTTTTCATCATCAAATGCACACAGAGCAAAGATTTAACATACCACACACTAGTTATACTCTCTACTGAGAGGAACTTTTTGAGGGGGAGGATTTGCGTTCATGACCTTTACCAGCATCTAAAAGCAAACCTCTGCAGGTGTCAGTTCTTTAACATCTTGGATAATGATGAGAGAAATCATCTAGGAATAGAGCCTTAGACTACCAAATGTTATTTATAGCAATTTGATTAACTAGTCAGGCTTCAGAGACACTACTTTACCTCCCTCCAATAAACCTCCCAGTCACTCATTAAAATTAATACATATTAAAAAATCCATTTAAATTATAAGGTTGTACTTGAGATATTACAAATGAATCCAATCACACATTTTAAAAGTAAAAGATATTAATGTGGCTTTCAGGAGCTCAAGCAACATAGTGGCTCTGTAATATTACCAATAATATTTTGTTTTTATTTGCAAACTTATTTATGTTTTACAAGCTAAAGTGTCATTACTTGGCAGCTGACTATTTGACATTCACACAAAATATGCACGGCTGGAAAATTTTCTTAGCTCCTTGAAAACAGTGAGGTCCAGCCATACTCCTCTCCAGAAATACGCTGTCCTAATGTGAAAGCACACATAAACAGGTTATCAAGTCTACTCATCACTAATTTAGTTGTTGATTAAACCATCTGTGATCTCAACACACTCTAGAAATCTTCTGACGGAGCCTAGTTACAAGTAAAAAACACTCAAACTGAATTCTGCTTGGAAGCTTCAGCACGTACATCCTGCAGAATGCACTATCACCAGCACTTTCTGACTGCCACATTCCAGAGAGGATTTTCAAGGGAAAATCAACATGTCAGCTGCTGACCTCTGAAAAAGCTTGGTCACCAGTGTCACCATGGGCAGGACTTTTGATAAACTGAGAACAGGAATTTAACTTTTTCAAGCTCTGTGACCCACAAATGGACAATGAGAGCCTAGAAATATGGCCCTGAATTCTTTTGATTGCATAATTTTAAAATGTCAATGAAAATAATTTTATTTTGGCCAGCGAGGAGTCAATAACAGAAAATATTTTCACAAATACCTGTTTGAGTCTTGAAGTACACTAAACTCCACTGTATCTTTTTGCTTCTCCTAAATATTTAAGAATATCAGCAAGATCAGAAAGGATTCTCATAATCTGGGATTTTTTTGTTTCAATTCCACACTGTGTGATTGGAGAGTTGCATCAAGCACTCCAGGCATTGTCAGTCAACCAGATGTAAAAAATAAAGAGCACATAATTACAGCCCTTAGAGTTATCTGGTGAATGTATAGATCAGTGATTAGGATCTCTGATCTCCAGATTTGAGGATTGGATGGAATTCGTCATGTCAGGGGCTGTCTCCAAAGTCCACAGTTAATAGCATGATGAGGACAACACACTTGCAGGCATGCATGGAGGTAATTATGACTAGCAATGATTTTATTCTCTTCTTTACCTCTGTGGCACACTAGCTGGAGTTGTTTGGGGGTTTTGGGTTATTTGGGGTTTTTTTGGTTTTGTTTTTTTTTTTTGGTGGGTTTTTTTGGTTTTATTTTTTGGTTTGGTTTTACTTTTATTTTGATATTCAATCCTTTAAGTGTTGAAATTGATATAAGATACTGGAAAATGTTTCGTGGCTAGTTTTGTAGGGGCAGATGTTTTGTGGACTGTCATGGTGTGTGTAGCTGCTTGATGCCTGTCTGTGGTTACAGAGTACTGAACATAAAGACTTCCTTAGCAATCTCCTACAGCCTTCTGCTCCTACCAATTTCCATATTAATTTTAGAACTATTGTTCAAATGCATTCTTAAATATTAACACTTCTTCCATGAACACCATAGCCTATGAAATATAATACTATTCTAGTGATAGTTTTTTGATTAGTAGGTTTAAAAAGAAGAGGAATTTTTTTTTTACATAAATTTGAAATAATTGTGCATGTTCAAGTAACTAGTTTTTATCAAACAAAATTTGCCTACTTAGGAATCAAATATTGTTTTCAGTTTAGAAATGGATTTTTGAGAATAATTTTGATAATTTTCAAAGTGCATTTTGAAAATATTTCCTTCATTATATGTGAGCTATCCACTATCTCAGTGAATTCATTTGAAGTAAAAATTCATTAAAAATTTTGCAACTAGTTCCATCCAGGTTGTGTTATTCTTCAAAAGAAACAAAGTTTTTAATAAAAACAAAGAGGTCCAATATAGCACTCTTCATATTTTCATATGTGGTAACTATAATACCACCAAGTCATTTTCATAAAACGTATTTCAAGCAATTAGCTCTCTAGCTACTTTTTCCGTCAGTCTGTCAGCACCAGAGTTTATGACACCAGCATAGAAGGCAATAATAAAATTAACAAAAATGTACTTTGACCTTCTGCATTGTTATTAAAAAATGTAAATGTCCAATTTGCACAAAGAATATAAGCAGAAATAGATTATAGTTTGTTTTGCCTCAAACTGTTCACCTTTCATTCAAATGTAATGACAACTAATTTGACATTAAGGCAGCAGAAACACTTTTCTTTTTGGATAGCACCATATGGATTTTGTATTCTCAGAAGACAAGGCAATGGCTAGAAGTATATCTCCAAGGTCGCATGCACTTCCATAAACATTACATTGTACTGTTTCAGGGGAATGAATACAAGAGCACAGCTAATTAAATAAAACAAATTAATCCATAAATGAAACATTAAGTGCATACAAGTGGATCGACTTTGTCAGATGACAAGTAATGTGCATCATCAACAACATGATCAGTTTCAAAAATAATATCAATTTCCAACTAAGATTTTCAGATGAGAATTCAGAAGACCACAGCAAGGATTTTCTCTTCGCTCTTGATTTTCATTTGCCTTGTAGAAAGAAAAGTATTTAGCACTTTAAGTAACTACCATATATTAGATTGTGCATCATCAAAACAGCTCTCTAGATGGCAGAAACCATTTCTCAAACCCTCTTTACCCAAATATAGACACCAACTTGAAGAAGAAAGGACAGAGAATAACTGGAATAATTTTTTTTCTTGCTCTTGTTTTGTATTCCTCCTCCCAGAACTCCAATTTTGGTAAAAAACTACAACAGAAACAATATTCAGAGGAAAATTGCAGTATCATAAGAGATGAATTATATCAACCAAAAGCTGAAGTAATAGAGATGTCAATCCAAATAAGATCAACTAATGACTAACAAAATTTACGTGACAAATCCAAAATCTATGAAAAATAAAAATTTGGTAAATTATTTGGTAAATGATAAGTGATCAATATAACGTGGGCACAGAGGCTGGAAATTAAACTCTAGCTCTCGTAAAGAAAATATTAAAGGCAATCAACAAGGCACTGGCTGAAATAAATTATTCTCACAAAAGACAAATTGAAAGTTACTCCTACTTTCGTTATATATATAATAAATTGAGAGAGTGACAGAGAGAGAAAGAGAGAGAGAGAGAGAGAATGTTATAGTCAAGTTCTATGTTTACAGGTAACTGTCAAATGTATTTTACAGAATTGTACATAGCTAACATTGTTTTAAAATTATACTGATATTTTTTCCCCTTCCCGTTCTACTTCCAGCCATGAATTAACTCATTGTGGTTCTGTAATTTTTGGGAGGTAGATGATCTGTTTACCAGAACAAAACAGAATGCTCTTTTAAAGAAAACTTCTTCTAAAAGAAATATGTGGACAGAATCTGATATGAGACAAATTAGGTATCTCAAAATTACAGATGTGGAGCAGAGTAACAAAAACTTCCTTTATTAGCACATCACTCAGCTGATATACAACTCAAGTGCTTTGTCACAAGTAGAATCAGAAAGACAATGAAGCATTTACTTGCGCAACTTTTTATTAATGCTTTCCAATGCTGGCTCAGAAAATATACCTCCCAAAATTTAAACATTTGTTTTAAGTTAGAAGAGAGATTTCTAGTCTCTACAGCTCTGAAGAACTTATGCTATGATGCAGGAAAGAACATTAAGAGTACTTCCACCAGGATTTCTGGTCTCTTAAGTCAAAGGAGCGTAATAAAAACTTATCTGGTATTAAAAGGTCAAGAAAAGCAAACCCTGTTTCTCCACAAATTCTTTGCTGAATCAACTAAGGGGGTAATAAAAAAAAAAAAAGGACAAAACCCCTAATGATTCCCATCAAGGTATCTATGAAGCTCAAAAAATCAACCCCTGGACAGGTTCAGTCCCTCAAGTAAAGATACAGAATATCATCCCCATGGTTAAAGATTTATTAATAGAGACATTATTCCTGCTTCTTGCAACTACAGCTGTTTTCAACCTCTTGGTCTACTTATTTGAAGAAAGACAACTATCTTCAATCCTAGTAGAATTGGAAAATAAAGCCTGTGGGAAGACGATCAGCAGTATTAACCTGCACAGATGTCAGTGCAAGTATCTCTTCCTGTCAGAGAGATCTCCTTGGTGTGGATATTCTTAATTGTCCTCAAAAATACTGACTAGAATCCTTCAGTGAAACAAATCATCTCATGCTGCCAAACATAGGAATGTCATGGGCAGGGTTATGTTGTACTGTCTAAGAAAAACACTGCAAAGGCCTATGTATATTTAAAAATCACATTAAAAACCATAAAATATCAGATCAAGAATAATTTTTGCTCTACAGAGCAAAAAACCCCAAAAACTAAGACAGAAAGGACACATGAATAAGGCACAATCCATTGAGGGGTAATTGCAGCCAGCATTTACTATCTTTTTTCTTAATGAATGTTCCTCAGTTGAGGAGAAAGCTATGAAGCTTCTAATGTATACCTAGAAGTAAAACTCCCTTTAAAATTCATATTCAGGAAAAATATATATGACTGAAAGGAACACTGAACACCTTGGTACAATTTCCTTATTCAGAATTACACTGAGATTTCCAGCGGTAGCTAATGACATTAAAATATTTAAGAATTCTATTCCTGTGAGATTTGAAGCAACAGTTAAAATGCATTCATTAAACAAATCACTGATGGTGCACAGACACCATAGGGAAAAATAAACCTGATACGAATGAACTTGGTCCCCAGATTAAATATGTATATGCCTATGAGATTCTGCCTCTGCCCAGTGCTTTCAAAATGGGAATTCTGCCCTGGAAAAGGTGGAACAGTCACCATAAATACACACACTTTAAAAGATTTCATCTAAGAAATTAATGAGGACAGTTCATACTTAAGACTTTGGTAAAATGTACTGCTTTTTCTGAAAACTGTGTCATGCCAGAGATGAACGATCATAGAGATGTTTATATGCCCAAGTTGCCATTCATAGCTATCCTGATCTAAATATTGTATGTGGCAAAGAGAATCCACCCCTTATCCACATATCTCTCTAGACACAATCTGCTTTGTGTACCATGAATAAATCTGTTCTTCGTCTTGTGTTGACACTTCACTGGATGGACTTTTCTGGTAAAATGTAGAAAAAGTGGAATACAGCATATTACAGGTAAACTATGTAAAACTGGAAACTTGCCTGTCAGAAGAATAATAAAACTTACATTCTGTAGGCAATCATAATATTTTCTACAGCCAGAATTTAATCAGAGCTTAATCTGTCTGGCAGGACTGGCAAAAAGACAAAGAAAGTGGTGGTGCAGGAGGGATGCAGAGGGTACATTTAGATAACCCACTTAGTGCACCAGAACCATCCTGTTCACTTTCTCAGTGACAGAAATGCATTGTTTTATACCTGGATTTCAGTCCTGTGGTGTGGATTTAACTGCATCTTGAAAGCACTTCAGATGCTTTCTCCTGAGGTGGAACCAAGGCTGATGTAATGTGCCAGGGCAGAGTGATCCCCACATGCTAGGAAACAAGATGATGCCTTCCTCAGGAGAAAAACACATCCTCTCAGAGGTTTTCCAGCAGTGGACTCAATCCATAAGCATGGATTTCTTTTAGTAACAGCAAGTGCAATTGGGACAGTCATCTGGGAGGGCTGTATAAAATCGAATTTGCATCATCTGCTGGATACAGACTCATCTTCTGGACCTAAGACTAGCAACTAGCAACATGTTCATTGCCAGCAAACAGAAAATACAGATATATAGTCCTAGAACAGCATCAGAACATGATAAATCAACACTGTCCTTCTTTCTTCAGGCTGTGCCAGCCACTATTAGAGACACAATGTAAAGATGTTGGCATGATGGGATATAGGACAAGCAGCAAGAGGGACATTACAAAATTTATGACAATAATTTCCTAAAGGTAAACATTACTTTTGTTAACTATTATTTTGTTGATTAAACATAACTGCCCTGAGATTTGCTGCTGTGATAAATCAGATCTTGTGACAATGGTTTAATTATCACTACTCTTTCTGAGTGACAAGTGATCAATTTCATTAACTCCTCTTCATTTGCATTTGTACTCTTCTTCATCCAGGTATCCTTGACTGATTGTCTTTTTCATCTCATCGCAAATCTGTGTTTATTGACTTGCTTTCTAGTTGATACAGTTTTCTGTCACACAATTCTCTTTATGAAAGTTACCCAGCCAGTAGACTTTCTCAGCAGCCATACACCTCTAAACAATTCTCTGTAAGATCTAGTTTCAAGTGCCTATTAAAAAATTAAATGAAAATTTTCAAAATCCAGTGGTGCTGCACTCTGACTTCAAAAGATAGATTTTACATTGAAATTGAACACTCCTTGATAAACCCGCCAGGGCTTTCTTTGCTGTCTTGGGTAATAACTTAGCCTACATAATAAACATCCAGTCTAAATATAACATTCACCTTCTCCATCAGATTCCTGCTCCTTTTTCTTTTGTCTGCTTTGGTTTGGCTATTGAGTGCAAATCTATACTCTTTTCATATGATATGCATCGTTTTGTTCAACTACAATATTTCGTTCATCATCTTCTGAAGTATATGAATTTTTTATAATTCATGTGCCTCAAATTACTGGAAAATCTACTGTTCATCTTGACAGATCTCTAAATCCTTCCAGCACCTTTTTTCCTTTCTCTCTGTCATGTTGAATAAATGAGGTGGTATTGTGTATCCTTACTTTAGCCTTTTACTGACAGCAACCCTTTTATTACTATTGTTTCCACTTCTTAGATAACTTAAACTAAGTTTCTCTGGTTCTTGAAGGACGTATTTTAAGCCCTAAATACGTTTATTAATCTGTATATAAAGAAATCTTCTGAATAAAACATGGTCTTTTTCTACTTTTTATATGTTGTTTTCTTCCTTAAAACTATGAATCTCTTTTAAATTTTAAACTTATTCTTATTTTTCATGTAAAAAAATCCCCTAGTCGAAGAAGGTCTGAGTGGAAAGGGAACAAGTATTTAGATTATCAGCAAGGAAAAGATTTAATTATTATGTATGAAGGACTCCATGACACAAGGGCATATAGGTGATGTAGCAAAAAATGTTGACTGTGCAACTGGTTATATCTCTAATGGATGCTGAGAATTACAAGCAATCAGAAAACCTTGTACAAGCACTTTGAAGGGCTTAATTCTACCATCATATATATATGGGTGTGACTGACTTTACCATCACTGACTTTACAAAATCAGCTAAAGCTGCAGAGCTTTCAAATGCATTTTTTATTCAGAGCAGGTAGAACTATCAATTTTTGAAAAGGTTTTAGAATGTATTTAGAATTTGTCAGCACAGGTAGATTCAGATACCTTACAGTTTGAACTTGCAGTGAAAATGCCCAATCTGTTTAGTTAAGTACATGGACAAGATAGAGATTTTTTTTTTTAAGTCACTAAGAATATTAATGAAAACAGACAAAACCAGCAATTCACACAAATAAACCAATGCTGGACCCTGAGAGAGAGATTTTCCTCTAATCTGAAACCTTTGATATCTGATTACATTGGCTTTTCATTTCCTATTTGGCTGTAAACTTTGGAACTTCCTGTGCTTATCCATTCAACTCTGGACCCTACTACATCTTTGAAAAAAAAAAAAAAAAAAAAAAAAAAAAAAAAGCCTTTTAAAACAAAACCAATATCAGGATCAGCATAAATCCAGTTTCAAATAACTCTTCTGCTTCCATGTGTTAAGAGCATATTTCTCTCAGGAGATTTTTCTTCACTAAGTGTTAAAGGTAGAAAATACATCAGGGTTTGAATATAACAGCCATCCCCATGAAAAACACAACCTGTAGACACTGGTCTGTAACATTTGATCTGGGATCTGACACCACATGAAGATAACTCCTTTGATAGCTTAGTGATTTCCTCCTTGAAGAGAAATCATGTCCTGGTTTCTAGCTGGGTTATGCTCTGTCCTGCAAGGAAGAGATATATCAAAACCAGAACCTATTATTAGCTTTAGTGTCCATGACTATTTAACATAATGTGGGTGTGTTAGATGACACTGTTGCCTTGCATCCTAATGGGCTACCTCTGGTCTAACAGTGATGGTCATGTGTAAATAAAATGTTTATGTTTTATAATATTAAAGAAAAGGACCATGTGAAGCTAATGTCATCATTTATCTGCTGCAAAGCTGACCTGAAAGATCACACACTTCAGTGTCCTTCTGACAGAGTATCTACACTGATGTAACCAGACAGCTAGTGTCAGAAAAGGGAAAAGATCACCATCAACACATTCAATTTTTCATAACTTTGCTTAAGTCTCCCACAGGAATCAATAAATTGAGAGAGGTGGGGGAAGGAGGCTTGGTTTTTTGTTTGTGGTTTTTGGGATTTTTAAATTACTCTGTTCAGTATTTTCTCCAAAGTTTTTGATTTAGACCATTTTTTAATAGAATGCAAACAAAGCAACATTCAAGTTTAAACCTTTCAATACAGAGTATCTGAAATGGTTTTAAACTAGACAAAAAAAATCAGCAAGAATACAATGTTCTGAATAGGTTTCTGCCAAGTGACTTTCCATGGCACAATTATTTTGGTCTTTTTTAAAAATCTGAAATATGGGAGTTTTTGCTAGCTCCCTAATGCTATACATCTTTAGAAAGTTTAATTCCTTCCAAAATGCACATACCATTTCCCAGCTTCAAGTGTCTCTGAATTGCTACAGGAAGACATAGTTTCAAAAGGTAACAGAAAGTCTTTGCTAACAGAACTATAGTTCTCTTTCCTTTGTGGTATTATTCAGCTCTCTCAATGGTTTGCAGTTGAGACATCTAAAGAGATCTCTCTGACCCCATCTGTAGGTTTGGACCAGGACATGCTGCTGCTATTAGAGCTCATTGTGTGGGAGGTGAAATATTCTGTATGCAAGTAAAATGTACAGTTCTTTCTGGCTTTTCGTTCTGATGCTTGCATTGAAGCTACATTTTCCCACTTTTAACTCAATTGCCATTCAGCAAACACAACCTTACTAGTTTTGCAGCACGTGGGAGTCAGGGTGTGTACCTTATCTTGTCTGTCCATTGCTTACAAGGAGAATATTTTTAGCCTTCAGCACCTCATTAGCAAAGGTGAAGCTGACATCTTCTTCCACCCCTGTGCTAGCTGAGACAGAGCACTGGCAATGACCCTGCTGGGCAGAGAGAAGGTGAGCTTTGTCTGGCTTTGTGCTGCCATGCTGGCAGGCAATTTATTCCCGTTGCCAAAGCCCTTGTTTTCCCACATCCAGTGCCCTGGTTACAGAGACCATAAGCTCTGCTGGTCTTTGGCTACAAGCAACATGAAGGAGAATCTTGCCTTTGCTAGAATAAAAGAGGAATTATTGATTAACATCAGAGGGATGGGGGGTCTTTAGTTACTGCCCTGGTCCCCTTGGAATTTAAGAGATGGTTTGAACTCTCATGCTGCTGCTAAACCACCTCAAAATTTTGGGATTAATCAACCTTGCTTTTGTTCCATAAATAAGAAGCATCGGTTTACATTAATTTCCACTCCCAATTGCACATCTTTAGAGCTTTTGCTCGATAATTTCTATAAACTGCACTATGCAGCTATCTTTGTCCCTATACTTAATCGTGTTTTTTTATTATCTTGTTTTATCTTGCACTTTTTTAATATACCCAAAGACTTTAAATAATGGAAATAACATTAATAATAATTACTTTTATTATGCTATTTTGGAAATTATTTGAAATGTTAGAGATCTAAATTTAGGAATAGAAAATTGTACTAGAATGAATTTAAAAGTGGGATTAGATTTTCTTTGTTAACAGCAACATAAGAATAACGTGTTAAAAAATGTAGATTTTATTATTCCAGTATATTGTAATTTCAAAGTGCTTCCTGCAGAACTGCTTTAAAGGAGTTGCTCATCAGCACCATGTTGCTACACAACCTGAAGTATATAATTTGCTAGCTTTAGAAAAAGTGCCCTTGTTCTTCTGGGTCAAGGAGGTATAATACCAATTAAAGTACCAAGAGAAGGCAGCATAGTCTATTAGACAGCTGCATTTATCTTTAAAAAGCAAGAAGAAAATAATACATTAGAAGAACCACAGAATCAAGTGGTAAAAAAGAAAAATATTCTAAGCAAGAGAAGAAAGATATTCTAACTGGTTTCCTGTTCTTTTTTCTTTTACATTTATGCTTAAGACCCTTTACTATTACTGGGAATTATATGCAAGTGCATTAAAAAAGAAAGAAAGAAAAAAAAGATGAGCACTGTGGCGAATACTGTGGCCACGTTTAAAACAGATGTAAGCAAACAAGCATAGAAAAGGCAAGTTTCTGTGAGAAAAGAGCCACACAAATAAGAGAGGCAAGTAATTTACAACTAAATGTTAAAAAGTAACTGGAGTGATGTTACAGCAGCAGTGGCACTTGGGGACCATGGCTAAAAGAACAACTAAATAACAATACAGTTAAGTGTGTGTGATAGACACAGTCTACAGGGAAGGATTAGGCTCTTCAAACTGTTGCCTTACTGAGAGCTCAAATGTAGGAGAGAAGCCTGACTCCTAAGAGCACCTCCGTTAATAAAAATGAGCTGTCCTTAACCCCTGCATGTCAGTATTTTACACTACAAGTCACATTCATGAGGAAGGAGTAAATACTGAATAAAACAGATTGATCTTAAATTCAGCTCTCCTAGAGAGACATCCCTTTTAATCCTGACCTCTGGACTCCCTCTGTAACCACAAAGGACAATATGTTGCTACCCAGAGGACTGGGTTGGGGTGCTTGGTAAAGATCAGATGAGTGAATCCTATGTGGAATATTTTCAGAGACACAAGTCAGTGACTCTCGCTTCATATCATTCTGAAATGCAGGTGTAGCAGGAGAGATTACAGGCAACCTCAGCCTTGATAAGTCACAGTTGTACTAATTACCAAAGAAGAGGAATAACTTTGCCCTTAATGGGTCACAGCGCTGATTAATAAAGGTAAGTGTGATAAAAGGGGTGGACTGGGTGGTCAGGGGGAGCCTGAAGGAAAACAACCCTTGGGAAATGGAATGGTGGGCCCTGAGGAAGAAGGCATGATCTAGAGAGACACAAAGAAGGAAACAAGGAAAAGAGTTGCTGTAGTAAGTGATCTGCTAGGAGGTCAGTCTGGGTCTGATGGAGTCAGAGCCT
>VRYO01002297.1:50450137-50468599 GCA_009812075.1 Sialia sialis
TCTTAGAAGAATCAAGGACCTAGACCTGAACATTAACAAAACAAAGCCAGACATAAAATCTAAAAAGTGTTGCCTTTCATATTAGCAAAAAAAAAAGTTGTTAAAATGCGGAGAGCAGCAACAGAACAGGAGAGATGAACAAAGAAACTAATGCTTTTATTGCCATCACAAGTTCAGTGATCACTTCTTCCATTGCACAATATTTTTCTCATAAAATCTGCTTGAAACTTGTATTGAAAATTATACTCTCAAATTAACAAATTTTAGCTACTCTGAATATAAAGAAATTACTGTTTTTCTTAAATAGGATCCCACTGTACTAGTCTTTCTGACTTTTTTTTCCTTTTTGGTAGATGTATTTAAGTTGATGCTAGATAAATTGTGTCAAGCTAACAGTAGAAAAAGGTTCAAGTAGGCATCACATTAGCCTATAGCCAAATCTGACCAGAAGTAGCAAGGATTTTTCCAAAAATCAGTTCATTAATTTTTTTTTGTACATATCCAGGGCTTTTTCTCATGATGTGTGCTAAGGACTCTGAACTGGCAGTTGCAGAGATGGTGTCTGCTTGAGGCTCATAAAGCGCTGGGTCAAATGAGGCAGGGACAGGAGGACTCTTAGCAAGTGTCCTAAAAGCAGCCTAACTTCCCAGGCCGAGAAAGGAGCACTTTGCTTCCCAAAGGGAAAGGGATATTTGAGGAGTGCAGTGACCACAGGAGCTACCAAACCAACTCTTTGGAGGGGCTCTATCCCCAGACTCTCCAGTTTCCTCCTATAACCGTCAGCAGAAATGTGCAAAAGAATGTTAGAGTATTGCAGCACAGACTCAATACAAATAACAATAAAACTGTTCCTCCCCAGTAAACCATTTGTGAGATACAGACATCCCTTGTGCTAATCTCATTCACAAGATAAAATGGGCAAGAAACAAAGCAAAACCCCTGGCCTTCTTCTCTAAAGAGGAAAAAAAACCCAAAAAAACACCAACAAAACAACACACCCCAAACACTTTAAATAGCTGTAGCACATCATGCTGCAATCATTAGCTCAAAGGAATGTAATCCTGCTTAGTTCACTGGAAGAAAAAAATCAAACCATAAGTTTTTTTCCAAATACTCCTTTTAAGTAAGTACTGAGAAGGAGAGAAATGTTCATATTTTAAGTGGGGTGTGCGTGGTTATCACCAAAAGAGTTTTGAATGTAACATGCAGTTTCCATTAGTTCAGGTTAGTTTGATCTGAAAGCATCTACAGGAACTACATTTCAGTTGAATTTGCAGTACACTACTAGAACCCTAAGTAGTCAGAACACTTACAAGAACAGAACTGTTTTATTCAGCTTTTTGAGATCCATTTTTCTTTTTCAATTTTTGCACTTTTGTTTACAAATTAACAGTTTAAATTGTTCTTAAATGGCTTTCTGTACTGCTTTGGAATGGGAGAACCATATAGGTAGATCCCTTTATTTTTATTGGTGATTACACTTTAAAACATTCATCTGCTTTCAATTTGTGGTCCCAGAGATCATCTCCTACTCAGTCCTGAATTTAGGCATTTAGGGCCTAATAAGGCATGAAAAATTAATGTAACTCCTCTTTATGAGATAAACTACGGTGAAGCTTGAAGCATGATAGAGATCACAGAGAATATAGATTTATTTTTTTTAAAGCAAGTTAGGGCTTTTCAGGAAATATGTGTTTTCTGTTTATGTTATTCTAGACTATTTTCCTATATTCACCTTTTAGTTAGGTCACAATCCTCTTCTGAAAATAAGAGATGTGTAAAAACAGAAGTTTTGTTTGGAGGTTTATCTTTCACTAGAAGTGCCTGCTTCACTGTTATTTGGAGAACACTGATATGCATTATACTTCTATTCCAGTTCATCTGCTTATTTAAATATTTATTTTTGGGAGCTGTACTTCTTTCACAATAATCAGATATAAGACATATTAGATATCATGAATATTCATAGGTTTTCAACCTCACTATAAATAGCAATACAGCAACCTGCCTTCATGAAGGAAAGTAGTTCTCAAATATAGATGATTAAGAATATATGCATGCCTCATTACTTAGTTGGAGTTGCATCTACATTCATTTAGCACAACCTATATAAATACTAACTTAAAAGTTGGAATCAGTTTTTAAAATAAAAAGTACCTGCCAACCTGAGCTTTTAACCGTATATCTCATAATATTATAATGGGCAGTGGGTCACATTATAAAAGGAAAAATATCTGCTGAACAGAGATCTTGTATCACATCTTAATTGAGGTCTAGTACAACACATTCAGCATAAAAACTATTTCATATATCCTTGTTAAATACAGTACCATGATGACTAGTGGGAAAAATTTCTTGTCTTGTAGAAAAATTTAATCCTTCACTTAAATAAGTTAATTCTTTTTAAGTTTTCATTAAAACTACTAAAACTATAGAACAACATTGCAAATTCTTCTCAGAGACTACCAGAAATATAACACAGCAAGCTTGAGGAGGTGCAGGTTTTCTTCCAATGACTTTTGCCCTTAGTATCCATGTGTTCAGTCTCACCACTATGTCTGCCTTACTGATTGCTCTACTGGTTTGACAGTGACTTCTTTGTCCTCGGATTTTGTCATAAACGGGCAAAAATATTAGGCATTACCAGTTCTCTGAAATATTCCAGTTATGAGAAAACTATAGCTTATTTCCCCACTATATTTATTTTCATGAAACAATGGCTTAGAAGTTGAAACAGCTCTGCTACTGAGATATCATGAATTAGGTGATTTTTCCATTCTTCTATTTATTATGTATTTGAGCAGCATATGAGGCTAGGATCAGGGGAAAATCTAAATCTCATATAGGAAAGTTATTTCGAATTATAGCAGTCCTGGCAACATATTTTTCATTCTTTGCTGTAGTAGTGCTCTGCAAAATACCTGTTTTGCTTCTCATCTGCTAAAGCACAAGCATCTGTGTTAAAATCAGGCATAAAATATACTGAAAGTTTTTTAAACCAGAAATACCTTTGATGTATTATACTTCAGAAATATTTTAACTTTCTTTTTTTTTTAACTGTCTTTAGTAAAGAATACAGAACACAGTCTGATACCAGTTCAAAGCTTCACTTCCAAAAATTCTTCTGTTGATGAGATGAAACCTCAGCAAGGTCTTTATCTCATTCAGCCTATGTGGTGCAACATACAGATATATATACTTCATTAAGTCTAAGCCTGTAGGTCCTGCTTTATGTTTAGAGGCTTATCTCCAAGTAATGTAGGTGTTTGCTCTTTATAATTGCCATTAATATTAGTGAAAATGATCACACATTTTATGCAAACCTCATGACTTCTATGCTTCCATGAAAATGGTAACAGGAATTTTCTGGAACAGTATCTGGGAATTCAGTGATTTTTTTCCTCAGAGCATGTTCCAAATACAGTAATTCCACGATTATAAGCCGCACCTGACTATAAGCCGCACCTCCCGGTAGCTGGGAAGACCACGGGATTTGTCCATATATAAGCTGCACCTGAATATAAGCCGCATTTAAAAAAAAAAAAAAAAAAAAGTGAGGATCCATGTGTAACAAAGTAACGAATTTGTAACAGAATTGCTGGCAGCTGGGTTTGGTGTCAGGTGCTCAAGTTGCAACAGTTTTCATAGACCAGCGAAGCATTTAAAGGCAGCCCCAGGCACCCTCCCGGCCGGCTCTCACTTCTGGGTTGGCATTTGGCTGGGATTTGTCCATAGATAAGCTGCACTACTGGGGTAGGCTGGATTCTTCAATGAAAAAGGTGCGGCTTATAATTGTGAAATTACTGCAATTGATATTACTTTTTATTTCTAGAAAACAGGAAAAATGTTTTGGAAAATGTACACCCATTTCAACACTATACACTGTATAAACTACCTTTTATAAATGTGCTCTGGTTATTTCTGCAAAAGGACTTAATGTCAGGCTCTGAAATGCCATAGCAACAATAATGTGCAAAGGCCATGTTAGGACATGGTGGTCTTGAGCAGCATGCTTTGGAACCTATTCAAAATTTCAGTAAGATGAAGGATAAATTCAGGATTCCACCAGAAGAAAAACTGAGAATGTTAATTTAAATTAGTAGTTGACTGTGTCTTTTAAAATACGCAAATTGAAGAAAAATTGATGCTATGTGTCTTTTAAATTGATTTGTTGTGGTAGATTCAGCTAAAGTATTTCAGATTTTCCCCTCCCACAATCTACAATGAATTCATTTTGAGGTTGTTACTAAATTGAATTCAAAAGTGTAACTACAGGAAAACACTAAGAATTTAGTTTCAATGAAAAGTGAATCTGGAACAGGTTTTTTGTAGGTAGCATGTTTACTGTAGAAGGACATAATAATCTTTAACTCAACTAAAAGTAAGTTTTTTTTCTTATGATAGGAGGCAAAAAGAGATGTTTTGCTTGAATTTCATTTTCTTGCTAGTGTCTTTCTTGAATATGTAATAATGTAATATATGGTGATTCTTAACCAGCTTTTTAGTAAAGTGTCTGTTTCTGAACAGGGACAAAACCAAAATTCACCACCGATAATTTCAGCAGGTATCAGTAATTCAGCTATCTCAGATAGGGTCAAACCTCAAATGCTCTTCCATGCAAGTGACCATAACCAATGGGCATGGATGCAAGGAGATGTGTCCCCACTTGACTGACTCACCCACTTCACTGTCCCTAATGAGATTGTGGAGCGTGATAATTAAATGAGTAAAATTTCTGTGACCACACAGTCTTTAACAGGATTAGAACACTTGACACAGATACAGGGAAAAGATAAGAATTGGAAGAATGGAGGGCAGTCTAACTTATGGAAAAAATCTCACTCTTTTTTGCTTTGGTTTGAGCATTGTACATGCCCCCTAATTATTAGAGGAACTGTAGTGATGGAAGGAGTCTTATTCAAGGAAGAAAAAGATTTGAGAAAGGTGGCATAAAAGTAAGTGTTCTTTCTAATAAGCTACAAAAATGTAGAGGAGAAAAGGGGGGGAAAAAAGGAGAAAAAGTGTGTGTGTGAGGGAAGATGTTGGCACAAAGGTCTGCTTCCAATGACATTGCAATTTAGCGTTTGTTCAGAGGTTTATATGCACATGTATGAAGTAGACAGTGACAAAATAATGAAGACTATCTTCAAGTAATCATATTTATTTTTGAGGTCAGTTTGGCATTTGTATAAAAAAGAAGTAAAAGATAGGTATGAAGACAAGCAAGTGAGGCTTCACATGAAATTAAAACCATGGTGTAAGCACTTCCTGAATAGCAAAAATGCCTTCTCTTTTATAAGAATTCCAGTAATATATTGAGATGTAGATAGTCCTTGAGATGCCAAACATCCAGAACAGATGAGCATCAAAATCCAGACTCTGAGACAGCTTCAATTTTCCTGTGTGAAAGCGTCAACAAAATTTCTGACACATCAAATGCCTTAATCTTCCATTCATTGATTGTTTGTCCAGAATGAATGAGAACTAACCCAAAGTGAACATGTGAGCTCACAATAAATTCTCTCTCTAAATGTTCTAGTGAACAGAAATGCTAAATAACTTCAGTCTCATGCTTGCCTCCTATCAATAATACTCTTTATAGCACTGAATAATCACTAACTAATTAATCCAGACAATAGTTTTGATGCAGCAAGTAAGCATTTCCCCACTGCAAGGGAAAAAAAGAGAAAAAATTTAGAAGTCTAATTATCCAAAGCCTTTGTTTATTTATAATAATGGAAGTGTGGACAACTAGGTACACTTAACATAACCTGTAAGTTAGTGGTTCATATTCTTTCATTATTTATTCTGATTTTGTACCTATCAAGCTACTTGGGAATCTCTCGTGTGATGATTTCATTGGTCCTAAGATGTTCAGAGACATCAGAATTACATCTGAGTTGTACAAAAATAAAAAAGGTGATCTCTTTCTCCTAGTCCTCTTTCAGTGCAGTACCAGCAAGACTGTCATGAAAAACAGAAATTCAAGAAATACTACTACATGAACAGGAGCACCAGAATAAGTCCAGTTGTTTTTTTTTAATAATAGTTACTAGTCATTTTGATAAGGCAAAATATGAAATTAATTTTTTTTTCAGACTGAAAATATAGTTTATACTTTGAATGTCTTCAGAAGTTAAACTATTTTTAAAATCTAGAGAAATTAAATAGAAACTGTAAACACTTTGGCAAAGATGTATGGAATATTTTTTAGTCTCTGAACCACACTTCTGAATGACAGAAGAAACATATGCAGGAAAAACATATGCAGGTTTGTGTGCCCAAAATCTTGTCTGACTCCCACTTCCAATTTTATCACCTGCTCTAATAAAATATAGATTCCTTACAGGCTTTTCCTTACTTATATCATTAAACAATCACAGTATACAGTGATTACTCACTCCATAAAAAAACATTAACATATACGCAATCCCCATTTCATTAAAATGTGTCAGATGTTTAATTATTGATTTCCTGATGAAAAATAACACTTCTTAGAAAGAGAATACTTACTTTCAGACTTGTGAAGATAAAACATAAGAATTAAATACCCCCCAAACACTATTTTTTAAATGAAGCATAATATCTTGGTGTGAATTCTCTGGTTTAACTATCTTCCTCCATTTGAAAATTGTTTCTTCATTCCTTTATGGGTTTGGCTTTGACAAAATGACTGCTTTATATTTCTTCGCAGTTTCAGCATTTATGGCTTGTCATACTGGTAGATGCACATCCTTAATTTACTAACAGTGCAACTTAAGGATTATGAAACTTCAGGAAGCATCTAGGTTGACTGCAAAAATATGCAATAAAAACACAACACACAATTACACATGGTTGCCTCAAAGCGTAATACAAGTTAATTCTTTTATCAGGCTGTGTCCTGCTGTGCTATCCTTGGTACAGAGATAGGAGTGGAAGCTTTGACTGAGCAAGGAAAGAGGTTCTGTGCACACATTAAGGAAACACCTTCTGTTCTACCAGCAAATGGGAAATTAAATGATTGCATCTGTATCAATCAAGCAGTGTCATAGAAATGAAATCATGGTAATGGGACTGTTATCATGGGATCAATGCTGCCTGTTTTGAAATTTCTTCTGATTCACCTTGTGGCCTCAGCCCTTATGTGGCAGCAAAAAGCCATTATCTCTTCTATTTCAGTGACATTTACTCTTTCTCCTCATCTGTTCAGATGCCCATTCTTTGATGGCTCCGGTATATCGTGCTTTTTGTACTCTAGCAGTTATTTACACCAACATTTTCAACTACTTGACTGCTTTGGGTGAGAGGTGCTTTTCTTCTTAACACTTCAGCACAGCTGAAATTCGGTTGGTCTGATTTCATGATGGTATTTTCTTTATTCATTAGAAGCTCCATGAAATCATATTAGAGCAGTACCATCTTCAGATGAGGTAGAAAAGCCTTTTCATCACTAAAACATTGCCCAAGTAAACTGTGAAACATAATTTAAACAAGTGGCAAAAGCACTAGTCTGGTTGTAAAAAAAACAAAACCAAAGTACAACTATCACAAGCAGGGAGCAACTCTACACAGAAATCAGGGAGAGTTTCTGTATTATTTATGAAGTATATATGATATCTGGGAAAAATTGTGTAGGCCAGCTGAAAATTAGCCTTTCACTTACTACTTCTACTGTAAGGATTAGATATAGGTTTTGAGTTCCTTAGATTATTTTGGTTTCTTGTTAAAACAGGAGGAGCATAGGATTTCATTGAAACCTGAGAGTACATTGATACCTTCTAACCCAGTCTCTGAAACTGCAGTGAAGCTGGCTGTAAATCTGTAGTAATTATTATAGGTACTACTCATTAGGTATAGCATTAATATTCCTCACAGAGTTAACTTGAAAGACAACACAACTCTCAAATATTCAAAATAGTAATTTAAATATAGCAAAATGACTGTTTTACCAGTATAACTACCAGTAGTAATGCTCATTTTAATTTATGCAATTACAGGTGACTTATAGGGAATACAGATATTCTGTAGAATTCACAGTTTTTCTTCTGACACTGGCAAATTGGTTCTGTGATTTTTATTATTCAAATTCAAAAGGCTAAGCCTTTGGAGGGAAAGAAAATAATGACATAGCAAATAAAGGTTGCAATTTACACTGTGGAAGTCTAAAACACCAGGTGCAGGAAGAGAGACAAACAGCTTTCAGATTTTTTAGTGCATTTTCTTTGCAAAAACAGGTCTTCAATCAGCACAAATAATCTGCCCCCTCATTGAGGATGACAGCAGCATCACAGCTGTTGCTCCAGGGAAAGAACTGAGCAAGGCAGGCTGTCAGGGGCTGTTACAGCCAGAGACATCTCAAAGGTAACCCTGTTACCTAAAAATGAAAACTCCCTTCAATGATACAATGTTTATAATTTCAAATTCAGTTCACTAATTATCCTAATCAGACAGTTGCCATACCAAGAAAACATGAGCGAGACTGAGATGTGCAGCACAGAATATATATGCTAGAACTGGAGTTATCAGCAGAGACTTGCTTTGCCTGCTGCTTGTGGGTTCTGCTACACAGCCGCCACTCATGCAATCCCAATAAGGTGCAGGAGATTTGCTGGTGCCAAATCAGCCCAGCTGACAGGTCAGATTATGGAGTGATACCACACCTCATCTGCGGCTTGTGCACATTAAAGAGGAAGCACTGTGTTTATCAACTTTCTTTTCCAGTTGTAGACGTCCCATCCCCAGAAGTATTCAAGATCAATTGGCTTAGAGCAAACTGGTCTCACGGAAGGTTGGAATTAGATAACCTTTAAGGTCCCTTTTCAGCCCAAACCATTCAGTTGTCCTGTGATTATGAATTATACCCAGAAGAAAACAGCATGAAAACTTCACTTACTCTGAAGAACAAATCTTTTATAGTTTAACTATTCAAATAATGATTACAATAAGATAATGAAACATTTGTAAAGCATATGGAGGTAAAAAAAATTCAACTGCAGATGGAAAAAAAAGACAAATTAGGTGGCATATAAAATGGTCATTACATAGGAAATAAGACTAAAACCACTGACTATTTCCAGAAACCCTGTACCTAATAGTACACTGTAATGATTGTGATGGTTTCTATTTGAAGAACTTATGTATGACATAGAATAATGGAACACACTACCACTGTAAAACATGCTGTTCTCAGAACACAGCAGGCTAAGGAAGCTGTCAAAGGATTTTGAATGCCACCACCAAGAACAGTAGATGAAAGATAAAGATACTCAGGTAAGAAATAATAACATGCTCTCTACATCTAGCTAAAATTTGGTGCAATATAATTTTTTTCATATCCAGTGCAAAATTTACAAGTGCTTGATTAGCCATATTCTGTTTAAAACAATGCAACAAGGCAGAGCAGCCATCTTTTTACCTTATTCTCATCTCTCTTTACTAGGCTGACATTCCTAGTGGCAGAGAGAAAAGACCTTTTTTCTGAAGGAAACTGGGCATATCTGACTGGGAGAACTTCTGCAGAGCTGATGGGGCTGTTGATAAGAATGGAAAAGGAGGCAGGCAACGTGCTCTGTGGTCACCGTTGGGACACTGCTCTGAGAAGTACCAAGTTTTCTGCAGCACTGAGATGGCCCTGAGAATGGACAGAAAGCAAGGAATCTGGATCAACTGGGAAATGAGCTGGAAGCAGAAAGGATCTGCAAGGCTTTGTTTTCAACAGGTCTCAATCAGCAGACAGCAATTTAGTATGACAAATGACTTATGATATAGCTACAAGTTTATTTCTCTTTTGTGGAGCAGTATTGAATACTTGGGAGCCTTTTGGCATCTTTCAGCTTGTTCTCTGCAAAACCAAGCCAGGTGCTTCCATTCTCAGCCTGGGGCCAATTCAGGAACTTTTTGCAAAATCCAAAAGAATTCTTTATACCTAGGCAAAGTTGTCCTCAAATGAGACATGGTAAAGTTGTCTAAAAACAACTTTGTCTTTCTAAACTCTCATAATACTTAGGCAAATATCTGATAGATTTGAAAGGATTTATGCCCTTTAATTTTATACTTAACAAGTATGAAAATCTATGTCTGATTGTCATAAAAGCCTTTGATAAACTTCACACACTGCTGGTCAGTATCCACTTACTGAAAGGTCATATTTTTCCTTCACTGAAGGGCTTTACAGAAATGCAAAAAATACACATGCAATAAAAAAACTATTCTTTCTCTAGGCCAATGGAACTATGCTTTACATCTATACTTTCTTCTCAATTTTCTCCCATCTTCAAGGGTGCATCAAAAGACGAGTGTTTAATCTCTGTCCATGTCAGAAAGTATCACCATGCTGCTTAGGAAAAACACTCCTATTTAAGATTTCCTGTTTAAGATTTTAAGATTCCTATAGATCTTAAATACTTGTTATTTTTGCTATAGTTTAGAAACAAAAAAAAAAAAAGTTGAGCAAAAGTAGCACTGGTGGGACATTCTACTTAATTCAATGGTGCAATTATGAATGACAAAGAAAACATACATAAAAGTTCATAAAACATGAAACAGTATGTTCTACAGTAAAACAAACAACTGCCTTGGCCTATATTATAATAGGACAATTATCATAAAGTAATTTTCCATTAAAAATATCTGTGAATATATGCTAGCATGAACTGTTTGTCTAGTCATCAGGATTTTTTTTTAATTGAAAAACAGGCAGGTGGTGCTACACAGCTGCTTATCACTTTCTGTATCGTAATTTTCTAAAGTACAGACAACATCTTGAGCAACTTCACAAAGAGTTTCAGAGTTTGTAAAGACAACATTGCAATCCATCATGATCTAATGCAAGGCAGAGTACTGTATGACATCAGAGGAGGAGGAAAGCTGCAATTCTAGTATATCACTTTCATTTCCTCTGTCAATCAGTTTAACAAATAGATAGAGCAATGACTTATTCATGCAAACATCTTTGTTTACTTGTTTCATGGTGGTTTTGTTTAGGTTTGGATTTGGTTTTGAATTTTTTGGGGGGCTGAGAGCAGTACAGGTGATGGTGTTCCTTTTTCTTTTGTGTTTTTCTAAACTAAGCCTATCCAGCTCCTGAAACTGATATTGTGTGGTTCACATACTATCTGTGAAAACAATATGATCAAAAGATGAGCAGAGATTTGAAAAATGCTCGTGCACGGGTATGAATGTGCAGCAGCTCACACAAAGAGGAACATTCACGTTACCGCGTACACGCTGCAGCTTCACCAACTGCTATCTCCAATAGCACAGCAGCCATTATCACAGTACATCTAACAGCACCCCTGGGAACTCCTCAATTTGATGTTTAATACAAAGCAGCTTGCTGAAAATTCTGATCACTTCCTACTCTTTTTCCAAAAGAAAGAGAATAAAACTGGCATTCTTAATAGCTGTTTCCTGTATATTGACAGACCCAATGCTTCACAAACTGCTCTTAGAGAAGAAGGAATGTTAAGTAAAAGATGTATATATACTTAAACAATAGAGTGCAAATTCACAAGAAGAGGCAATAATAAGATAGGAGATGCTTGAGAGTATGGATGCGTTTAGAACAATTAACCACATCCATACAATTTTTGTCTCCTACCTGCCTGATAAAATCAACTGCTCATTCTCATGAGAGTTGTTTTAACATTTCAAATCACTTAGCAGCTTCATAGCACCTTCTGCATACAAAACGGTTTCCACACATTAAACATTTTCTTTTAAAGCCCACGTATTTTTTCTCCTGGGAACAGAGAAAGATTTTTTTAAAATATTGCCAACAACAGAAAAAACCAAAATAACAAGAGCAAAAACCCAATCAGGAAACAAAAAAACCAAACCAAAACAAAAAAACCACTCTCAAAACAACCCCAGAAGACCCAAACACAATTTTAATAATACAGAAAAAAACCTGAACAAAACCAAAACCCAAACACAATTCAAGTGGTGTGATCTCATATTCTTGTAGAAGTAGATTACATCTAATGAACTATAAAACCCCAAAGGAGCCAGAATTTTCTAGTTTGTAATCAAGGTAGAAATTATTTTTAAGCTATGTAGAAGCTCAAGAACCTGGACTTTAAAGCATGTTTTGCATTTCTTTGCTAGACAGTGATTAATCATATTATATATTGGATGATGATAAGGATATTTTTATATTACTGAAATTCATATGATTCATATTACTCAGACCAAAAACAACTAAGGCACACATCTTTTCAGTCATTAAGATAGGAAATACAGCTCAAACTGGAATTAAAGCTGTAACCCTTACAATAGACAAAAGTAAACCCTAAATCCTTTGAAGCTGTGAAAAGCTTTTGCGATACAAAAAATCCCAACAAAAACAAACAAAAACCCAAATCCAATGCAAATTGAGAATTAAGAGTATTTTCAAGTTCAAATATGACAAACTGATTATATTGGTCTGTCCATTATTTTACTTTTATTGGAAACTTTTCCCCTGGAAATCATAAGAAAACCAGTACTGTGTCAAAGATGATCTGTTATCCTTTATTCTTAATGGCACTCAATCCTAAACCCTCTGAAACCCTTTCAAGAGATTTCATATGTTTATATTAGTTCATCTTTTCATGCTTACAGATAATTCATTATAAAAACTCTAGCAAACATGCAACTTTTTCCAGAGAAAGAGTGGCTAATAGGGATTTTGTTGGTTTTATATCAGAATAAAAGAATTCACAGAAGTCTCAGTGCAAGTCATTTCCTAAAAAAAATCCTCAATTTTTTTGGAGCGCACATTGAGTCTCCTTCCATGTCCTCTGCAGACACCCAACGTGTGAAGACTAAATAGAGTTGCCGCATTCTGCTATGCCACTGCCTTCCCTTCATGTCTGTGCAATATTGTTCTAGTATTTCTGTTTAACATTCCTTAAGAGGTTTCCACCTGTTCCATTAGGAGATGACAATTCAGGCGTGTATCCTTCTCTTTTGGGTAAAGGGGGTTGTGGTCAGCTCATCATGCCTTGTCTTTACTACTTGTTCCTCCACAGAAGAACTCTTCAGACCCTTTCCCTGCTCCTGCATGGTATCCTTCCCACAGGAGACAGCCCCCTAGCAACTTCTTCACCATGAGTCCTTCCTAAGGCTGCATCCATTCACAAGCTGCTCCAGTGGGTCCTTTCCACAGGGCGCAGTCCTTCAGGAACAGCCTGCTCCAGCGGGTGCCCCTCAGGGACACAAGTCCTGCCAGCAAACCTGCTCTGCTGTGGGCTCTCCATGGGCCCACAGACCCTGCCAGGAGCCTGCTCCAGCACAGGCTTCCCACAGGGTCACAGCCTCCTTTGGGCACCCCCTGCTCTGCCCTGGGCTGCTCCATGGGCTGTGGGTGGATCTTTGCTCCCCATGGACCTCCCTGGGCTGCAGGGGCACAGCTGCCTCGCCACAGTCTGCGCCGGGGGCTGCAGGGGAATCTCTGCCCCAGAGCCTGGTATGCTTACTTCCTTTTTCACTGCCCGAAGGATCTGAGGAGTTGTTCCTCTCATGTATTTTCAGTCCTCTCTCCAACTGCCCATGCTGCCACACAAAAACTCTTCCCCCTTCTGCAATGTGTTTCCGGTGAGGCACAAACCATCATGTTGGGATTGGCATTGGCAAGTCCACCTTGGGACCAGCTGGCACTGGCTGTGTCACACAGAGAAGCTCCTAGGAGATTCTAACAGAAGCCACCTTTGTAGCCCTCTAGCTACCAAAGCCTGGCTATGCAAACCAAATATACTATCCAAGTTGCAGACAAAGCAATTCTTCTACCCACTAGGACTCTTCTATCTGCTATTTCAAGTGTCTTGCTTGTACATTTAATCAAATACAACTTTTCTAGCTGCAATCTTTTCTTAAAACACTCAAACTCACTGGCCGGTTTTGTGCACTTATCACTTAGCTAGAATGAAAATCCTCCAGCTTCCACATGAAATACCTCTGATCTGGAAACTCCTTGTGTACCAGCCTTCCCTGGCTTGAGCAGGACACAGTAGTTGATAGAGAGGGGTAAGGCCTACAAAATGCACTCTTTCCTCTGAGTAATTTCCAATGATTTTAAAACCAGAGTTAAAATGAAATCAAAACACTGCAGAGAGCTTGCCTTGTCTGAGCAAAGACTTTCTCCCTTACAAGGGCACCACAAGCTGTCACCCTCTAACCTCTAGTGAACATCCTTAACAGGATTAAAACCCAAAATGTCAAAAAGATCCTTGTACACAATGATTCAAGAGCATGGAGTGGGTGGAAGGAAAGTAGCATCAGGCTACTAAATTAAGATGCCTGCCTCACATGGAAGTGGGAAGACATTTTATAAGCTCTTGGAGTGATTTAAATTCTACCATGAAGGATCTCCTGATTCCTGCATGCCTCTCATATTCCCTCCCATATGGATTCTACACTCCTGCCTCCATGTGGAACAATGTCTCTGGGCTCCCATTGATAACTGACCCTCAAGACAGCGAGAGCTCCCAAAATATCAGCGAGCTTGTGTACAGTGTCACAGACCAGCCTTTGCCCAGTGATAAGGCTCTGCGTGAAGCCACAAGACCCACCCTTTCATGGAACATGAGCTGTTGCCTTCACAGAGCCAAGACAACAGTAATCAAATCATCAATATCACAACAGTGGCTCCTGTCACCTCAGGTGCACCGATTCCTGTAAAGTCAGTTAACAGGCACCAGGAGGCATTGATCCCACAGGAGCAGAGTAACTTCAACAGCTGCCTGGAACACTCTCACCACAGTATTTCACTACTTACAGAATAGAAAAAAAAAAAAAAACGGGCATAGAATCTTCTCTAATCTGGAAACTGGGTAGATAGCACCCAGCACATAATTTCCAATATTACTCACAGTGAAGTCCCAGCAGTTTCTTGCTCAAATGCTGAACTCTGCTAAAGCCCAGGAAATACTTGTGTTCCAGAAGAATGGCAGATGAATATTGACAGAATTTAGTTGAATATATTCAAAAGTGCCAGACCAGCCTTACAAACCCAAAGCAACACTTAAGAGCAACATTTTGGCTCATACTGGACAAAGCCACTATCTGTTTTTAGCCTTAGCACTCTTGGGATAAGCAACCGAGGATACAGCACTGCAACGTGAAGAAAACTGCAACACAGAGGAGAAGAGGCATAAAGCAGTTAACTTTAGAAGTTTATATATAAAGAATACAAATCTTCTTCCTCAGGAAAGCTGTAATAATTAACTTAAGAACACATAAAACCTTGAAACTCAGCACTACCAAGTCTCTGGTACTTCAGCCAGAGAAATAGAAAATCGATTTTTAAAAAATTATTTTTAGAAAATAATATGACTTCTGTTCATACAGTCAAAATTTTACTATGTTCCTTTCATCTTGCACTTCATATTGGTCAATTTAGATCTTCACAAAAATAACAGAAAACCTGAGCTTGTGTCAATGTGGCAAAAGTATCTAGTCTTTTTCCTCAAAGACAAAATGTGAGAATATGAATTATTTAACTGATTATTGTTACTAAATGGAAGTGCAGCAGATTAAAATCTGAAGGAAGTGGGCACTGCATTGCCACCCCAGTGAAGGGTGATGCTTTGCTTATTACCAGCACAAGATGTGTCCCAAAACCTCCAGCCTCTCCTGAAAATGGCAGACATGTCAGTGCACAGCCCAATCACAGCAGTGAATATGGATAAATGGGGATAACAACTTTTTTTCTCAAGCAAAGTAGTGACAGGGCACACAGATAATTCCAACTCCACTAAAATATTAATGCCAACCTCAGTTAAAAATGCCATTGTACCCATTAAAATTGAAGGAAGTTTTCAGTGGAAAAGAAAGAACTGACAGGGTCTAGCATTTTATTATATGTATAAAGACATAACAGGAACAGGAACAAAGGAGTTTCTGCTTTCTTTCAAGATTTTCATTTAAAAATAAATGAAAATCTTTAGAAAGCTCAGAAGATAATGCCCCACTGGGAAAGCTAATATAGTCTCCAGGAGTTCAGTAGTAATTCTTTCTAGACCTCACAGAAATTAAGGTATACAAGATGCAATAGACAATGGGACCTTGTAAGACCTCTAAGGTCAAACATATAAGAGAGAAGCTTCTCCTAAATTGGTTAAGGTGCATTATATACAGTTACAGGAAGAATACTTTAGCAGATAGTGTTAAAAATAAGTGTGTTTTTTTAAAGCAACAGACATTCCCAGATAGATCTTTATAGAAATAATTCCCTATATTTTTCTTCGAGGTAGGATAGTAGCCCTTGGTCCATAACATACAGAAACCATTAAAAAATACGGTAGACACCATATTTGTTATTGTATGCATGTGTCAGCATCAGGAAGATGTTGACTACCCCTTTCAGCACACACACATTTTTCATTGATACCCTCTCCATATCAGCTGGGATTGACTTCTCCTGTAGCATTGAAAATCAGTCACGTACATTGTCCACAGAAAATCCAAACTGGTAATCGACACATAGGTGTGTTTTACGTTTTGTTTCTGGTAATCAACACATATGTGTGTTTTATGTTTTGGGTTTTTTTCTAAAATCTCTTTATACTTTGTGTGATGTAAAAAAAATTAAATTTACACCCATTTAAAGTGCAGACAGAAAGTGTGTCTGACAACTTGCATGCATGCACATTTCTTATTGGCAATCTGAATGTTTGTTAAAAGGTAGAACTGTTATTTTTAGCACTATTCTTACTCTGCCATCACGTCTTGTTTCAGGAAAATGCTTTGCTTATTTAATCTTTGTACTTCAAGCTTCTTAATTTATACATTTATAAAATTATTTCAAGGTTGTTAAGATATTCCTATTTAGAAGCCTTTTTTTTTTTTTTTTTTCCCAAGAGATGTATTTCTTCATATAAAAACTCTGAAAAACCAATTCCACAGCAATGCACAGTCTTACAAAAGAAAGAAAGCTTCCTAAGAAGTGACTCATGGACAGAAAATGTATAGATTTTTCAATTCAGAGCCAGCATAAAAAAAAAAATTCCCCACAGTAATGCGATTGCAAATGCTAATTGCATTCCAGTAAATTGCTTTACATTCATCAAACAACAATCAATGGGAGACACTGCTATCTTCTTTTATTGTAGTGATGCTGTTCTCAGCTATACAGATAAGGTAATGTCAGATAGCTATAATCTTTCCCCTTGCTATTTTGGGGGGCTTATAATTTCAGAATAAAAATTTATGCTGAAATTTAGCAACTCAGCCCAAGAGTCTTTCTTTTTAATTGAAAAATGTGCTAGCATATATCTTGGAGAGATAAAGGAAGACTAAGACAAATATTCCAATTCAAATACCTAAACTAAACTAATTCAAATGCATCATTAGAAAAGCATGAATTATTCCAGTCTCTAAATTTCAGAGGTACTGCTCATCCAAAGCTCCTTCAAAAACACTAGCCTTCCATTCTAAACATGCTTTTTTTTTTTGTTTTACTTGAAAAGCAAAGTTAGAAAGTAAGCCTCTGTCATTTGGAGGTTATAATGAGAGCTGATGACCATATTATGTCATTAAAATTTGTTACAAATTAGCAGCCCAGTGTCTACATGTATGGTGCTCATGTCTATAACTTTTGAAAAGCTGTGTAGATGCATAAACACACATGTACATGCACACAGCAATGTATGTATAGGCGTATAACATAAAATTGCCAACTGACTTTATTTCTTAATGTCACCTCAATTTTAAGGGTCTCTGTTGGCAGTATTTCATGACCCAAATTTCAAAATATCTTGTACTCCATTGTCATCCAAGATAGAACAATGGACATGACTCACCAAAGTGGTCACACTTTCAAGTAAGAAATACAGTAACAGTTAGCGCAATCCATATAAACCTTGGCTATGTGAATGAGCTTAAAGCAGTAGATGATCATCATAATTTTTTTTTAAAGAGAAAAAAGAGAGAGTTGAGAGGAATGGAAAATGAGCACACAAAAACTCTCAGCTGTTTCCTCATACTTTTACTAGAGTAAATCCCCATAGCCAGTGAGATATTCAGATAAGATAATAACCAAAGAGAATATCTTTTTACTACTTGAAGTACAAGTTCTACACAAAGACCATTGTACAGACAGGGTACGTGAGGTATGAATAAGAAGACTGGAGAATGAGTATCTGCAAACACTGAGAAAAATATTATTATGAATGTGTCAGAGTGGTAAACACAGGGAGATTTCATTTGCAGGATTTTCTTTTTTTTTTTTTCTGTTTCTTGAATCTCTTTGCCTTTTTCTTTAGTGAGCACTCCACCTTGCAAAATGCTGCATTGGAGATGCTAGAGCATGGACATTCTCTTCAGCTGTAGTGTCTCCTGAAGTTTAGCTAATGGCTCTGTATCATGAAAACGTACCTTGCCTGGTTTTCACCTGTCCACTCCACTCCTTATACCCTTATACCTCAACAAATTTTGTTGTTTACTGTTGCTTGCTTTTATCTATTATTTTTTAATAAAGTACAGTAATTTCACGAATATAAG
>VRYO01002297.1:50469599-50502548 GCA_009812075.1 Sialia sialis
ATTTCCTCCTTCTCTTGGCAGTCAGCTGAGCAATGTGTGAGCTAGTGCCAGATCAGTGTCTCATGAAACCCTTCCATGAAAGGGGCATTACATGGAGCTTATACTCCTCAGGAAGGAGTCTCAAAACTCAGAGATGCTCTTCCAAATGCTATTTATGCTCATCAGATTAAATCACAGCAGCTCAAGAGACAAAACAGCCACAGTAGGTCAAGGAATTCCTTACAGAAGGAATATAGGTTGCTGCCTCAAATTCAGAGATGCTTCAGAAGACCAAGGAGTTGTACTGCAGACAGTGGCACTTACAGTTAGGCACCTACACCATAGTAGTAAAGAAAGGGTGGAAGAATAAAGGTAGAGGGAACAAGTTAGGGCAACCCCCTAAAATACAGCTTCTTAAAGTTCAGAATTTTATAGGATCACAGAATGGTTTGCTATGAAACAAACCTTTAAAGCTCATCTAGTAATATTATTGAAGAGAAAAAGTGCAAAAAGTTAGTGATCTGAATTTCACCCAGTAAAGCCCATGATAAATTCCAGAGCAAGCAAGGGGGAAGTCCACAAAGTATAAGATTGAGGCAGTGGGAAAGAGAAGCTTTGCTTGCCCCTTAAGCAGCTTCAAATTGTTATATTAAATCCACACTGGAAGAGGTTTGTTGGTTTTGCCCACATAAAGCAAAAAGGTAAGTTAAAAGTCTTGATTTAACAAAACCTTTAGCGAACATGATTAAAATAACTTAAAAATATATAGTTTCATTCTAATAACTTCTTTTAAAACTTGAATACTTTTGGATTATGAAAATTTACTATTTGCACTCATCTATGGTAAATTTGTGGAAACTGAATGTAGAACTGCTAAAAAAAGGGCATTAATGGGCAACTCCTATAAGACATACTCTCTCATCAGTTCCCGTAGTAAACAATTTTGTTTCCATAGATATTATTTTTTCTTCAGAATTTATAGTTCAGTGTTTTAAAACTGAAGCTTCTGCGGTTGACTGTCAATTATATTTCTGCTTTGAATTTCATGACATAAAAAAATTTCATAATTTATTTTCTATCAGCACAGACAATTAGTGATTTCTGTCAATACACTTCAGTACAACTGATGTTTCAAGTAAAATTAGCTATAAAACACACTATATTCACATTTGTCATCTTATCAGATTTTCAAATTTTATATGAAACCATAGGAATTATTTTCCTTTGCAGTGGAAAAGAATGTTCCAGCTTTTGAGGTTCCTGCCAGGAAGCAGCACTGCATAGTCATATGATCAGGTGTGTGTTGGCATAATTAACTTCCAGATCTAGATGAACTAGCTAAAATGAGAGCTAATATAGTAAATTTTAGAGCCATTTCAGTACATGAAAATGGTAGCCTCCCCCACATTTACAGTATCTAATGGAGATTATTGCTGATAATTTCTTTTGTTTAAATTGCTGTCTAAAAGAAAGAAAATAGTAATAATAATACTTCTACACCAATTCTCTAATGGCATTTATAAGATGACCAGCATTAGCAATTTAGTTATAATACAGTCTAATACACAGTTTTCTATAGAAATTCTAATCTTGTCAGCTGAGAATTAGCTGGTTTTTAGCTAAATGTTTTCACCATAAAATGTCACTTTAGTTACAAAAATACTCTGACTTCCCCCACCAGATTACTCACTTTTTTCCCAAGTGAGTCCTTTTGCACCCCAGTGTTCACATTATTAAAACAAATCCACAATTCCCAAAATGAAGGCTGAAAACTGTTTCCTGTTGATATCCTTAAAGAAATAGTCTGGAACTCAAAATACTCAAACCAAACAAAAGAATTTGTATGATAGTACTGATCCAAGATTTCAAATTACTACATCCTGAGCATACTACCCTTTTTCTCTTGCAAGCTATTTAAGAGTATTCTGTATTTAAAATGTGCAAATGTTCCACAGAGATCAACAGCATTCTAAAAATACTACTAGTTACAGGTTGCAGTACTTAAACCTTATGGAAAACCCCTGCTGTCCATTGCAGGTCATTCTTTTCCCATTATGATACTACAGGGACCCATCTAGAAAAGCGTGGTGCATTGTTTGAGTTGCAAAGCTCTCTTCCTGCACTAGATATCTGGGCTTAACACTCCCACAGAATCCACTGCTCCATTTTCCATAGTATTATTTATGTATTTTTTTCTTGTTGATGGGAAGAGAGGAGAATAGTTATTGAAGTACAGCTGACAAGTAGGCTCCTGTAATGAGTATACCACTGAAATTTATTTTCATAGAACTGATTTATTGGGAGTAGTAACAGTAAGTCTCAACATTGGGATGATGCGCATTTTACACTGCTTTTCCCAAAGGCTTCTGCACACCTTCTAGGCAGCACAAAATCAGAACCAGATGACACAAATGTGTAGCTTCCCTCAGTTACACAACAAGAATTCCCTGCTTTTCATGAGCCACATCTGAGTGGCAGACCATAAGGGTATATGGACTAAAGAGAGAGAAGGTGTTCTTGCATGTTTATCTCATTTCTAGAGGGCCTTTATGCAACTCTGCAGGGAGAAATCTCACCAGCACGCCTCATTTACTTTATCAGCAGACACAAATGAACCAGATCAGCTAATTTTAAACTGTAGAGCTCCAAGGGTGGTAAAAGTTAGGCACTCAACATCAACCAGCAGTTGGGGGAGTATTGTCTGCAGTGAACACAGCTGAATTTGGAAGACAGCACCTGTTCCTGTATTAATTTCTAAGCTTCTTTAGACATGAAATGTTGCAAATCAAAGTAATTTAGAAATTAGCTAAAACTGCTACAGAGCATGGCCCTGGCCATCCCTCACCATCACCCACATGAAAGGCTGGTACAGAAAAAAATCATTTAAGATAAGGCTTGGAAAACTGGATAGGCATTGGTAGTCTGGATTCTGGCATATTGCCATTGAAGAGACTACCCCAAAGCAAATACAATAATTAAAACTCATTTTGGCATGGACATAAAGGTGGGAAGAAGGAACCAGATTGTCACAGCGATCACCAGCATGAGTAAGACCAGAGCTGTTATGCATTTTCATGTTTCAAGGTTGCAATGACTACACAACATGTGCTCAGGCAGGGGTGCAGGGCTGGCAGACATCTCCTTCCCTCCACCACCCAGCTACTGCCAGAACCAGGACCCAGTCTAAGAAAGCTGCCAAAAGGGCACAGGTTCCTGGCATTTTCTCTGAAAGTGACATGCAAGTCTTTGATTTTTCACACAAGCCCACAAAACTATCTAGATATATGCCAAGGCTGATGATTATTTCTTCTGTATATTTCTTAATGTCTTCTGGGGTTTTTGTGAAACCCAGGAGGAAAACAGCTGTTCATTTCAATCCACCTAGGCTCCTTACACATGCAAGTGATATATTTGTAATTTTATTCCATATGTTACAGGATTGTGGTGGTTTGACGCCAGCTGGATGCCAGGTGAACACCAAAGTTACTTATTACTGCCCTCCTCAGCTAGACAAAGAAGATAAAGTATAAAGAAAAGTACACAGGACAAGACAAGAACAGAAAAAGACCACTCAGCAGTTACCATCATGGGCAAAACAGACTGAACTTGAGGAATTTAATTTACTACCAATCAAAACTGAGTAGAAAAATGAAAAATAAAATTAAATCATGAAACACCTTGCCTCCACTTCTTCCTTCTTCCTAGCAGCTCAACCTCACTGCTGATTCAATACCACCTCCCCACCAGCCATGCAGGGGGATGGGAATGGGGGTTGCAGTCAGTTTATCATGTGTTGTCTCTGGTGCTCCTTCCTCCTCAGCAAGAGACTCCTCACATGCTTCTCTCAATGCCAGCATGGGGTCCCTAATAGATGAGATAGTCCTCCACCAACTTGTTCAGTTTGATTCATTTCCATGGGCTGCAGTTTTTCACATAGTGCTCCAGCGTAGGTTCCTCATGGGGTCACAAGTCTTGCCAGCAAATCCGCTCCTGTGTGGAGTCCTCTCTCCATGGGCCCACAGATCCTGACCCACAGATTTTTCCTGGGCCACAACCTTGTTTTAGCATCCACTTGATCTGGTGTGGGGTCCTTCGTGGGCTGCAGGTGGATCTCTGCTCCCCCATGGACCCCTATGGGCTGCAGGGGAACAGGTGACACCATGATCTGTACCAGGGGGTGCAGGGGATTCTTTGCTCCAGAGTCCGGAGCACCTCCTTCCTCTCTTCCCCTGACCCTGAAGATCTTCAGCTGCTTCTGACAGGCTCAGCCTTGACCAGCAGCAGGTCTATCTTGGAGTTTGTTGGTATTTTCTCTGTCAATCACTGGTGAAGCTTTCAGCAGCTTCTCACAGAATCCAACCCTGTACCTTTCCCACTACTAAAACCTTGCCACACAAACCCAATACAAGGAAATTTGCCCACTTGTAAAGTATTTCTTCCACCTGCTCTTAACAAATATTTTCAGTAACCATTCCTACCACTATGTTCCTTGGTCCATAGCCTTAACCACAGCCTTGGTAGTACTCATGTTCTCCCTTCCACACATGTTCATTGCACATTGCTTTTCTCAGAAAACTACTCACCTATTCTTCCATAATTTGATGGCATACAGTCTAAGAACATGTGCTAATTTCTTGCCCCTCACCTACCAGCTCCACTGAGAAACCCCACAGGCAATCTTAATACCCTATAAAAAGCATTCCAATATCTCTCTCCTGGCCACCACTCCTGAGACTAACTACTCCAAAAAAACCACTGAGGGGATTCTCTGATCTAGGCAAAACACACTGACAGTTACAACCCAGCCCTCTAGAAAGAAAAATCCACAACGTAAGAACTAGAAGAGGTATTGACTTTTCCAGTAGCAAAGCCACAAACCGTGCAGGGTCAGGGAAATGCAGACCTCATTTTTCAGCTGGTCTCTGCATAACAAGGCTGCTGTTGGAAGAGATTGGAATAGTTGGCACTATTTCTGACTAAACAGGTCTGTAGTTTTTTGGTCATGCTGAATGGATGGAGGCCAGATCTCTTCATACTCTACCTTTAATGAATAGTAAATTTAAAATGATTTATAAATTAATGTGCTTCCCTCCCTCCTCCTCTCACTCTAAATAATTGCAGCTTTCGATTTATCTGTGTGAGAGAAGAATTAGAGCCGGAGAGAGTTTGATGCTAGAGGAAAATAAGCTAAGCGGATGATGATAAAAGCAAAAAGGGGAGAATATAGCATCAGCTCTGTTGATTAGCATAAGAAAGGCGAGCCTCTAAAGAATAATTCTTTATACAGTGAAAGGTTGTCATCTGGGGAGAGGTGGGTGCAGAGGTGCAAACACAGCAGTGTTCTGATTGTGCTCTGTTCCTCCACCTACCAGACATGGTTCCCCAGCACCACTGACACCCCCTCTCTCTGGTGCAGTTGAGTCCCAGACACAGGGGAGTCGGGAAGTCAGGGAGGAGAAGAGGCATGATGAGGAAACCAGGTGCTGTGAATGAGTTCAGAAACCCCCACATCCATAAAGTGCCTGGTGCCTCCTCTGCTACACTTGCTCAAGACACCCCTGAAACAAGGAGCCAGCATTTAATGATTTAAATTACTTTTGGAGAAAGGAGCACACAGGTTGTGCTTCTCTCTTTTCAGATTCACTAATTGTCCAACTCAATATGAAAATGAAGCAGTGTCAACCGTATTGTATGTATGTGTGTATGCATAAATAAATGCCAACAAGCACATAATTATTCTCTGTGCTAAAATCATAATTTTTGCAAATATAATTACAATAACCAAGTCAAGGAGAATTTCTTAAAGAAACCCCAAGATCTTTGACCAATGAGATTAATCTGTTTCTTCTGAAGTCAAGTTTACAAATAGCTTGTCAATGCTTTAACAATAAGCAAATTATTATAACATAGCACTGTTTTTAGAGAAGCAGCACTAAAATAAACAGAATGAGTCAGGCTGGAAGAAACTACAGTGGGTCATCTGGTCCAACCTCCCTGCTCAGGCAGGGTCATCCCGGCACATCGCACAGGACTATGTCCAGGCAGTTCCTGAATATCTCCAGTTGTGGAGACAGAGACTCCACAGTCTCTCTGGGCAGCCTGTTCCAGGGCTGAGCAGAGAGACAGGATCATGTCCCTTGACCTGCTGGGAATGGTGTTTTAATGCACCCCAGGATAGCTTCTTGGCCACAGAGGCACACTGCTGGCTCATGGACAGCTTGTTGTTGCAAGACTCCCAGGTCCTTTCCTGCAGAATTGCCTTCCAGCAGATCAGCCCCCAAGATTGTACTGGTGCGTGGGATTATTCATCCCAGAGTGCATTTGCCGTTACTGAATTTCAGAGTTATTCTCTGCTCATCTCTCTGTTCTGTTGTGGTGCTTCTGAAGGACTGCATAGCCCCTGGGGGATTGGCCACTCCCCTCAGCTTTGTGATAATGGCAACTAAAACACAAAAAAACCTCACAATTTGAAACCTAATATGTCCTGATGTTTCCATCGTTGTGATAAAATTACATGAAGGAGAGGAGCTGGCCAGTTCATAAGATGTCAATTGGAGATATAGCAACAAATTTAAACATACAAAAAGGCTGCATCAATCAGGAGAATTAACTGCTTTCTCAATTCACCATGGACAAGTAGCAAAGGGGCCTTTAAATCCTATGAAGGGGTTTTAAGTTGCCTGGATATATGATCATACTCATATATAGAGAGATACATATGTGCAGGTCCTACTGAAAAACACCCCAAAGTACTGTAACAGATTGCACAGAGTTTTACCATCTCCATCCGAGGCTTTCTAGATCTTACAAGTAAGATGGATGAAGAGATGATGCTTTCCAAGGACAGAATAATTGACTTGATGAGTGTCAATCATGCCTTTTTCTATGACTTTACACATCTAAATAGGTTTTTTTCCATTTGCATGGTACATCTTTTCTATTTGCATTGAGGCAACAGATGACAAAGAAACAGCCAAGAACAAAAATCTAGTACAAAGCACAAAGGGATGCAGATATCCCAACACATTTGCAATTCTCTACTAATTGCATCTATCAATGAGCAGAAACAGTTAATGGCATAAAACTTAAGGGAAGCCCTAGCTTGCTTTCTGGAGCAGCACAACTGTGCTAGGAGGCAGGCTCACAGTTGACCTCTGTGCCTAAAGAAAAGATGGGTAGGGAGAAGGGAGAGAGAGTAGGGGAGAATCAACACAACAGTCATTCATAAAGCGACTGTAAGCAAATGGAAAAGTTAATATGGAAATTACTTAATGTCACTTGGATAATACATCACCAAGTGAGAGGCTGCTGCTTCCAAGCAAGCCCATGAATGATTAAAGCCCTAGAAGCACACTTACACAAAAGCTCTTTTGTATACTTAACATGAAGAAAAAGTACATGGAGAAAAATTTTGTGTAAAACCTTTAATTCCCATCTCCAAACTGATAGTACTACTTTAAATGGGAAGAGAGTTTTTGGTAGTTTAAGTATCATAGCAAAAAAGAAAACTACCATGACTTTATCACTTGGGTGTGACTAGTGATTAATAGGAAAGGGTTCCTAGCAGATTAGCACTAAAACCTGAAATATCTTGGCAATGCCAAGAGCTTGTCCATGATTTTTATTTTTTTTTAAGACTGCTACATTCCTCAATTTCCTCCTAATTCCCTCAATTTCCTTCAGTGTACTGTCAGCAGAGACTCATCACCATGAAAAGAAAAAATGCCAGAAGATTTTATTTTTTCTTTTTAGTAGACTTTGAAACTGGTATTTAAAAAAAATTAAAAAAAACAAAACCCAAAAAAACCCCAAAACAAAACCAAAAAAACCCCAAACAATAAACAAGTGAGTGAAAACACACCACGCTAGAGAATTGGAAGGCAATAAACTCTAGATCCTCTTGCAATTACGACTGCAAACTATATACGTAAAAACTGACTATTCCATGAAACAAAGTACCAACATGCACCTTGAAACATTGCTTCTAAATAGAAGCTTAATAGAATTTGGTCCAAAGACTATTTTTTGGTGCAAACAGAATCACTGCAGTTTTTACCATACATTACAGATTTAGACTGCTCTCTTTTAATGAAGAGACCTGTAGTTTATTCTCTAAAAAAGTAAAGACTATTAATCAAAATGCTGTTTTGATGAGCTGTGTAAAGTTATGCTTAATGTGGCTATGGTGCATGAAAACCTGCTCCCAGAACAGCTGGAATGAAGAATTGTTCATTTACAGTTTCTAATCACATTCAGCATCTAGAATAAAAATTTGATGTTTGTTAATTGCTTTGAGCATATTATTTCATTTTTCAAAACCCTGTAACACAGCACTGACATTGCTGGCACCGTTTCATGTCTATAGCATTCATTCTTTCAAAATAAAATTTTTATTACCCCTTGCTTTGTACAGGAAAAATCTACCTTAGAAAAAGGATACAAAGATGACTTTAAAATATGCTCAGTAACAAGTTTTCATCTTTTCTGAAAAGCAAAAAAGCAAATCCTGTGGGTAAAATTTGCCCTATTTCTCAGAGATAAAACCTTACAGGCAAGAAACGCAGTGTGATTCCTCTATTCAGGAAGGGAGGATTAGTCTCTCAGGGCTCCTGCAGATCAACAACATTTAAAATAATTTGGGGGTAAACTCAGGTCTGGATCACCAGATCTCAACAGGGATGTTGCAAGGATAAATTCATCTCAGATGAGGTCTCAGTTGTAAATGTGAGAAACTAATTACTTTAAGAGGTGACTAGCATGAGCCTGAGCCCTGGTGGGAATAGCAGGAGCATTAACTTCTGTTAACCAAGCAGCCAAGTTTAACACCTCCAAAGGAAAAATTTGATTTCTGTGTTCTTGCAAGAATACAAATATTATGCATGTAAACCAAGCTCTATTTATTTTAACATCTGTGGACAACAGCTGTGGAAACTAGACCTGATTACCCACACAGGAAGTTATGCACATGTGTTTTCAACTTTAAGTGCAGAATGGTTTTGCTTCTGCTCTTCTCGACAGAAGTTATTGCAGCGAGTATTGGTCATACTCACATCATAATTCTTTTTTTTTTTTAGTGCACCTTGGATACTTAAATCTGAACAGAGTAATTTTTATGCATCATAGTTCCATTACCCAAGAATTTTACTCTCTTCTTATTTAAATAATGTTTCGGCTTGTTTCTTTCCTAACACCTTCAGCTTCAAAATAACCTAATTCCATGGTTAAGTGTTAATGTCTAAAAAACAAATTTAAAAGATATGTGCAACTTGTAGCACCTTCTGACCATTTAAGTAAGGGAGAAAACTGTCACTAGGGACTGATTTCTGTAGCACTTTATTTTCTTCATTCCTTAGGACCAATTTCTTTTGACATACTGGTGAATCATCACCAGAAGGTACTCCCCTGGCTACTCCAAAATATAATGATGAAGTACAAAAAGTAAAGACACAAAGCAGAGCTGTTAACCAGCCCTTCTCCTTGCCCTCCTGTTTCTAATGTCCTTAACAAAATACATGCTCTTTTGTCTGTGCATTTATGACCCCTTACTTTCCACTTGTCTGCTAAGCATTGTCCTTCCTCCTGTGATTTTTTCTTAGAATGAGCTAACCATTCTGAATCAACTTGGGCTGATTTGAAAATAAATTCTGTTGCTTAAAAGGTGATGAAATTACAGCCACAAAACTTGTCCCACCATGCCATTTCAACATCTACTACTGAGTTAGCCAGGGCTTGCCTACCTGACAAAGTTGTATCAGCAAAATGTGAATTTCAGGTTCCATACTGCATATGTTCACATATCCTTTTGAGAGCACTTGCACTTTATGATTATTTATTTGGTTTGAAAAGTGATTTATTATCTAAACCCAAAAGTAGTCACATGTAGGTTTGTAACAGCTCCTAATTCCATTACTGACCTGGTTCATTAAGTCACATACATAACATCAGGGTTAGTATTAGTTTTAAAGTACTTTTATTTTTCTTTAGAAGTACTCTCTACTTTGAATTTTGTGTCCCAGATGTATTAGTATCAACCTATGTGGAAACACAAAATGCTACAAAAAACTACAAAGACATGGCTCTTGACAGATTTTCTTCCACCTTGCAATGCCTATCTCATTGCCATTTTATCTGATGCCTGAATATCTTTCCATCTCCCAAAAGTCGTACCTTTTACATATCTACATATTTTTACAAAGTATTAAAATATTTAATTCACTAAACAAAACTTTTATCTAATTATTGTTTTTTAACTAAATTTACTCAGTTTCTTGCCAATATGCTGTGGACCGTGGCTCTCCAGTGTCTCTTGGCAGTCCACACTTGGGTAAAGCATTTCACAATTACCATCAGTAAAAAAGAGACAAGAATCAGATTCCATGTTCATAGAAGAATCTATTTTTTCTATGAAAGCATTTCTCCAAAAGACTGATTTTTCCACTTCCAAGAAACAAACTTGAAAAGAAAGAAACCATCACTGAAGATGGTTGTACTTCCAATTTTTCTTAATATACTATGATATTATCTGAAATCGATCTGAATATTATTCATAACAAAATTATGCTCTTTTTTGCATTTTTAATTTTAAAAGACTCTCTCTTGACTATTCACAGTTCATCACACATTGAATACCACATCTAATCTTCTAGTTTAGAAAATTATTAATCATGCAACACTGGATAGATATTGCTTAAGGATCATTCACAACACATTTTAAGATATCCTTTAGAGCAACTAATTAAAGCTATAAAGGGATCAAACTAAAATAAAAACAGCATGTACATCCATATATCTGTTTCTTAACATTAGGTCTGTTTTTCCTACAGAAATTCTTGCTGTAGCATCCACAGAAAATTTCTACTTCATTCTGAAGACAAATGATCAATATATGGTCACATCCTCCTCCCAAAGTGGAGAACTCTCTCCCTAAAGAAAGAGAGCACATTTTTGGGCTTGACTCCTAAAACTTATCCCAACCTAGCAAACAACTTCAGCATGTTAATAAAGTTAAGTATCCAGGTAGTCCTCCTGATGCTAGTGATGTCATACCTAAAACATGAGGTGAGGGAACTGCTAGGTGTATGAAGCAGCATCTGTAAGTGCCTTAGTGGACTGTGTCCAGGCAGCTCAACTCCTGCACAGTTTGGAGTCTACATTCTGTTTGAAAAGCTTTCTTTTACACACTTACTTGCTGAAGTTTTTCAGCCATATTATTCAATTATGAAATATGTAAAGCACTTGGGGCAGAAAAAAGCAAACAAAAAAACCCCACAGCATAATATTACAGTACCTGGAGACACCAAGCTATTCCAGTTGGTCACAGTTTGCCTTCTTTTTGAAAGTCTGTGACACATATTAAAATTCTCTGCAAAGCCTTTACCGCAATAATCTTGCAGAAACAAGCATTGATTCCTTAAATTAATGCATTTCTCCCCTTAGAGAACCCTACACAAATACTTTGCTTTTACATACCATCTCTAGGCAGCAGTGAAGCACTTCTGCCCTATTAAGCACTATTTCTGTAAATTACCTTGAATTACAAAGAAACCCCAAACAAATCACACAATAATCTTTTCTTTGTGGCAACATAATTTTACATTTCAACAGTAGATGCATGCAAGTTTAGTTAGACTCTTGAGTAGTGGATATAGAACATCATGTGTAAAATTTCATCAAGTGTCATAAACCCTTTAATATCTTGGCAACCAGTCCATTCAGAGTAACTCAAGAAAAAATTCTGGTCATTACTTGATGGCTCATGGTCTGAAGTGAACTATAAATAGTAAGAGAATCGAATTGTTAAACACTCTGGCTTCAACGAGGCTAACCATATGAAACAGATTGATCTTACAGAAATATCTTTTAGCCAAATTCCTATTTCACCGGGTCATATTCTAAGCCTTTACAAAAGGTAATCCATACTCCAGGAAAGTATGATTTTATGTATAGTAATTTCACACTCATAAGCCGCACCTGGTTGTAAGCCACACTTTTGGGTAGCCGGGAAGACCACGGAATTTGCCCATAAATAAGCCACACCAGGTGATAAGCCGCACTTCCTGGGTCAGCTCGAAAATTCAGTCAAAAAGGTGCGGCTTATAAGTGGGAAATTACTGTATCTTCTTTGGGCTTCGGTAAAGTTCTTTCAGTTATTTCAGATAAGAATTGGGTCTTAAAAATATTTTTCGTTTGAACAAGATTTTCAATAAGATTTACCTAATTCAGCTGTAGTCTTCTATACACGCAAAAGGGTCCCATCAATATTTACTTTCCAGATTTCATTTTATAAGAACTCGCATATTATATAAAATTTATACAAGCAAATTCAGTAAATTACATCCCCCCATTTGACACTGAAATGCTAGGACCCAAGTATTTGGATGCTCCAAACATATTGCTTGAAAACACACATTTCCATAGCAGTGTTAGTGAGTTTAATAGCCTTTTGTCAGTCTAGAGTATTCATGCACTTTGTGTTACTAGCAACCTTTACCCAGGGAGATATTACAGCAACAATAGCAATAAATGTTAAAATCCTCTGTGGCACATTAGATACATTGCAATGGATGTATGGGAGATGGCACTGTGAAGTGGTATGTACACATCAACACCATCAAACAATTCCAGCCCTAAATACTGAAATAAGTGTGATCCTACTGGAAAGGATTTTGTATGGATGGGCTTCAAAGGAAATGTGCTGAAATTCAGACTGAATGAACTACACTGGGGACCAGGATTGTTGTAGCACCTTTATATATGTGAACCAGAGAAAAAGGCAGAGTGACAGTACTGAGCATGCATTAGTAAATGAGAGAAGTTAAAACCTCAGCCAGATTGGAGGAAAAAAAGGCAAAAATGCAGAGAAGTACAGGAGAATTTTTCATAAAATAGATGTTCAATAACGTAATTATGACTAATAAAACAGATGTTCAATAACATACTTATGACTAATACACCTTTTGTGCTGTAGAGGGTTGTTGGTATTTTTGGTATGTTTTGTTTTTGGAGTTTTTTTGGGGGTGGCTTGTGTTTTTAAAACTTTTTAGTTGTTCTTTTAAAATACAGATCATTAAGAAAGCATTAAATTGAACCAATTTACACTAGCTGAGTATATGTGGCTGCCCAATATCAAGACAGAAACAACAGAAGAACACCAGATCAGACATTCCTTCCTTAGAGATGTACCAATTCCAACAGCTGAGGCCAGAACTAGTTAGACACATGATCTCTTAGTGAACCCGGGCTCATTTCTGAGCCATCATGCTCATGATGGCTTGTGGCACAAAGAAAAATCCTACAGCACAGCCAGTGCTGAATACATCTATTTTTAGGAAAGATGAATCTACAAGTTTTCCCAGTTTATACAACTGCCTTGCTAATTCACACCTTTTCAAAAAGTACAGACTTCTCTCTACAACATATTTGTGGGTCAGCTCAGAGCAGCTTGACAAAAAACACTAGTTAAGATGCTGACTGCATGTTAGATATTGTATATACAACTATAATTGGGAACACATTGATTCATCTGCATAAAATGTCATCTACCAATTGTTTAACTTAGGGCAGCTAGAAATTGATTTGAAATTGATTTGATTTAGACAGAAATACATAGAAAGACATTTTCTTCTTCACTTTCTCTCTCATTTTTCTTTTGCCACACAAGTTTTGAAGTCTGTTAACCCTTTCCTTCACAACAGATTCAACAGATTCCTCTCCTTTTCGAAAAGCTATTTGTAGTTAGCCAGCCAGGTTCTCAAGACCTGAAGCACGTCTCCTTTTCTACCACTAAGAACTGTCTCAGACATAGTCTCAGAAGGATGACTGTACTGTTTTGAATCATCTTCATTGTTTGAGGCTTTTAGGCAAAAAATTGGCACCTTGGAGCTGATTTCCTCAGTTGTTTTGTGTGTGTGTGTACGCTTCTGTGGTGGTAGACAAGCCAATGTTTCTGTCTAGTTGACTTCTTAGGTTTTTTTGATGTGCCATCTGTGTCCTGGTAATCTGAATTCACATTTTTTACACATGGAAATAGCACACAAACCTTTTTAAGGAAATGAATAACATAGATTCAAGCCCTCTTAATGATACAAATTAAAACACTGTAGACACAAAAGCAAAGCCCCATAACAGAGCAGTGTTTTGAAAGAAAACCCCAAACCAAAAATCACACCACAGAAACAACACAATTGCCACATCAGTGGCCAAAAGGAGTATATAGCTTGGTTATAGTGTGGTACAGCCAAACCTACAGTCTTTGAAAATCTCTGAAAAAGCAGTGGAAAGCCATCTAAGAGAGAAAAAGTGTGGTGAGAAGCCACTCTGACTTCAAGTACCATAGCCATGCATTTTTGAGGAATCTCTACCTTTAATGTAAACATACTATACCCTGAAATTACTCAATACTGCATATTTGGACTGAAATGTATTATTTTTTTGCCATGAAAAGTTTTTTTAGGGACTATAAGTTATGAACATAACAGAGGATACAGACTTTAGATTGGATGGTATGATTTTATAGCACACTATGTTGTTATGTTCTGGCACTTCAAAAGGATTGTTTTTTTTTTTTTTTTGCCTCCTGTTTAGCTGGAGGGCATGCAGATATATTTTTCTAGCAAAAGGGTTAATAGATTCAACCTCTTGAGAAATGTACTCTTTACATGCATATAATACAATGGATAGTTAACTGCATGCACATTGGTAAACAGAAGTGAAAAACAAATTAATTGGAAGGTATAGTGTTTATTGTTTGTTCTCTATTTGATAGATGGATCTCATTATTTTCATTGGACAGAAAAAGCCATAACAGTTTCCAGAGAAAGGAGAAGTGGCAGCTCCAGGAAACTGCTTACAGACGGACACCCAGCAGGCTAAAAATATTACTTCTGTCCACCTCATCAATAAACTGCCTCCATGCAGAATGGCAATTATTCTTTTCCTGCTCATGCTGCCCTTTGTAAGGCACGAGGACTATTATTGATAACAGGGTATGGAGTGCAAAATATATACAGTAACTCAAACTCATTTACTGTGGTAAATCCATACTGGGTAGTAATGATGCCTTTTATGCCATTATTTAAAGTGGCAGTGTGCACTCATCAATGTCCAAAAGGATTAAGTTGATCCTGTGTTTTGCTACTGGCCTATTAATGATTAATGATACAGTTATTATTTGTCTGTGTTAGACATAGCACATTCTGAGCGGAAAGAAAAAGAAAACTCTGTATTACATCTTTAATGGATTAAAATTTTGCAAGCAACAGGATTTTCTGATCTTTTTTTCACCCAGGGACAGATCCTAACTGTGCATAACCTGGAGAAGGTAAGTTCCCTCAGATAAAGGCAACAGGACTACAAATGTGCTGTTTTCTGGGGTGTCAGCAGTGCTCTCACTCAGCCCTGACCATGGGGTTGAACAAGTCTCACACAACGTGAGAAGCCATGAGACCCTGGGAGCAAAAGCTGTTTGAGAAGGTGACCACAAATATTTTCTGTACGAATTGCTGACATGCACAAACGGCTTATTATGCATTTACAGTTCTCTGTCTTTTCACCAAATATGATTTCTGAATGCACAACACATTGAGCTTATTCTATATGAAGAAGTATGATAAGTATTTCTTATAGGGATCCATATGGATCTGCTGACTACCCAGCCGAACTTCAAGTGAGAGAGGCTATGAAATATTCTCAATACTTAAATGTCAATTTCTATGTGGCACATGAGAAATACTAAATGCTTGCTGCTTAAATATACCATACTCATACAAAGGGAAATAACTAAGGTCTGGAAATATTTTAAGAGCTGCAATGTGCCTGAGGATAGGAGATTTCAGCCCATAAAGTAGGTGAGATGGACACTTGATCTTATTCATCCTAGAATATCTTTTTTATTTTTCAGCAAGCAAGCTATGTGACAGGAAATGTTAATTTGATCCATAACAAAATCATTACTTCATGAGGTCCAAGGTGAACTGCCCTTCCGAAATGAAGAAAGTTAAGATAATTAGAAAAATTGGAAATTAATTTGATGCAGAGATTAAGGCAGATATAGAAGGCTGCATCCAGAAACCACTAGAGTCACTGGAAATACTGCCATTGAATGAAGTACAGGCATGTATTAGCTTGCTGCTCCAGAGAGAATTCCCCTACAGACAGAGGTACACCTATGTTGCTGGTATTGCAATTACTATTGACATCTATCCCTTACAAAGATACTTTCACCTGTGCAGTTTACAGAAATGTGCTGGTGGGATGAAATATTCTGTATTTCAGATATTTTTTTAATGTATGAAATTTTCTGTTTCTAATCTCAGCAGCCCTGTTGCTTTGTACAGCACAGTCAGGGATCCTACACCCTCACTAGATTAGTCATATTTAAATTTGCTTATCTGTGTTAGTACCTGAGAAGCCCACATCAGCAGCTGTTTTGTACATGCACACAAACCTCCTTTACCACACTCATTGTGTAGAATAAAAAAAATCTTGGGTTGTTCACTGTCACCTGAATATTGCAAATGTTCAGAGCCCAAAGCCTGATGGTATTGATGCTCGTAGAACAGTCAAGGTGACACCACTCAAGAGAGGTCTGCTTGGAAAACAAGGGCAGAATAGCATATATTTGTTAATACATTTAGTATTCTCTACTTAATGACCAGGAAGTCGTTTCCATTTCCATTTCATCCAGTAGATTCAATGTATTAGTAGAAAGTAAAACTTTCAAGTTGTATATAAAGTTTCATTATATATACACTCTGAAATAACATCTCTGTGCTTTAAAATTTTAATGAATCAAACCAGCATCATACCTTCTAAACTCAATTCAAATATGACAAAAAACAAATCTTAAACAGCTTTCACAGAAAACACTTATTTTTGTGCTGTCATCTGGATAACTAATATTTAAGATTCTTTCTTAAAAATCTCACATACTCAGAAGACGTACCTCTCAAAAAGAGACACTGTATGCTCTTTTTTCCTAGACCCAAACAGAAATGACATAAATTACAATTACACAAAGATGTTAATAACTGCCATTGTCCCAAATTAACAAATGCACTACAAAACTACAGGATCATTAAAAATATAATAAAAACCTCAACCCCTACCAAAACTGTTAAAGTATCCTATCCATGTTTCCCAGCTATTTGCCAGAACTTGCTTTGGACAAGCTCTGTAGGACCTGGATGGTAAAGCTCTTGGTTCACTTATTAAAATTTTACAGTAGGCCTTCATTCAAAAGTATTTTTACTGCCCAGAATGACATTCAATCTACAGTGAACTGATATTTGTAATTAGTATTGGAGAATGAATTGAAGATACTAATTCTAGTTTAAAAATTCTCAAAACTATAAATTTTAGAGGGTTTGACACTTGTTTATAGTTTTGGTGTGGTGTTTTTTATTTGTCTTTGTTGTATCTTAAGGAGACTAAAGCTGGCCAATAGGCATCATTTATTTGCCTTTACTGTTGTCTGAGCTCTCATCAAACCAATAAGCAAAATGTGGATAATATCAGTAAAATCTAAAGTTACTAGAAAATTTACTAGCTTTGTAAAATCTCTACAAGAAAAAAAAGAAAGTCTCCCTCTTTTAGAAGACTGTTATATCACTAGGTCCATCTAGTAGTAATTCACATTACCATGCTTCAGTGTTGGATTATTTTACCAAAATATTGTTTCATCAAGATTTGACAATCTTGTTCTAGCAGGAGAAAAAAGTGCTGATTTTTAAGGGTTTGTTCCCTCTGTAAATGAAACATCTCACACTGCTTTAAACTCAATATTTCTCGTGTCTATGCACTTAATGCTCTGCTAGTTTTTATGATACTACTTGTCTCACAAGTAAAATCAGCCCACTGGTCTTAGCATTCTTACTGTTCTCCACATATGGTTATCTCCTTTATGACCTAGATGAATTACTTTTGCTCCCTATCTTCCATGTGTTAATGAACATCTTTGTTTAATTTTATTCACAGTCACAGCAGCTTCTATTATTCATTCAAGCCTAGAAAGGCAAGTTATTTACCTATACACAGAGATTTTTCCCAGCACATTTATAAGCACACATATAAATTAGAGTTATTATTTTGACCATGCAATAAAGTTTCCTTAGAATTCTCTAATCACTTTTAGAATTATACTGTAATGAAAATCTATTAATCTTATGGTGCTTTAGACACTACAAAAGTAGCATTTCTAATGTAACTAACATATCAGCGCAGGAAGGTGTGGAGAATTAACATTTCACCATTTCTAAATAAGACAGATAATGAATGAGTGGCCAAAATGTCTTTTAAAAAGTTAGTTTCTTGTCTTTATGTAGTGATTCTTTGGTTTATCTGTGTGCTGGTTCTGGCCAGGACTGGGTTCATTTTTGCAGCAGCCAGAGTGAGTGGCTTGGATGCTACTGTATCCCACCTCACCTCATTGTCAGGTGTGGGGAGAAGGGGTTCCTTCTGATTGAGTGAGCCTGGCAGGTGGAGCCATCCATCAGGCACTGCCAGTTTTTGGGGGTGTAAATTGCCCCTTTCTCGTACCATGCTGTTGCTGTTACTGTCCCGGTAAATTGTTCTTATCTCAACCCATGATCTTTATCTTTTGTGCCTCCAATTCTCCTCTCCAATCCCCCGCAGAGGGAGAGGGAAGTGGAGGAGCAAGCAAGTGGCACGCTCTGGTGGTTTGGAGAACCTCAGTGAGACCACTAAACTAGGAGTGGGATCTAGGGATTCCAAAATGATGACAATCTGTTGGGAAGGACAACCTGATCCCTACTCATATGTCATCACTCATAAATGAAACAGGCATGAGGTCCAAAACACAGATGAGTTGCTATACTTTAACAGATTAGTCCTTCTATTTAGTACTATTAATTCATTCCTAGATGATGTTAATTTCCTCATGTAAATAAGAAAAAAACATTTAGTCTTTATCAAGAAAATTTTATGCCTAAAAGCAATGGGAAGAGGGGAAAAAAATACCCAGTATTCAAAAGGGTTTTTCTTTTCTCATTTCCCCTTGCATCTCTCCAAAAGTGCTTCCAACATGACACAACAAAATAGTTAGGTACAGGTGACTGTTGGAAGATCTTAACGTTTTTCTAGAAATGGCTGTTTTCTCAGTAAAGTATGTTAAGAAGCATTTTTTCTGAATGAAATGTTTTGCCTTATTGTAGGACAACACAATTGCCAGAACATTTTTAATAGCAAGACACATCCAGAAACTGTAGCTCCAATTTTTGTATTGAAAATTTTGTTAGCAATAAAAGCTGATGCTTCTTCCAAATTGTAATACTGATGAAAGACTGTGTAGGCATGGAAATCCATTAAAGTCATGATGTTGTCTTGAATGAGATTTTTTTAAAGACTCCAACTCTTGCAGAAAGAGGAAAAAAGAGAGAAAATCCAAAAAAATCCATTGATTACATATACAAGTAAGACAATTAAATATCTGAGGAATTAGCAATAATATCATTCCATATTACTTGTGTGTATCTAGATATCTATAAAAAGGAGAGCACTCACTGGCTAAATATTGTCTTCTATTGCATTTGCAATGAGATAAACAGAACTTAGGCACACACTTGATTTTCATGACATGCTAACATGTTTTACATACTGTTTTCATATTGGCTGGAGAGAAACGGGCAAAACAGGAAAGGAATTTGTGTGGCAACCCTGATCTTGGTTAAATTATTTTGAAAATTGCGTTATATCAATTCTGATTCCTTAAAAATGAGTTAAATGCAATTAAAAAAGAATAAACTGAAACACTATGATCACTGCCACCATAAAATAACCACTTAGCTTCATTTTTAAGCCTCTGAATGAGACAAAAGTTACGAGGTTACCATCCCTGTTTTCTATCAGTAAAAAATTAAGCTCTTGTGCCTGAGGTTTGCAGCAGTTGTTCAGACAAGAACAAACACGTATGATAACAAAAAGTAAAAACTTATTCATTTTGTCCAAACGGATACAACCCAAAGAATGAATTTCACTGCCAATATTATTTAATCTTTCTGACAAGACTGCAATAAATAATTAGCACTGTAGGATATTTCCATGAATCCATATCTCACTGCTACTAACCACTACTATGAACCAAGCCTGGCATTCTGTTGAACAGAGAAAGTTCAGGGGCCAGTGCCTTGCCATTTAATGTGTGTCCATGGAATATGGCCCTAGGCCCTAAAAGAGTATCTTCATTTTGTATGGCATGCCAAAACAAACATGCTGATTTTTTTATTCCACTTTATCATCATTTAGTTCATTACAGATATAAGAATTTTCTTAAAGGGGCATCTATGGAGGAAAAAGGAAATTAGGAGATAAACCCCTACAGAGGTGTTATTAGATATCCTGAGGCTGTTCCTCTCAGATGTTAAAGAGCTTGGCTGTATGCATTAGACTCAAACTGAAGGCCAACTGAAGCTTTTCTAAAGAAAGCAGAATGTAACCCCCCAGGGGAAACAGTAAACAAATAAACAAATGAACCCTCCCTCAACTATTCAAATTTAAAAGGAAGTACAACTGCCCAGTAGGATACATCCTCAGAGTCTTGTGATTGCTAAGCTCTCTTAGAACTTAAAAAAAAAAAAAACAACAAAAAAACAAAAAGACACACACAGAACCAGGAAATGCCTCTTTAGTCAAAAGTGAAAATCATTTTTCTCACTGGAAGTAAAAGAGTTTTCCCAATGTCTTTAACAAATACATTAATGTCACAACTATAAGGCACACTGGATTATAAGCTGCACTTCCAGGTTGTCGACAAATTTCCAGACTTTGTTCATATATAAGGCACACCAGACTATAAGATGCCTTTTTTTTTTTTTGCAGCGAGGATCCGCACCCAACAAAGTAATGAATTCGTAACGGAATCGCGCGATCGCGGGGTTTATTGGCAGGTGCTCAATTTGCAAACGGATAAATTTCACAGATCTGCATAGCCTTTAAACGCAGCCCCAGGCGCCCTCCCGGTGATGTGGGCCTTGGCACTCCTGCCCGCCCCCAGCGCCGGCTGGCGAGGCTCTCGCAGCTCAGCGGCTTGGCTCCACAGCTGCCACGGCTCAGCAGCTTGCACTTTCAGGTAGGCAAATTTCTGAACTTTGTCCATATATCAGGCACACCAAATTATAAGGCACACTTCTGGGTTCCGATCAAAATTTTTGTCAAAAGGGTGCACCTTATAGTCATGAAATTACTGTACACAGTAGTATTTTCTATACAAGAAAGTGATAAAAAAAAGGTGGAAAAGAAACAGGAAATTTTGTTACAGGCCACAGTCCAAAAACTTCTTATTATTGGTCTAGATGTGTATTGCAGTTAAACTCCAGCAGATAAAGAAAAAACTTCCAAAGTTTGACAGGAGGAAGGAATATGTCACTTTCATAGAGGTTTGAATTGAAAACTACCAGAGCCCAATTTTATTGACTTATTTATCCTTTAATAAAATGGGACAAATGGTGACAAGGATCCTGATCCTTTTAACCCTCCAAATTAGTTCCAGGAAGAGAAGCACAAGTGCCAAGGATCAAAGAGTATATGGACTATAAACTGGGATGTCTCTTGACTGCCCAAAAGTAGCTGTAAGAACAGCAGTGTAACATGTTACTAATATGATGTAATATGTAATTTGAAAGGATTATAAAATTAAGAAACAGCCTCATCAACTGCCCATATTAATGATAAATTAGTGTTTTGCCATAATGCCACTTCCCTGCATAAAACTGAAATAAGTAAATTTTGTCATTTTGTTAATAGTCATAAGAAAAAGCTATTAAACATGCCAAGCTTGTATATTTTACTATGTTAGGAAGACAGAAATTAATTACAGATGATGATGTAAATACATAAATTTAATTATAAATATGGAAATGATAACTCATAAAATGGTAAAACTCAGATTTCTCTATTTTGCCTAAGTAGTATGGTATAGAAATAAAAGGATTTTCAGCAGTTTTTAAAGTACAAAAAAAAAATATATCTCTTGGGAGCCTTTTTTGGAGTAAGCACACATGAATCAAGGCACCAATGGTCCCTCTAATCCAAATATTTGCCAGACACCACTGTTTTTCCCTTGAAATCTTCCAGCTGCTGATGACTCAGCTTTTGAGCTATGAACTAATAGCACCATTCACTTTTCAGTATAAGAAAAGTGATACTGCCTGTTCTTACAAAGTTTGCTGGATTGTAAGCACTGGTAACTATTAAATGCTGATTCAGAAAACACTCTTTTCTCATGTTATCTCTCTTCATTTGTGCAACTTCTTGGTCTTTACCACACAAAATTCGTTTCATATTTGTGCCTTATGGAAAGCATTCTTGTGCTAATTACACATCATGATTTCCATGCAGACCTCGAAATCCTACAGCCATCAGTTTGTACTTCAGAGTATCTTTCCCTTCTTTTGCAGCAAATGTTGAAACAAATGAGAAAATTCTTCCCTAAGCATCATCCACCAAGGACTAGTAATGCATATAAAAGGACTCTTTAAATTACTGTTTAAGGATTTCCTTTATTTAATTTTTTTTTTTTCTATTACATGCTTTTCTATTACTTAAGGTACTCTTGACTATTTGGTATCAGTTGACACAAAAAAACCCTTCTTTGCAAAGGGATAAAAGCCACCACTGATGAACAATAAGCCACTTCAACTTTTTTGACCAAAAAAATCATTGCTTTTGGGCACGCATCCCAACCAACCAAAACCACCAAGAGGTTCAGAGATACACACTCAAGAGACACTAGCAACTGACATAAGAGCACTTACTGTTGCCTGCATATAAGTGAGTATATTAATGGAATTAAGTTGCCTGAAGACCTCTACAGTTCCTGATCCTTAGTAGGTATTTATTCGCTTTGAAAATCACTAATTCTAATTAAATACTGAGTTCTTATCTTTCCAGTGAGGTGCTGTTCTTAAATAGCACAGATTGAATACTAGAGACAAAATATGAAGGGCATGGAAGTCATGCAAGTTGTTACTTTACATAGGGCAAAAATATTTCACCATTCAGACACTAGTGGAGGCAAGCTGAAGTATTAAATGACATTGTGTGTGTATTAAAATAACTTGTTGCTATTGTTACCCAGTTACACTAGGTTACCCCCTGAATCACATTAGGTGTGTGCAGAGCACAGAAAACTTGAGAGAGTAGACGAACATGAAGATTTCAGAAAAACATCAGAAGCTGATGACCCCATTGTTCTCACATGCATATATAGTCTAGCTCCTCTTTAATCCACAATTTTGTTGTGAAGACTACCAGAGTTATGGGCTGATATAAATGGCATGTGTTATATTTCAGTGATACTCTGAAAAAAATAAAAGAAATCCAAGTTCATTTGATAATCTGATCTTCATTTACCAAAAGAGCTCTCATTAAAAGCTACTAGTAAACAGATTTGCATTCTTCTTTGAGTCCCTATTGTATGCAAGGCTTTTGTAGCCTCCTCTAACTGTATATGGTATTAAAGCTGTTCTTCAGCTGTGAAAGCTCCAGTTCCCCCAGTTTAAGTGATCCCTGTGGAGAATAAAATATTGAAGCTTTTGACTAGATAGCAAGAGGGGAAAATAATCAACCTACAGGGAAATAATACTTTAATACGTGGTAGGAAGGGAAAAAAGATAATCACCTACAAGAAGAAACTGGGTAATTTCATCTGCAGTTTTGTAGCTCAGTATTTTCTAGCTATTCATGAAATGCAAGCAGATCAGTATTCTCACTTCAATATGATATTTTAGGGCAAGAATGAGGCTTTGATAATTTGACAGTGCATCGAATTAATTTAGTTCTGAAGAGCAAAATGGTGGTGTTTCTGAACCATAAACTGATGGCAGAGACAATATGAGCAGAAAAAAGTGAAAACTTTATTCCCCCCTTCAGAAGCCAATCTTTATAATACTTTCATTAGCAGTTAAAAATCACTACTTTGAAATAGAGAAAAAATGGATTTGAAGATCCTGAATACTATGGGGTACAGTTTTGCTTCCCCATTTTACTAACAGGCAACTTAGTTTATTTTTATTACATTTGTAAAAGGTTTGTTTGTTAAAGAACCAAATAAAAATATAACCAAAAGGCATTGCAATTTTTTTTAATCTTCTACTAAATGTAAAAGGGAAGTTGTTCTCACATTTAAGAAAGAAAAATGAAGTACACTTTTTTCTAGAAGAAGAGGATTCTAGAAGTCTAGGCAAGAAAGTGACATTTTCTCTAGTGACAATGGGTTGAATAAGTTTGTTTAGAACTTAAACAAGCAAGCAAACAGAACACCAAAATCGGAACAAAAAAAAAAAGCCTAGCTGAAAGAGGATCCAGAAATGTACAGTAATATCACAATACATACAAAAAAAAAATTACTTTTTGTGAAATAGTAGATTGCTACCTGGAATGGTAATTTCATTCAAGCTTTCTAACCCACAAGAAAATGCTTCAGGATCTGAAAAAGTCTGAGCCATGTTTTATTTTCCTATCCAAATAAAAGCTATAATTTTACCTACACTTTATCGTTCTGGTGCATTTAATCTGCCCTGATGTAGATTTAAACACTTCAATTATCTGAGCTGACAGAAGGAAATGCGCATTTCCATGAAGTCAGCAGACTTGCTCCAAAGGCAGGTATTTACATACCAGAAAAAACTGCTTCCTTCTGCTTGTTTTCCTCTAGCAATTACAGAGGGGATCTAGACAACCAGTTGAGTGAAATAAAGCAAGTTGTTCTCCACTGTTAGGGCTGTATCTAAGACACAGAAATACATATGTATTTAATATGTATCTAACTCCAAAACACAGAAATACAGCAGAATTATGCCGATGGCAAGCACTTACAAGCACTGTAAAGGAAGTACAGTAATTTCACAATTCTAAGCCACACCTTTTTCATTAAAGAATCCAGCCTACCCCAGTAGTGCGGCTTATAGTCAGGTGCGGCTTATCTATGGACAAGTCCCAGTGAAATGCCAACCCGGAAGTGAGAGCCAGCCGGGGAGGGTGCCTGGGGCTGCCTTTAAAGGCTTTGCTGGTCTATGAAAACTGTTGCAACTTGAGCATCTGACACCAAACCCAGCTGGCAGCAATTCTGTTACAAATTCGTTACTTTGTTACACATGGATCCTTGCTTTAAAAAAAAGATGCAGCTTATATTCAGGTGCAGCTTGTAATTGTGAAATTACTGTACATAAAGGGGTGAGAAAAGGGAAGCAGTGACTTGGAATAGTCACAGCAGCAACATATTCTTTTCTCTGTTGTACATTTGAATGGTAAAAATCAGCACTAAGGACATAGTTTTCCCATGTATTTTAATCTGTTCACTCCAAGAATATCAGACTGGTACAAAATTTTATAAAATAATAAGGAAGAGAAAAAATATTTTGATAAGTATTCCATCTACAATGATGACAATTCCGGAAAACCTGGCTTCAGATATCATAAATGCCGACTTGTGTAAACGTAACATGGTGAAATCTGAAATTGTGAAAACAGCTAAAAGTTCTGAAAACCTCATCTTTGATATTTTGCTGGTCAATGGTAATTGCATGCCTTTTGATTTTAGGCTTCCCATCAGTTGTATTTCTTGCAAACTGTCCCAGAAGATCTAGATTACTCTGAGATTTGAGAACTATACCTGTATTAATAAATGTTCAGTGGCACAATAGCTCTTACTTAACACAAAAATCTTCAAGAGATTGGTTGCTAAATAACAGATCCTTTAATACTTGGTGAATAGTGATTTGTAGTCACTGATCATCATATACTGTCTTACTCTCTACAAGTCCAATCACAGCTCAAATGAGTGAAAAACCAGCGAGTGAAAAAACTTTGTCTCATTTCCCTACACACTAAAAACCGGGAAACAAATAGATGAAGAGTGACCAGTTATCCTGGCAGATAAAGTTTTGGAATACAAATATTATTCTGCAACAGTTGTTTTAGTCCTCTTCCAGGAGGATGGTTTCCAGATAAGCAATTACTCAGGAGAACAGGTAAACTTTATGGACCAGCAATTATTATAATGAGCATGTCACTGAGCGTTTTGAGAGTTTCAGAGCCATAGAATCCATTTCACAGCTTTCTACAGCCTAATTCAGGCAGGAAAGTCATTCTGCCAATCACAACCCCATCTCTCCATATCCTAGACTGAATCTTACTCCCAGTCAAACACAGCTTTTGTTTTTTCCTCCCCATGATTCTCAACTTGCCTTTCCAGGTGGTTGTTTTATGACTCAGAACAAAAGGAAACTGCCTCAGCCACTGGAAGTACCTATTACAGGTCCTGAAGGGCATATGGCTAGTGAAGGAGAAGACTAAATAAATGAGCAGAAATGATGACACCTGAACTACCTTGAATTTTGGCTCACCATACCTGGAAGCTAAAGTGAGCTTCATAATACTATTAATTGTTTTCAAATTGCCAAAATATCAAAGAAATATTTTAATGAATGGTTACAACAGGAAAAAAGATTGGGGGGGGGCGGGGGGGGAATAATGAAAATGCAAGGAGTTTCTCATTAATCAAACCAGAACCTATAGATCAAGATTCTAAGTTAAACCTAAATTGTCTAAGGCTGAAAATAATGGCTGTGAAGTCTCTTTCTCTGGAGATATTCAAAAGTTGCCTGGACATGATCCTGTGCAACATGATCTAGGTGAACCTGCTTGAGCAGGGATTTGGACTAGATGGTCTCCAGAGGTTACTTCCAACCCACACCATTCTGTGATTCTTCAAGTTGCCTGTGTTGAATGAAAAACATTCCTATGTTTTCCATTTGCGAACACAGATCAGCTATTAGACACCAAAACCATGTAAAAAGATTTCCTCTTCCAACCTAGGCAGTTGGTTAAGCTCTTCTTCTTTCCCGGACAACCTGTCAGCACTCATGACCCAGTGAAATTCTCAACTGAGTTGCTGATCAGGCAGTTCATTTAGAAGTTTCTTTCTTCTGTGGGCTTGTGTTTGTCATTAATTATAGAGACAACAGCAAACAGTTCATCATCTAGTCTATAAATGGAATAAGCGTGAGCTAATACCGGTCACTAAATTTGCCAAATCTTTTCAGATATCTTTGCCTAGAACCACAGTAGAAGCAAAGGGACAAGAGCTCTGCTCTCATCGAGAATATGCCATGAACATATCTAGAGTTACCCTTAGTAGCTTCATCCTTCTCAAATGCTGTTTTATCTCAAACTCAGTTAATTGTCATTGTTACTGTGCTTTGTCCAAAACAGAAGTGTCATTTCAATAGCAAAAACCTGATTCCAAGGAGCAAAACACTTCATTTTCTTTGGGATTTTTTTTGTGTGTGCAATCTCTCCAGAAACAACAGATAAGGGTAGAGATAGCACTCTTAAACAAAACCTTGAACACAGAAGTCACACTGTATCCAACTTTTCCTACTTATTTTCCTTGTTCTCCTGAGATACACCAGGTTCTTCTCTCTTTTTAACCATGTTTGGCAAAGATATTTCCCAGTGTTGCTTATTCCTGCACATCCATACCCAAATACCAGTGCAGCTGTGTGTGGGAGTCAAGGCTATAAAATAGTTGAAATAATGATGTCTTTGGCTCGTAAAAAAAAAAAAAAAAATACCCAATAGGACAAATGTGTTTCACTGCAATATGAATAAGTGGCAATTTCCTGGGTGCTTTGAGTCTTGCAGTTTCTTCATAATTGAGTCCTTCATTAGCATTTTTTAAGCATCTCTTCTCGTTTTCATTGCTTCACTGAAAGAAAATTATGCTTCAGCCTTCCTTTATTTCCAACATTAATACAAGTCAACATTCATTCCCCCACCACTCTCCCTTCAAGATTGGGATCTTCTTTTATGAAAAAAGGACATCCTCTGAAAGCCTGGATTCTACAAAAAATACTTTCACAATTTCAAGAAAGTGAAGCCTGAAATTTCAAAGTATCTATATTTTGGTACTATCAGGAAATTAAAATAGTTTAGCAGTACAAAGACCAGAAAATTAAATTCTCTAAGAATAGTACAGTGCTATTTAACTCCTCTGGTTGAAGGGAGTGTAAAGAGAAGTAAGGCTTAAAGTGCATGAGTGTGTATATTTTAACAATTTTTCCTTACCTCCCTCCAGTGCAGGACGACAGCATATTCAGAAAGAATGACTGCATAAAAAGTTTTCTTCCATGTTAACTAGAACCAATGGGCTCTTTTCTGACATTATGTGCCTTAAATTCTTTTGCCATAACTCAAATATTTCTTGTGATTTTTCAGAAGACCTAACCATAGGCGACACATTCTGTCAAGCTTAAACGTTGCAATTAGAATAGGCATTGCAACTCTCATCATTAAAATAACTGGAAAAAAAAAAAAATCAAATGTTTATTTTGGACTGAATGGTTTTAGTTTCCTTTAACTGCAATAATATTTTAATTCAGAGCAGGAATTATGAGAGTCATTGAGAGCCTAAAAACATTTATCTAGTGCCTTAAAGTATCCTGAGTGTTCTGCTAGTCCTTAAGTGTCTCCCATTAATGACACTGCCTAGCTGCCCAGCCTCTGTTGATGTCTTAGGTTATATATATGTTGTGCATTCCTCTGATGCCCCTGCTTAGGCACTTGGATTGCTCCTTTTCAGTTTAGTTTGCCTGTATAAAAATAAGACAGGCAGGAAGGTCTGCTGGTCCATAAAGCCAAAAGCAGGTCTCAAGAGTCACTGGTAAGCCTAAGAAAGGTGAAGAGGCAGCCAAACTGGGCTTCAGTAGTTTGTTACATCAGGAAAGCAGGGGATTTGTTCAGGAAGGTATTATACGTGCTAGTGATGAATCACTGCATCACTGAACCAGAATACACAGCCCAAGTAGAAAAAATGTTGAAGCATCCTAGGTGGCGTGGTACCATTGGGAGAGCAGTTAATGGGAAAAATCATAATATGAAGAAACATCAGGAAAAATTAAGTTGAAAAAAACTGTAAGAAATGAGGTCTGGCTGCAGTCTATCAGAAGCTGACTTTGAGCCTAAGGAAATGCACTTTATCTCCCAAGCAGGTGGCACCAACTGAGCTCTAGAAGAAAAACTCAAGTGAGATGGACTATTTTAAGAGCATACGAAAAGACAGAATAACCCCAGGAACAGCTTTAAGTTTTCTCTACTGATGGTGAACTATGAGATGCAGTTTAATGAATCAAGATGGAACCATCAACCATGTCCTTCAACATTCAATGCAGTAATAAAACTAGATTAATTAAAGTGGAAGAAGCAAACCATGGAATAAAAATAGAACTCGGCAGCAATTTTTGGAAAGATGTTTTTTTAAAGTTCTTTATTCAAAGGAAAGTAGGGTAATGCTGCTTTAATATTGAAGAGGAAAAAGAAAAAGAAACCAAAGCAACTGAAATTTAAACAAAAAAAAAATATTTGCAAAAGATTTTTTTTTCTTTTTAAAAAGAAAAATTATTCATTTGACTGCTTTTGTAGTTCTTGTTCCAGGTTTATTTACTGTGAACCTGATCCAGCATACACTGAAGCAACAGGGAATTTCATAAGAAAATTGCAGTCCATGAAAAGGTGTTATGACAAGATGTTTCATTCTGTATCACAAAATCCACATATTTCAATATAGCATTTTAAAGATAAACATGAAAACTAAATCTCTAATTCTACGTAGACTTTTGAAACAGTGGAAATGCTATTTCTGGATACTTTAAAAATCTAATATCTAATATGAAAAAATCAAGTTCATTCTATGCAACAGTAGAAAGAAACAATAAAACAGTCCAAGAATGTCTAAGAAACAGTGCATTACCCACATTTTTTAACCATTGCAACCATGCATGTGGGCCAGTTACTTACAGAATCCCTATGCTGTGTTATCTTTTCTAAGCAATAAAAGTTATGGCAGTTCACTATTTTTCTGCTATGATGTTCTGGTTGCATGCTGGCTTGCTTCTGGCTTACCTTTCAGATGTCACAAGAGGACCCTGATCTTGCCTCTACTCCAAGCACCCAGCTGCAATCCCTGCCACGCTGGTCTCATACATTTTAAAAAGTTTTTTATTCTTAAAAACATTACAGGCCTTAAATGAATACTCCTGTGTCCAGCCTCAACCAACTCAATAAAGCTTTGCTTCGCAGAATCTGTCCATAACACTGTAAACATTGGCGGAGAACAAACCCAAGAATGAACAGCTGAACTTACCCTGCTGCTAATACAACCCATTCTCCTATAGAACTCTATACGTCTCAGTCTTGTACCATCTTTTACATTCATTTAGGAAATGTGCTCGAGCCTTAAGACTTAAGCCAATTTTTAATTCCCGCAGAAATTGTTTCATTTTTTTGTCACTGTGTTTTACCCAGAAAAACCTGATATGCTACTCAGAGATTACCGTGTTATAAAGCATATTGCCCAATATTTCCCTAACCTTTCTAATGGCTGCATTTCAAAATCTACAATCTATAGATAGTGCAGTGAATGTGTCAATCTCACTTTTTTGCACCTATGGAAGTTTGTCAAATAGAAATCATTAAGCAAACCAATGCTAAGGAAGCAAAAGCAAAGAGTTCAAGTAGGTTTTTATGGCTCCTAATCATTATTCCTGCCCCTGCATGTACAGATAACTTAGTCCTAAAACACACCCAGCCCCTACTCCATTAAATGTCCTTCAAATCTGGCAGCTTAGTAGGGAGCTACCTTATTTCTGACAGTCACACACACAGTGGAAGGGCTGGTGCCCCTGAAAATAAGCGACCCACTAAAATGAACCTGATGTCATAGTTTGTGTGTCTATAAAGATGTTTCTATACTCTCTCAAAAGCAAAACAACAGCCAAAAAAAAAAAAAAAAAAGGAAAATATTGAGAAAAACCACATCAGAGCTGTCCACTGCTTTCTTCTGTTCCTCTTAAACCTCAAAATGACTATACTAATTTTTCTGTGTTAGGTGGATTTTTGTTTTGTTAGCTGGTTGGGATGTTTTGGCTGTTTTGTTTTGTTTTGGGTTTTATTGGCTTTTTTTCTTGTTGTTTGTTTGTTTGTTTTTTGGGGGATTTTCGTGATTTGGGGGGAGGGGGGGTTTAATTTGTTTTTGGGGGAGGTGGGTGTTTGTTGTTGTTGCTTGAGGTTTTTTGTTTGTTTTGGTTTTTTTTCCATTTTGGCATTGATGGGAGGATGGCTGTTGGGGTAAGAAGACAGAGGAATTACCACCACATTTTCTGCCATTATGTCCTAACCTGATAGCAATGTTTTCCTCAGTTCATGTTTACCTGATTCCACCAAACTTTGTTTAGTATAAAAGGAAGAAGTTCAGAAAGGAGGGTAGCTCTAGGACATAACAAATTAACTCCCTAAGAATGTGTAAAAAACTCAAAGCTTGCTGGACTCAAAGCACCACTGTAGCTCCTGGGCCTTGCACAACCTCCAGGGATGGTCATGGCTTGTTCTTAACAACAGGCACAGAGATTCTTCATATTTGCAGAAGAAATTTTCAAAACCTTAAAGTGAAATAGCATTTACTACAGGTGTAGTTCACTATAACCTCTGGTTAATCTCTGATAAATGCTAGATGGAGAAGTAAAATCATTAAAAACAAGAAAAAAAACTCTGCTATTTAATGCTATAATTTTATACCACCAGCATTTGTTTTTATGATCTCTGCAAGCCATTTTAGAAGGTGTTTTTCCAAGGAAGACAACAAAAATAAAACCAAATTCCCCTTTGTCTTACAGAAAAACATAGCTAAAAAGTCTGCTTTAGACTGTTAACTTGTGCTTTCAGGCTTTTGAAAAAGCATTGAATACTTCTAGTTAACATCATGAAGCCAACATTTTGCTCATATCATTTGAGTTTAACCCTAAACCTTTCCAGGAAAAAGAAGAAAAATATATTTGTCTCATAAGCCTGACACTACTTGGATAAAAATGCATTTTGAAGGTGTTAGCCAAGGAAGTGATTATAAAAAAATGAAAAGACTAAATATAGGTTTAACACTAAATTACTTCACTGGTTAATTATTATCAAGACCAATTTGAATGGAAAACTTATTTTATCTCCAAAAATTAAATAGCAGTTGCAGCCTTCAATACAGTGTTTAGTACAGTAGGGAATTCTAAGGTATCTCTATTTTCAGCTACAAATATCAGCAACACATTTTGAAATGAGTGGTTAATAACTGTTAGGGTAAATCAAGACTTGCATAAGAATCTCTTTCAGAAATAAGTAAATAATTCAGTTTTATTATCTGTCTGCATTTCGAGGACCATTGTTTGAAGACAGAGCATTGAAACTTTTCATAAGGAGATGAATTAAATCCATTCCTTTTTCTTTTTTTTAGGGAATAACTTAAAATAAAGTTAAATAGCAGGCAAAGGGAAAAGCAGTTCAATTCAAGGAACATGGACACAAGATGAATGAGACGTTACTAATAATGGTGCTGTCACAGTTAACAATTTTACTGCCTACTAGAGGCATGGCCAGTTAGGCTAGAATTACTTAGCAGCACAGTCTCTGCAACCCAGTGGTATTTTTATTTGCCACTCAGCTGTTGGAGGAAAATGCAAGTCTTTTAATGAACTATGAAATCAACCAGTAAAACACTTCAGCTTATGAGACAGGCTGACTAGCATCAAGGTGATATATCACACATGCAGGGTGCTGTTCAGTCTACTACGGTACAGTGAACTCAGCCTGCAAAACTACAGTATCCGCCAGCAGGCACTTACCAATAAAAGCTTTCCAAGGCAAATGAGGGTGTCTGAGGACAGCTTTAAAATATTTTATTGCTCTTAACTTCACAGAAAGCACAGCAGGGGTTGGAGAAAGGGAAAGGGTTTTCATTTCTCTTCTTTAGTGGCTCCACACAAAATTTAGTTCCCAAAATAAATTAGATCCTGCTTCTAACTACTATAGCCTTTTCTCTGTGAGGAAGTTCTAGCTGGGATCTTTTTAGCAGAAGCATCCATACTACTTTAAAAATACGAAGCCTATTCCTATTACAGTAATTTCACAATTATAAGC
>VRYO01002297.1:50503548-50538353 GCA_009812075.1 Sialia sialis
TTATGCAACTTACACATTTAAAGATAATCATGCTGAGGAGTAGATAAGCATAGGAAAACTTAAAAGTTTCTACCAACTACTTCAGGAGGGCTTCAGCTTCCTGCTAAAGCTGGTACACTTTTCCTAAGTCATCATTCTGGAGGGTGTGTTTGGGTCAATTAATGAAGAGAATGGGAAAAAACCCAGTCCTGATTCCTGCCTTTTTATGATGCCTCGAATATCCAATAGGTAACAACGCTGTCAAATCATGCAACATTGCCATGCAAAATTTAGTGTAGCATTGCCCTGCATTTTTCTCTGCTGACCAAACAGCTTAACCTGTCTCTTTAATTTAAATTCTATTTCTGATGTAGCATATTAAAACAAGTTACTCCACAATTATAGTTTTGGTTTGGCTTTTCTCTGTTTTACACACTCCTTCCTGAAGTTTCTCTACAGACATGATGACAGATTGCTTGCTTGAAAAGGTCAAAAAAAAAGTGCTTGAGTGGACTCAAGTCAACTGTTGCTTAACTTGTACAAGCAAAAAGGAAATTCATGCAGGGGAGAGGAATTTAGAGGAAATACAAGATATTCTCCAAAAGTCACACACTGAGAAGAGAAATAGTCCAAGTAGTCAAAGCAGTTGAATTTTGCACCATCCAGTGTTTGGATAAAATAGAAAGTGTCCAAGGTCCATTCGGGCAAGCTCCAAGATTCCAGTCAAAAATCTTACTACTAGAACTCTTAATGCTCAATCCCACCCTGGACATTCACTTCCTTTTAAATATCTTGCTGTGCATGTTAACAAAGAAAGACCACCAAAACAGAGGATCTTTTTCCTAATAGGAGAGAAGGTTTTCTAAAGCTAAGCAAACATTTTTACAGAGAAAATACACATTATGAGGATATGCTAGCTATTGCAATGTAAATATATGGATTCATTACTTGTTTTGAGTGACAACTAAGTTCTTTGCAAACTGCTCAATAGAATTCTTTGATGCTGCACTGCAATGAAATATTGCAACAGTGGAAAAAAAAAATCTCAAAGCTTTAGTCCTCCCTGTCGAATTGTTACTATTTTTGTACAATGGAAAAAGATTCTTAGGCTCTTGATTAAAAAAAAAAAAATTAAAATATGGCACTATAGAATCTCATTCAGTGGCTAGCATTTATTAGAACAAAGGGATCCAAAAAATAAGTGTATTTGTACTTTGAAACGTGGCCATAAAAGTGGTATCATTATGGTCTATGCTTATGGTATCTCAATGACCAAATGTGCATGATTTACACATAGTTGTTTTTTGGTTTTTTGGGGGTTTTTTTTGTTTTGTTTTGGTTTTTTGCTCTAACTTCCAAAGTAAACCCAACAAGGAAGGCTATTATGTAAATGTGCACTACAATCAGCAGTGGCACAATGGCATTAGAACAGTCACACTGGAAGATGGGTATGTAAAAGAAAATGTTAATTTGGGGAAATAATTACAAGAAACATGCTCTCAAGCTAATACGACCTTTTGTACAGACTGGCAGAATATAACAGTATATTTTTGTTTTCAGTGTTTTGAGATAAGAAAACTGAAGACCATATTCTTGCTTTAGTATGAGAGAGCTCGTATTGCCCCAAAACATTTCATCAACTACAATGGCTGCAGTTGCCTTAAAAAATTCACAGCACTGGCATCTGTTATGAACAAGACAGGCAGAGAGACAGGCACCAGAACTGAGACTGATAAACAGCCAGAAATAACGGAAATCTGACTTCTTGAGAAACAACAGTGCCTGGAAGCTTGAGGAAGAGTAAGAAAATTGCTCAGAATGCAGTGTGAGCTGAAAGAACACAGATAATTATTTCTAGGTTTTGTTTGGCATTATTTTTGTAATGTTTCATGCTAGTTTGTTTCTAACAGTATTAATGACTGGATTCATATAGTGATGTGTGATTTTATGACCCAGAGAACTGCAAATTTTGCAGTTTGCTTTGGACAAACAAAAAGCAATATACGAACACAAAAGAATTTATAGCAAATTAAATAGTTTATTTAGTTACTTTGTGATGGAAACCCATAGCAGCACAGAAGCTATAAAAATGATCATGTCAAGAGGTGAATAGCTCTCATGGCATCAATTAAACAGTATGTATGTTCTTAGAAGGAACACCACTAGTCTCTCCCTTTTACAGATTGCCTGTTTTTACTTTATGCCTAAGTGGTTGTATCAGCACTGCAAAAAGCTCATAAGATTCAGAATTTTTCAGTCAGTGTCTGCCTAGGAATACACTCCACATGCTGAAGGACCTTGGCTGACCACCAGATTGGTGCAAACTTATCCTTTCTGTGTTCCATTGCAAACAATCTGCAATATCAGACTGTACATCGTGTCCATTTTCTCTCTGAACTTTACAAAGACAAATCCCAGAGTGTGAAAGCAGTCATGTATGGATGTTGAGGAAACCCATCATGCTGTGTAGAAAACTAATTGTGCAAATGCTGAAGACCTCTGCACTCCATGCAAAGGCAGTAATTGCATTGCCTTGCATTCTTAAGCTCCCTCTAAAAATAGTTCGTGGCTAGACAGAGTCCAAAACTGGAGACCAACATGCTGCTGACACAGGCTGAAGACTCTCAGCTCTCCACTGGTCTATCATTGCCATCACCCCCTACAAGACAAAGTTTATTAATTCGGGTTGGGCAGTACATAGAGCTGACTTTACTGCTAGCATCACAAAAATGCTGCATGGACCAGTGTGTTCAGCTGAGCACCATCTCGAGGTTCTTGAGTGCTCTGCTGACAGAAGCAAAAGCATAGGTGTTGTCATTCTAGCTCTCTTAGACCACAAGAAAGAACAGCACCTGTCTTCTTCTGGGTTACACTGGGACTGCTGCATCTGAACACAAGAAAGGAAGAGTAAAGAAAAAGGCCCAAGAACTCTATACATTTCCAGTCACAATGGGCACATTTTTCTGGAAATAAGGATTTGTTTTCTGAGAATGGAAAGTTTTTTAATCTACTCCTTCACTGTTTGTAGGGGACAAAAAAAGGTACCACAACATATGGATTTTGTTTTCTTCAGCTGTCAGAAGACTCCAAATAAAACTCCTGTCATTTCTTCTTTATTACAAACATTAGAGCTCTCACTGTAGCTGCATATCTGTAGGACTTTTCTGGAAGCTCAGAATAAAATGGATGCATTTCAAAGCTAACTACAGTCTATTTATAATCTAACTGAATGCACCTTCTCATCTGCAGTGGGTTTGTGAATTCATATTCAGTATAAAACTGCAGGGGCTGTCAACCCTTTCCAACAGATATCCTTGGTGTTATTCCTCTGTTCTCTCACAACAATTGTGCTTCTTGCAAAAATAAAACCCTAAGTAATAACAAAAGTTTCAATGCTATATGTCCAACTCATCACACCCAAGTACACTTTCTACTGTGGAAGTTTCCACAATTACTCAAATATTTGGAACACTAACTTAAGGCAAAGATTCTTTATTGGTTTAAGTATGATGCTGCTTTGTGATGATGGTATAAAATTATATGTATGTTCATAGTTACTTTGAGAGCACCAAAAGCTAGAGAGAAATTGACTTTCTACCAAAAATCCTGTTAACAGCACCTGAATAAAAAAATATATAAAAGATATTTTTAGACCTCTCATGATGTTGAAACTTATGATTCATTAATATTTTAACTTTTCAGCCTGGAATATTTTATGCTTCCCTTTTCATTTAGTACCTGAATAACCAATCGAGTCATTTGGGTGAATATACAGGTATCCATACATGTTTAAGATTCATTGATTCAACATTAAAGAGCATGAAATTTCCTGTGAAAGAAAGCTGTTATTGGAATAGATCAAAAGCAATTTTATATTTTGTCTTTCAGATAAGTTTGATTTCTCTTATCTTGCACATTCCAGGAAATAAAACCTTTAAAAAAAGAAAACAAAATTAAAAAATCCCCAAGCACTCTCCTCCCTCTGATTTTCAACACAGCCCAAGATGAAGACAAAAAGCAAAACACACCAGCATCCTACAAAACCTCAGAGATTCCCTTTCACTTTATCAGGGATGGGATTTTTATGTCTCTCACCTTACGAAAAAAAGAATATTATTTAACTAAATGCTAGATATAGAAAATATTGTCACATGTGAAGATTTTTTCTATGTTCTTAAGGTTAACTTCAAGTGGAAAAAAGATTAATTTTAAGCAAAACCTTTTAATTGGGCGGTAGAGATATTTTTGCCTCTTACTGAATGTTTAATTTCATTCGTTTCCAAAGATCATTCCTCTCACTTGGTAGTTTTCTCACCTGAACAATTCACAAGACAGTATGCATCTCAAACCTGGGCCAAGATTCTCAGACATGTTCAGCTTCATTTCAACACCACTGAAATTATTAATCTCAATAATACTATTATCACACTGGGTTCTGATCCCTTTTAAAAATCAGATCTGACAGCATAAGTGAAATCCTTGGCAACACTGGTCAGCTATAAAAGAGCTCATCACATATTAGCTGCTCTAGGGAAACCCTCTCTCCTAGATATAATTGAACAAAACTTTGGAGGCAGCAAGCAATTACTAATCTATACAGGAAAAGCATTGTGTGAACAAACTGTAAGTACTGATAATTAAAAGTCAAATCCTGATACTGCTGTAATCTTTATAAAGTTCTATTTACTTTAGCAGGGTTGAGATTCTGTCATACTACTATCAATATATTCGGACATTGCTGTCTTCTCATTTCTAACGATGTAGAGAGATGGTAAAAAACGAGTGGCACTTATGCCCCTGCCCAGCTCCACCACTGCAAAGTTCTATGAAATAGCATTATGTCAATGACAAATACATTCAGCAAAAAAACCAAAACAGAATGTTTACATCTGCATACACACAAACATGTGCAAACTGCATCATGAAAGACATTATTTTCAAGAAAAGGTTCATGCAGAGGTATCTGCAAACTTTTTGAAGATACTAGTTGGAACTCCTTCCATTATCTGCAGCATGTTAAAAAGGCCAGAACAACATTCCCATTCTATTCAGTGGCTTCTCTCCAAACAGAAATAATGTTCTTAAACAAAATATCATCATAGCTTTACAAAGTGTTTCCAAGGAGTCACAAACACTGGTCAGGATGTGAAGGATCCAAATGAGGCACATTAAAAATGCATGCAGTTGTCCTTTCAGCTAATGGTTTGCTAGAGCTCAGATGTACTAGCTGGCTTTCAAAAGCTGTTGCAGGCACTGTGTTAAGAGGACATTTATGTTCCCACCTCAGTTAGGCCTTTTTTGTGGGTCTGTCCTTAATGCCTTGTAGAAGCTATCTGTTCTTCTATTTTCCCCCAATTTATATTTTTGATTTCTCAGGGAGTGCATCATTGAATACCTTGACATTTGGAGAGGACAAGTGCCAGTATCAATTCTATTGTTATTTCCTGTGAACTCTTTGTTGTTGACTTTGGTTTTTTTAGCACATTGAATTACACTTCAATTTTTACCCACACATGGATAAGAGAACAAAAACCAAGCCGGCAAGCTGCTGCCTTCTAAATAAGTGTGAAGGAAATGTAGATGTAGTAGTATTTCCCTAATGAATTCCACTGCCATCAGGAAGAGGTTGTTGTTTTGGTTTGCAAGCTTTCAAACTTTGCACCTACAAGCTTTTTCATGCACTTCAAATGGAATTTCTACATGATGGAGATTTTCAATCTAGTTAACTGTTAATGGCTCAGACTACCAGCTAGCAATTTCTGGGAACAGTCCAGTCTCAGGTTACTTCAGCATTGTTTTTCCACTTCTTTGAAGCTTTGATTCATTTTCTACTTTAAAAGGAAAGATCAAAATAAGACCACTCATCTTCACCTCTCTCCTTTGGTTTATGCTAATAAATCCCATGAGGTGCCAAGTCCTGCACTAACTCTGATGACTGGAGAATTTAGTTTAACATATCTAAATAAATGCTCAAACCTCACATCTTCTTTCTTGAGGGAACAAAACAAGACTTCCCTGGTAATGCAGAATCAGATGATAGACAAAGATAATTTTTTATCAGAGAGTTGAAAAAAACCTCATCTTAATATGGACCCTCATTATTAAGTATATGCAGTTTTGATGGTGTGGCTGTTAAACCTATTTAAATGTAGCAGGTGTGAAAACACTAACATTGTTTACATCTCACAAACTGAAAAGCTTTCAAGTCTTAAAACTGACTAAACTCTCAATCCCAGCAGTAAAACACAAACAAGAAACCCATCTTACTATGCAGATTTTAAGATGGGATGTAAATATATAGCCATAAATAAAATCTATTTTTCCCTGTAAAGAAAAAAAAATATTAAAAGCCATTCTGTTAAGCTTTTTTTTTAATTAACAGTTTGTGGAGATCACTTCTGACAACAAAATTCTCTCTACTTCATTGTGCTTGGATTAAAAATCAAAAGAAACCTGTTCACAGAAATATTTATAATTATTTGAAACTTGCAAAGCAGGGGCCCTGCCATATAAATTGACACAGAAATAACAGACACTAAGTTTTAGCTAAAGGGTCAAGAGAACTTCCCACATGGCTGACAACATTCTGCACTTTATTTCATGTACTTAATTTCATTTAAAGTATTTCACGCTTGAAATACTTTAAATAAGTGTTTGACTTCTCAGAAAATTCTCCATCTATCAATTTATGCATTCATTAATATTCATTATAACAAAGTACTCTTTATGCATCTGAATTCTGTTCACTGACTACTGAATACAACACAAGTAGGACCTTCTTCCCACCAAATCACACTCCTCAGTAGGTATTACAATAACCATCTTGAGGGAGTTTTGGGTTTGTTTGTTCTGGGTTTGTTTGGGGTTTTTTTGGGATGGTTATTGGTTTTTCTGGGGGGCGGGGCGGGTGTTTGTTTGGTAACTTATCTAGGCTTCTTGCCCATTTACCTTCAAAGCTGCTGCTTTGCAGTGGCAATGCATGATGGTAATGCCAGCAAGGTATGAAAGGTAGCTCCCAAGGCATCATAGAAATAACTTGTTTCTGCAGGAAATGTGTTAGATACTCCTTGTCTGTCAGATGCCCTGGCTGAAAATCCTCTAAGAGTTTTGTTGCCCAGGCAGAAGCAGCAGCAGTACTGGAAGCTGTCCATGTTAATGCAGTTAAAATGCAGTTTAGCATTATCTTCTTTCTTGGTTTCTGTGTGTTATCTGTTATGGACTCCCAGACAAGACTGAAGATAATCACAAAAGGCTGTCTTTTGGCTACTGATATAAATTGCAACAAATGTTCCATTTAGAGAGATTCAGCTCACTCAGCTGAACTTACTCCTTCTGACCATCCCCCCAAAAACATCTCCAGCACAACTTTTCCTGGTATTTGAGTAATAGCAGGTTACCTTCTTCTAGGTTCTATTTTATCTATAACCAGTCATATGCATCCTGTTATGCTCAGCTTCATGCATGTGATGCTTTCCCACATTTCTTCAAAGGAAATAGCACAATTATTATCCCTGACAAGTGCAAACTCTAGTAGCGCTGTCCACTGCAGGATGAAATTATGAGCTTTGACAGCTAAGTGCAGTTTGACATTCCCCATAAACCATTACTTGATTCTAAGCAGTCTCTCCATGCTCATCCATGCCCTCCTTCCAAGGCTCTCCTTTGAGAAAGCACAATTAGTTTCTAGAATCGTATGCATATTTTTATGGCTGGGATATCTATTCCAAGCAGACTCAGTCTATCTTCACCTTTCTCTTGTTCTGATTTGAGGTTCTGTTGCCAGTTGGAATTGATTTGCTATGAAAAATTGCTATGAAAAGAGGTACACACCCTAGTATCGCCATGATTGTACTATTATGTTTACTACTGACATTAAAGAGGTCAACTCATAAGCAGAAAAATGAATCTAAGAGAATGACATTTGTACCAAATAAAAAACCCACATAAATTATACATGGATACCAGTGAATCACATGCCAACTTCAAAGTTTCCAGTAAAGTGGGTCTATATAAAATCAATAAGGTTGGAAAAGAACTCCAAGACCATTGAGTCCAACCTTTGAGTCAATACCCCCATGTCAACAAAAAAAAGTCCTAAGTGCCACATCCAGTTGTTTCTTGAACACATTCAAGGATGGTGACTTCACCACTTTACTGGGCAGCTTGTTCCAATGCTTGACAATCCTTTCAGTGGAGAAACTCTTCACAATGTTGAACCTAAACCTCCCCTGGCACACCTCGAGAGAATTTCTTCTTGTCCTGTCAAGAGACCAGTCCCCACCTGGTTACAACTTCCTTTCAGGCAGTTGTAGAGAGAAAGGAGGTCACCTTTAGCTTCTTTTTCTCCACACTAAACCACTCCAGCTCTCTCAGCTGCTCCTCATAAAACTTATTCTCTCAGCTCTTCACCAGCTCTGTTGTCCTTCTCTGGACTCACTCCAACACCTCAATGTCTTTCTTGCACTAAGGGGCCCAGAGCAGGGCACAATACTCAAGTTGCAGTCTCACCAGTGCCAAGTCCTGGAGGAAAATCACTTCTCTAGTCCTGATGGCTACATGATTTTTGATAAAGGCCAGGATGCCATATTCAATATTTCATGAAAATTACTTTCCTGAAGCTAGTAAATTGGGTTAGGTGTTCTGCTATATATATTTTTGCTGTTAACAAATGCATGCTTTTTCATACACTTGCCTAGGACAGAGAAGTCTCCGTACTGGGAGTTTCAAAAACAAGGAGCAATTTTCCAATGATCTGACTGTTTAAGAATACTTCACCACAGTAATGAATATGCAGTTACAGCTCATGCAGACATGCCAACTCTTATTCAGCCAAGCAGATGCTGCCAATGGTGCAAACACAGCAATGAAAAGGGCTGCTTGGACTGGCAATAAAACTTTGCAAGAGGCATCTCCCTTTAACTAAGCTGACAAAAGACTATTTTTTCTGAGGAAAAATATTCCTCAGATGATGATAGGAGTGGTAAAAGAGCCATTATGAAGAATTCTGATTGGGTTTTCAGTTTCTACACAGCAATCTCTTCATTCTTATCAATATTAAGTTATACTCAGCATTATGTCTCATGCAACAAAAGACAAACTATCTGAAAAACAACAACAAAAGGGACATAATATACTGCTGAGGCAAAAAAACCTTTCAAGATATGCAATATCATAAAGCATTTTTCCCACACTTTTATTTTTGTTCTTTCCAAAAACTAATTTCCAGTGTAGCATGTAAATGAATTTTTATTCATGAATCAAGCATACAACAGACTTGGAAGACAAAACAAAACATAGTAATACATTGCATTTCCATTATTTCCCCAGATTACAGGAGAAGCTGGGTTTGTGTTAACACTTGATTTTACAGGTAAATGTCACCTAATACTCAGAAAGAGACGTGATCTGATGAAAACAACCAAAACTAAAGTGTTGAGTTCTGCTTTGCATGTGTATGCGCTAGGAATAACCCAGCCTTTACTTAGGATAAAAATTAATTTCCCTACCTAGAACAAGTCATCCGAAGGAGCTACTCCTGTATAGTCTCGTGGTAACATAGGAGCTGACAAGTGACAGAATGCTTCAAGGAGAGCCAGGTAGTCTGTTGTTGGTTTTTAACAAAGTCACAACAATTCTTTGCTAGGTAAATGTAAACAGTCTGCTGTCACGTCCCATCCTGGTTATAAATTATTCAAGGAATTATTGGCACAGAGGAACCCACCCAAAAAAATGCCTGGCTTACATGAACAGGTGACTGCATGGAAACTGCTCATTGGGAGAATGTTCATGCAAGCATCTCATCTCCTGATCTCTGCATACACATAAACACAAATACTTGAGAATTCTAGCTGTTATAGGAAAAAGCAGCACCTGAAAATGCGTAAACATTTTCATGTAACACATGTTCTCTTTCCAAAGACTGAGAAATTATTTTGAATATAGAAACAATCATAGTTTCTATCCAAAAAACCCAACCCCAGTGGCTATAGGCAAGCTTGGTACAGCTTAGAGGTTTTGCACTTGCAGAGAGAGAGAATGGGCTGAGAATATATTGAAATTGAGACATACTTCTTTGAGAAAAGGACCTTGAGAGATATATTTAACATGACCACAGACCACAACCTGTGCTGATCTGAGAAATGACAATCTGTACATAGTTAATCTCATAAGGACTGAACTTTAAAAAAAAAATTATAACAATAGTTAGCAGTATCTGTAGCAGTGACAAATGCATCTAGTGCCAAAGAGCATGCAGCTGACTTTCCTGCATAATCACAATCTGAATTGGTATTTTCATCATTTTTCTAGAAATTGGAGTGTAACCATCTCCCAGAAAGTTTTAATTGTGGGTAGCAGAAGATATTTAGAGACATCAAATGTATCAAAATACAATTTAGAGAAAAAGGATACTATGTCAAGGCAAATCAACAAATGTTTATCTCTACTGTGACTCAGCTAAGGAAATTTTCTGAGACACAATTGCAATTTCATTGTGTATTTAAATTAAAATACAGCTAATGAGCTGCAATTGACATTATTCTACAGAAATCAGAGAAGCAGAAATGTCAAAAAATTGTGTCAGTTATAAAATTAAAGTCACCTTCTAACAACACAAGAATGAGACAATGCTCATATCTCTTTCAATTGCAATTTTCTCTACTATGTCTCTAATATGTAATGCATTCCTGTAAACAGTAACTTCATTTGAAAGAAAGAAGTTACTTTACCCCCTTAAAGTCAAATAATTTTCTTGGATGGTTGTAAGAGAAGAAAGCTCCTTGCGTTCAAGCTATATTCTGTTCCAGATTACAATCTCAAAGGCAAGGCAAAAAGAAGATTCTCTGCTAACAAAACTGTTTGGGTGTGCTTCTTCATTGGCTGAACACGCCCAGATTAGCGATGTGAGCCAGCAGTGTAACCCCTTAGCCTCCCCCAGCCCTTCCAATGCTACGAGAGGGCAAGCAAGGCACCGAGAGCTCCCAGTGCTCAGGTCTCTGCAGCAACCTTGGCACCACATCTGCACTAAAGCCGATCTGGACATGTCAGAGGGATCAGAGCAACAAGAGAGATGCAAATGTAGATTAAGGCCAATTGGGTAGGAAATATCATTAAGGTTTTATTTAGAGAATTATAATTGTTGTTGTGATTACCACTTTTTTACTGTAATAAAGTACAGCTTATACAACACAGACGATTACAGACATCAGAGGAAATCTAAAACAGTGACTATTTAAGCTTTGATCTAGTAGAACATAGTTGAATAGAATAAGCACCTATGTATTATTAATAACAGCTGCACTGAAGACAAAGGACATGAGAGTACAGTTATATTTTAAATTATCACATTCCTTCTTCTGTTCTACAGATACAAGATTGATACTTGTGCTAACACCCATTCAAGTTCATAGTTTTAATTTCTGGGACAAGTCTAATCTGACTTGTAGCACCTCAAGTGCCCTGAGGGATGTTCTTAGGCAACTTGTAAAATGCTGGCTTTGCTGCTATCTGTCTTGCCACAATAGAAGGCTACAAAGATTTAGCAGCAACATTTTGGCATCTCTCTTCCAAATGTTTGAAACCCTATTGGAAAGCATGCCCTCATTTAACCACCATACTTCTATAAAAACCGTGCAAGTAAAGGAAAAGAAAAAAAAAAGAAGTTGTTTTACTATTTTTAATCTTCAGACTTCTCCTTCATTAAGCATTTAAGCCAGGCCACTCTTGCCTAAGATATCATGAGGAAGAACTTTATGACTTTTTTTTCTTTTTCCTTCATGATCTAAAGCATTTATACTGGGAATCTTCAAGTTTTCACTTTGCCAGGATAATATTAAGTTTCAGGTTCCAAAAGTTCACCTATAGGCATCCTTGCTGGTATGGCTCCTATTCCTCAGCATCCAAAATCAATTAGGGAGAGAAAGAATTGGGTTCTGTTAATGTAGGTATTTCAAGCTTTCCTTTGGTAAAGATATCTGTCACATCACAAACAGGAATGAGTTGGCAGATGCTAAAGCCCTGTTGGCTTTTCAACATAATCGGAGTTGTCACATCCTATATAGCTGCCCTTGTGTTGAGATAGTAGCACATTCAATTATGGTGTTACCTCATGGACATCCAAAAAGGAGTATTTGTTGCTAGTTTCTTTATCAGTTTTGGCTTGAAAAAATAGTACTGAGGTTCCTTTTTATCATAAAGACTCTTTTAATCTTTTAGTAATTACTGGCTGCATGGCTACTTTCCCATCCTTCTTGGGGAAGAAGAAAAGAGATGAAAATCTCATGAATATTTAGAGAATACAGATCTTCATTACAGCTGCAAACTGCTCAGATAAGAAGAGCATTTTAAAAGAAGAATAATCTTTGCTGTGTATCCAAACATATTTGGGAATACCTTAAAATGGATGTGGACAAGAGTTCCCAGCAGGAAAAGATTAGTCCTTCCTCTAGGATATCGTAGTCCTTGAGGTAAAATATGCTGTACTTCTGGCCTGCCCAACTAATCTTGCTGGGACAGCCCTACCTCTGAAAAGTATTCTTATTCTCCACAGCCTTTGCACAGGTAGATGCTACAGCAAAAAAGAGCTGACTGGTGTAGGTTTTTTTTTTTATTTTAAAAGGGATGTTGAATGGAAGTTCAGTGATTTATAGATGCACAGCTTGCTTTGACACAATAGTTCCAACAGTTAGACTTTATCATTTTTTATCTATCCTAATAAGCTCTCAGTGTACTTCCATACACTCATACACAGCTGTACTGATGCTGTTTTGAACTGGGGTATATGGACATTCAGCTAATTTTCTAAACCACCAAAGTGTATTCTATAACTTGGGTTTCAAGAGTTGAGTCAAAAATAACTTTCACTGCACCTAAAGAATGGGCTTAGGTAGAGGAGCAGAATAAACTTTAGGATCAAAAAAGAATAAATAAAAAAGCAAAAAAAACTCCACTTTTCCCTGAAGTGGACCAAAGAGGCAAAACATAGTCCATGTAAACATTAAGGGGGAAAAAAAACATCCTTTGCCAGATAATAAAAAGAAGCAATAGGGCAAGATCGCCATGTAATTTCTGAAAGCAATCATTTCCCATGTTAGCCTTTATCAACCTTTCCTGTAGCAGAATCTTGACCTCAGTCCAATAAAAAGGCTATAGTAGTAACAATGAGCTAAATATATTTCCACTTCATTTTTCTGTTCCTTTTTTCTTCCTTGTACCTATGTAGAAATAACAGACACAAGATGACTACCCTTCCTTTCCACTCCAGCTGTGATAAAGAACATTTTACACAGTCTAGGCTCCCTGCAGATCAAGAAAACTCACAGCAACAGTAGCGTTTCTGCTAGGACAGGGATTCCTGTGGAACCCAACAGATGTCTTCCTCTCTGGCTAGAGGAGTTTGCAGGAAAATAGTCTGTCTGAAATGCTCATCAGGATACAATTCACTAAACATTTTCAGCATCAATGAACAGTGGTGGGGTTTTTTTTCCCACTTCAGGTTGTTTTGTTTTTTTTCATTTGGGAGGCAAAACCAGTTTTGTGAGCTCGTAATGGATGAACATATCCTTTTTCCTGCATACGCATATATAATAAAATTATAAGCATAAAAATCTCCTCCCAAATATGACAAAAAATAAAGGTATTTTCTCAAATTACCCCACAGGTTGCTTTCTGTTATTTGAGGGATTCTATTATGAAATGCCATTCAAAAGACTTTTTTTCTTTTTAAAATTTTCATAATATCCTTAGTATTTCTAATAATTTTATACGCAGTGACTAATACTGACCAGCCCTAACGCAGCTTGGCGATCCACAAAAATGGTCAATGTAACAGGGGTGTGAGGGGGAAACAGAATGAAGTCTGTATTTAGAGTGTCTCCCAACTGAGTCTCAACTTAAGTGAATCCCAATTCTTCCATTCTCTTTCCAGTATATCTAAGAAATATGACCTATATCACTTAAACCTTAGGGATGATGAAAGCACTTCTGGAGTTCAAGTTCAAGGTAGAACTAGCTGTACTTCACTGGTCCCTAAGGTATTTTCTGTGCTATAAATTTAACACTTGCATGACTCCGGGGGTTTTGGTGACACATATAAGCTGGCTGTATTTAAGGAGTACTTAACAGCAATGCCAATAAATCAAAAGTGAAATTTCAGCAGACGTGAATGCAGAAGCATCCACATCTCCAGACATGTGTCTTAACTATTAATAATGTTCATTGAAATCTTAATTCCCCCAGACTGAAGCAGAGTCAAGTGAACGCAGGAAACAATAATGCTATCTGACATGCATGACCTTTCTCATTAAAGCAGCTAGTCCTTCTTGGAGAAGGGAGCCACAACAGTTCATTAACAGCTTTGCACTCTATTCCTCAAAATACTGTATCAACCAATTTACATCCTTTATTTCTGGTGGCATTTGGAAATGTTTCAAGTTCCTCTTGAAGTTAATGAGAGACAAGGGATATTCAGCTGTCAGTCAATAAAGTGGGATATTGCTATATTACACACCCATCTATTTCTACAGAATATTTTGGACCTTTTTCACTTCCATTGCCTTGCCACCTCCCATTCTTGAAAAATGAACAAACTGATTATTAAAAGATCTGTGTAATAGATAAAAAAAATATTTCACCATTTAAATTTTTTACATTGAACACAATTACCAATGTGATTTATAGAAATGTCTTGCATTTTAAAAATAACCAATCATGTTACTGTCACAGGTGCTATCAGAAACTCCAGGACAGAATCAGAAATCTATGACAGATGATAAACAATGCTTCTTTCACTAATTCAGCTTTCATATCTCACATTCAAAAACACACCATTGATCACAGACCAAGAATCTCAAACACAAAACATTAATGACGGTTGTAAAAAACTTGTTTTGAAACTCTAACTTTTTAGTACATAGATATTTACAGTAATTTCACGATTATAAGCCACACCTGATTATAAGCTGCACCACCCGGTAGCCAGGCAGACCATGGGATTTGTCCATATATAAGCCGCACCTGAATATAAGCCACACTTTTTCTTTTTTTTTTTAAACAAGGATCCATGTGTAATAAAGCAACAAATTAGTAACAGAATTGCTGCCAGCAGGGTTTGGTGTCAGGTGCTCAAGTTGCAACAGTTTTCATAGACCAGTGAAGCCTTTAAAGGCAGCCCCAGGTACCCTCCCCCCAGCCGGCTCTCACTTCCGGGTTGGCATTTCACTGGGATTTGTCCATAGATAAGCCGCACCTGAATATAAGCCGCACTGCTGGGGCAGGCTGGATTCTTCAATGAAAAAGGTGTGGCTTATAATCGTGAAATTACTGTAAGTACACAACAATTAAATCTTTTATCAATGTGCTGCACAAAAGAAAACACATTGACTCTCAGAACATTTATGTGTATCTTCTAATAGCACTATATTTATTTCAACAACTGACTAACCTTTCCACTACAATTCATGTGACACCAAAGAGCTATAATTTTAAGAACATTGGCACAGAGATTGAATTCACATCAGTCATATGAATTTCTACAACCTTACTGCCATCAGCATCCTGGGCTGCATCAAGAGGAGCAGATGGAGGGAGTGATTCTGCCCCTCCACTCTGCTCTCATGACTCCACCCACAGTGCTGTGTCCAGCTCTGGGGTCCTCAGCACAGGAAGGATATGAACATGTTGGAGATATCAGAAGGGGATGGCCAAGACGATCACAGGGATGGAGCACATCTCCAATGAGGAAAGAGTTGGAGCTGTTGTGTCTGGAAAAGAAAAGGCTATGGGGTGACTTAATTCCTTCCAGTACCTGAAGGGAAGTTACAATAAAGAGAGAGAGTATTTACAAGAGCATTAAGTGACAGGACAAGGAGGAATGAATTCAAACTAAGCACAGATTTAGATTAGGTGTTAGGAAGAAATTCTTTACAGTGAGGGTGCTAAAACCCTGGAAGAGGTTGCCCAGACAAGCTGTTGATTTCTCATCCTTGAGTGTTTAAGGCCAGACTGGATGGAGCTCCAAGCAACCTGATCTAGTGAAAGGTGTCCCTGCCCATAGTACGGGGGTGGTACTGGATGATCTCCAAGGTCCCCTTCAACCCAAGCCACTCTGAGATTTAGAGACGCTGTAAAACCTGCGGTATTTTTATTGTGGTAAAATCTAACAAAAAGTTGCATTTGAAGCTTACAAAAATTAAATAAAGATTGTTTTCTAGCACAAGAAGGACTATATACATGCAAACTCACATGAAAATTAGATATGTTGTCATGGATATTAGCTTTCCCTCTTGTACAAAGTTTAGTTGCCTGATTACATCCCGGGTTAATGTGAAACAGCTACATATTGAAAATGTAGTGATCTATTTGACACTGATAAAATAAGAGCTATGGAAACACTGTAAGCAAAAAGCTATTGCTCAGTATTTGTGTATGCTATTTGGAATATAAAACTGACAGCTTTTCCATTGCAAAGTCCTTAGTTAATATCCACAGCTATTTGAGTATATTCTGTGATAAAAATCACATTAAAATGGTTATTTAAAATACACAAAAACTGCATGTGCATATTTTTGAAGTTTCCTCCTCATTTGTTCAAACTAAATCCAGCTTTCACCAGAAAAAAAAAAAATACTTTCCCACAGTAAGGGCTATTTCAGTTTTCTATCTCCCACCACACTGACTAGAGGAACATTTAAGCACAAATCCAAAGAGTCACTGAAGGCGAAAGGCTTTTTCCCTTAGCTTTTATACACTAAAAATGGTAGAACTGCTATTGTTGCAAAAAGCCCACAATAAAACACTACCAAAACCACTTTCAGGCAAGAAAGAGGATTGGGAAAAGTCAGGATAAGGAGGAAAATATTACAGAAGTTTATGAGCAACAAAGAAGTTTGGAATGGAACCCTAATTCACAAAAAGTAAACTTTTAGGAACAATTAAAAATCATGCAGTTGCTTTGTTTCCTACAACTTCTGGGATACAGAATGTATTGTAGAGATCACAATCAGGCATTGGCCCTGACCAAAAGATTGCAAGTGACAAGTAATGCAGTATTATTGCTGCTGTGGATTTAACAGCACATGTCAAAATAGTATTTCAGGTTCTTCAACACAAATGTTGACTAATTTCCTGCAACAGTAACACACTTGTACCCAATATTCTGGGAAGAATAAGTGATGTGACAATTTAAATCAGTATTTCCAGCATACAAACATCTGCTTGAGATGCATGTGGCCATGAAATCAAGAGGCCAGCAAAAGCATTACTGAATGTTTCTCAGAATGAAATAGGCTCAGAAAATGCTTATGGAGATTCAGCACGTTTATGGGGATTTGTCAGTGGGGTCTCAGGAGCTAGAGACAACCACCTATGTTGCTTAGGAGTCTCTGTTTTCCAGCCCGAGCACCGAAGAAAGAGTCTGAAGCCGTCTTCTGCAGTTTCCAGAATTGTTTATTACATCTTATCTAGGATGTTCAGCTGAGGTCTGCTCAGCAGGCCAGTTTGGGGGCACACTCTCTGCCCCAGCGTGGGACTATCTTTTTATGCTACAAACTACGTGAACAATATTTACGGTTATCTTCCAATACCTATCACTTATATTGTACAGTCTAGTTCTACTCTAAACCAATCCAAAAGTGCCAACATCACCCAAAAGATGGATGCCAAGAAGGAGTAAGAAGGACAGAACACGCTCAAATTCCTCCATCTTGATCCCAGACCCTTATTCTAAAAAATCTCAAAAACCTACTTTTTCATCTTGTAACAAACTAACTTATACTCTACTTATTTTTTGTGACCTGTAATTCTTCGTGCAAGGGTGGTAATTTTTCCTAGGGGTTAAAATGAAAAGCACAGGGGTCCTGGGCTCCATGCCAAGGCTTCTGAGCCCCCTGCCTGGGTCTTGAACCATCCAGAGAAGCCAGAGGGATGTCCTGGGTTCCCAAAGGGATTCAGCTCAGCTTGGAAAGATCTTAAGAAACGTTTTGCTGACCAAACAATAAAAACAACTACTAAATCCCAACAACAGAAAATACCAAGCTGGGTATGCTTGGTTGGTTTGCCGTTTCATATTTGGGATTTTTTTGAGATCAGAGAGATAAACAGGTACTATCTGGTAACAATTCATTTAATCAAATTACAATGAAATACAATTAAAAATACAATAACATACAAATAAAATTACAACAATCAAATATATCAAATTGCACGGCAATTTATTCATTTTCTAATCTTTTAACAAATCAGCTGTTGCAGAAAAATCACCACATTGTATATATCTAGAATTAGTTGAGATTAATCCTATTATGAGGCCTCTGAGCAGAGACTTGAGTGCCCTCTATATGTGATATAGAAATTTTACTGCCAGATCGGATTCAATTGATGATGTCATAATGGCAGGTGATTTTACTGGTGAAGTCTCCTTTGCATATCATGTTAAAACAAAGCTCATTAACTTCTATGTAGATAATCTCATTTCCTTTTGCTGAGTGAAAATGACATTTCATGTTGACTTAAAGCATGACAATTTCTCCTCCTGGGGAGCCTCTCCATAAAACAGAAATGGGGGAAAAAAAATGACTTAATTTCCCAGTCTCTGTCCTCTTGGGGCTAATATCTGTCTGGTGTTTCAGTAATCATGATTGGCCTAAAAGAAAGAAAATATAATGTTTTAGATATTCTTTTATTGTTACATAAAACTTTTTATTTTCCTTCTGACATATATATTTCCCCAAGGACCTTGACTTCCTAGAGATACAGAAACCAGATCACTGTGGGTCAGGGTCAATCCTTCACTGCCAAGGCCACTGCTAACATCTTATCTCCAGGAGAATGTAGTTGCTGATAGGGAGAGATAGAATATATTGTGATTTGAATCCTTACTTTTAAAATTTATTTTTAATATATAATACCAGAAGAACAAAACCTTAGTAAAATCAGTGGGTTTTGTTGGGTGGGTTTTTTTTCAATGCTACATCATTGACATTTCAGAGTTTTCTTTCAAGAACCTCTGAATTTATCTACATATCTTGTCCTAAGGGGAAAGAATCAGACTCCTTTTTACTATTAGCTTTTCTCCTTTTTCAGCTTATTTCCTACCCTAGCCCCTGCTTTTCCAGCAGCAGCTCTGGAATTTTTATGACTATTTGACTAAAGTATCAAAGAAATCCTTTGGGAACAATATGTCATGAGTTTCTCCTTTAAAGTCCTGTGGGTCAAGTGCCAATACCTCAGCCTCCAACAAAGGAAGAAGCTTTTGAGGAGGGAAATGACCAAATGAGTTCTTAAGCATCAATGTGCCACTTAATTTTTCCTTCCCTTTCCCATGAGTTAACTACTTCTCTATTCCTAATTCTGAAAAGGCTACCCTCTTGCATTAATCACTTTTTCAGGTCACTGTGAAGTCTGTGCCAGATTTCACATGCTAGTGTTTTCTGCTCAGAAAATCTTAAGTGAAGCTGTACTAGAAAGGAACCCTACGTCTTGCAAGGTCACAGTAATGTACCTTGACATTTTTTGATGGAAAAAATTCAAAAGCTATCTGTATGTTTGCGAAACACAAGGCATGTTCTGGGTAAGAAAGCTCAGCAAAGTTTCTTGAGTGTAAGTCTTCCAATTCTCATATTCCCTATCCAGATTGAAGAACTAGGGAGGATATTTAAAAGTCCTGACCACATTTTGTGCCCTTACACACCACAGTATTTTATTTCAGTCTCAATCCAGTACTCTTTTTTTTGTATCAGCCTTGTTTGCAGAGGGCACAAAGCTGATAATCTAGAGACAGATCCAGACTGTGCTCTACAAACTAAAGGCTCCCTTTGTGTCATTTTGGCCTCCTGTGCGCTGTCCATCTGCTCAACTGCAAATTTTGCAAAAGCTCAGAATTCTCCTGTCAAGTCAAAGGGCTGGCAAACAGTCCTCTGTTGATGAGAGACAATACCCTCTTTCTCTCAGTCAATAAGAGGCTTGCAGGCAACAAATATGAGAAATTAAAATTGATGTCAGGGATGTTGAGGAAACTTCAGTGGTTTTTTCCACAGTTCTTTCAAACTGTTTTATATGATGCTGTTGGTGCTCACAATGGGCAGTAACTTCCTCTTAACAGCAACTGAAAATTCCCATATAGCCAGGCAACAGGTTGAGTACAGTGTGAGAGCAGTAAAAGACAAAAGGATGTTTATGAGGGATCTCATTCAGGCATTCTTTAGCAAGCACCTCTCCAAGTAGAAATAGCAAGAGAATCAGAGATTTAATTGTTTGGTAAGTAGAAGTAGTCCAACAAATGCAAACATTATGGTTCAAATTTATTCTAGCTACCCAAAGCCTTAATCATACAAACATTGATGCTCCCATTTATCATCTTGACTGTTCTTTTCAAAAGTGCTTCTGAAAAGGCAGCTGAAGTAGTGACTCTAAAAACAGTATGAAGCTTTAGATTATATAAGAAGTACAGCAGCACTGAAACTGTCAGAATTTTCTGGTTTGTTTTGCACTTCCAATGATTTGAATGAAACAATCTACACCACCTAAATTTTTCATCCTGAGAGCTAATATTCTTTTGGGAGTCTATTGCCCTTGAGCAATTAACTAGAAGAGGGAGCTGGAACAAGACAATACATAGAATTCCAGCTGATGCTGGAATTCAAGCATCAAAGAGCAAGTATCAGAGCCTGCAGTTTTGCTTTCTTGCCATCTTCTGCTGGCTGCCACCTCTCTAATTCTACTTCCATCTATTGATGGGGAGCCTCTTCAATTCACCATGCTGCTATTAGAGAGGCTCCCATTCTGCCAATTTTCCCATTCATATCAAGCAGGATTCCTCCTCTTCCATCACACATACACAGTGTTTTGGAGAGAAGAACATGTCTCTAATCACAAAGCTGAGATTTTCACAGAGGGCTTAAGCACTTGTAATCATATTTACTAGGTGTTAGCTTCCTAAATACATTTGAGTATCAGTTCTCTGGTACTTCTGGCACCTCCAATCAGCCTGAAAATGCACAAGGGTTTTCTCTTTTCCAACATCAGAAAGCATATCTGCCCAACCTGCACCGAAGTGCTGACATCAGTTATTCAACTGGTCCAACACAGAAAGCAAAGAGTAAAAGAAAAGTTTTAAAACCCATAAGAATATGTTGCCTGTTTGCCTCTTTATGGGTTCAATCCCTTTATGACTACAGCAAAGTACAAAAACTGTAGCAAAGAGCAGGATGAAACAACCAGATGGAAGGAGTCACAACTAAAATGAATGGTTCTCAGTTACAGCTAATCTTCTATTATTGTCAGATTATAACTACTAATGTATATGATTATGGGCTGAGTAACACTGCAAAGTGCATGCATCCTAAGACTGATTAAAAACTGTGCACACTCAAAGGGTAGCTCTGTTAATCATCCTCATTTTCTAAGAACTTTACTCTTCCTGTCTCTTATAGTTCTTTAGCTACAGTACTAATTCTGAGAGTTAAGCAGCTCCTACTCTGGGAATTTAGCTATAAAAGTACAGTTTTATCTCAGAAAATATATTGCTATAAAGCCTTTTGAAGCTTTGGTCTCCAGAAGCACAAAAAACCCCAAAGATTTTTCTTTCTATTGTAAACACTGTTACAGATTTAAATAGCACTATAGTAATTTACTTGGGCAAAATAAAACTTTTTAATCTTAAATGTTTCTTACATGTAATCCATCTTTTATATTGAACACTGACTCCAGAGTCCTGCAAAATGTTCTCCAGCTATAACCAGTACACACTCTAAAATATTGCAGTATACATAAAAGAAAAAAGAAATCATCTCCCAATCAGAAAAATTAACAGGAGACTGATTTTCACTAGTTGATTTCAGCAGAGCCACATTAGAATGACTGATCAGCAGATGAGCCACCTCATATTGAAGGCTTTTAGCATTTTAATTTTGTCTTCCAGCATACAAAAATAAGTTTGCAAAATGTAGCACTCTCAATTTTACCATAGATCATGTTGTAAATTTCTATTTTGCAGACCTGCTTTTATTTCAGAAAGCTAAGCAAGATAGAAAGAACAAAGCTCCTAACCAAGACTAACTTTCCAACCATAATTGACCCCATATTCTTTGTTCTACAGCTATTCTTCAGTGGCTGACTGTTAATTTCTTCTAACACCAACTTGCACTTTGGGGAGATCATCATGTTCTACTCTTGGATGAGCTAATTTAGGGAGAAAAAAACCCCTACTTTTCTTGATTGAGCGTGTTAAGTCAGGGACTAAGTGTACAGGATGAAAAATTTTAATTGATTTTTTCTGCTGTCAAAGAAATTCCATTGTTTCTAAAACTTGATCAGAAGCATTTCTTTATCTTCCTGAACATGTAGAGATTTGTCATAAAGCTGGAAATTTTCACTTTATTTAGCTTTCTACATTAATATTTCTTTAGATCACCTATACTGCCAGCAGTGGACGTATTAGGTCAATAGAATTCAATAATGCAAAATCCAGTGCTTCTGTTTCTCTGCTTTATGTAAAAATGATCATAGCTTCAATAAATCTGTATACAGCTGTTCACTTGCTAAATCCTCAGCAGGATATTTTTTTCTAGCTTGGACCCAAGGAAGAAAGGTTATCTTTGGTTATCTTTTGGTTCTGTAGGCCCTAAGTGTGATTAACTACTTACCTGCTCCAGAACACCAGCCAAGGAATTTCACCCAGTGATTCCTTATTAAAACAGCTTTTATTACACTAGCCTTTGAGCAATTTATTAAATCTTACCATTTTACATCAAATGAATAAAATGATGGTGACATCTTCACAGATTAGAATTCCCTAGTTGGAATTCTATATTGATCTCTTCTTGCTCTTACTATGAAATCTTAGCTCCTACTATATACGTTTCTCCACTTCCCTGCCACTTAAACCCACCCTGTGGTTCACCTGGACATGAAGGTATAATCAACCAGTAACAGAGAAAATGCAAAGAAGGTCCTGTGCCCTTCTTCAGTTCATTTGCAGACAACAAAGATCATGTAAAGCACATTCACAAATTCACATAGAAAGCAATAATTTTTTTTACAGTAGTATCATCAGCAAAATATACCTTATTGTTAAAGCACACTCAAACTAGCAGATGTTAAAGTGCTGGATTTGGCACCTGGGATGGGGCAACCCTTGATGTACACACAAACTGGGGAACAAAAGACCAGAGAGCAGCCCCATGGAAAAGGATCCTGGTTGATGGCAAGTTGAACATGAGCCAGCAGTGCCCTGGCAGCCAGGAAGGCCAGTGGTGTCCTGGGAGGCATCAAGCACAGCATCACAGCTGGGGATTGTCCTGCTCTGCTCTGAGCTGGGGCAGCCTCACCTCCAGTGCTGGGGGCAGTTTTGGGTGCCATAATATAAAAAATTATACAAAGCTATTAGAGATCATCCGGAGGAGGGCTATGAAGATGGTGCAGAGTCTAGAGTGGAAACTATACAAGGAGTGGCTGAGGTCACTTTGTTTGTTCAAGTGGAGGACACTGAGGGGAGACCTCACAGCTGTCCACAACTTTCTCATGAGGGGAAGCATAGAAACAGAAACTGATCTCTTCTGTGTGGTGATCTGAAACTGTGTCTGGGGAGATTTAGGTCAGATATTAGCAAAAAGTTCTTCATCCAGAGGGTGGTTGGGTACTGTGATAGGCTCCCTAGGGAAGTGGTGACAGCACCAAGCCTGACAGAGCTCAAGAGGCATTTGGACAATAAGGCACATGGTGTGGCTCTCAGGGTCATATTTGAAGAGCCAGGAGCTGGATTATGATGATATTCTATGGCTTCTTACATATTTTTTATATGCAGAAATTGCTTGGGTCACTCAACAAATCTGGTCTATCCTTATCCAAAGCCTAGTCTGATTTCTCTCAACAGGTAAACTGACCATTAATAACCAAGACACTTGCAAAAACAAGTTGACAAACTTTGTTCATTGATGTAGTAACAGACTATTTGAAAGCAACAGACTATTTGAAAGCAAACCTCAAAATACACCATCTCTATATTAAAAATCACATGGAAACCTTCATGAAAAAGTGCTTAAGTATTTGAGTGTGTGCAGACCATGCAGTATGACAAAGGTTTAATTCTATTAGTCAGGGAAACTTCTTCAGTATTTGAGTGTGTGCAGACCATGCAGTATGACAAAGGTTTAATTCTATTAGTCAGGGAAACTTCTTCCCTTGACTTCAGAGGAGACAGTTTTTAAGCCTATGTAAGCAAACAAGACACCCTTATACTATGTATACATACACAGAGACATAAAAAGACTGTATTTCAACAGGAAAAGACCACTGATCTTGCATATTTCCATAGGTTATTTACAATTTTCTTTAGGACATACTACTTCACTGATACTTCCTCCTGCCCTATATTTTCTACCACTCTATTGAAAAATATATTTCTTGCAATTGAGACCCTAAGAATCATTATTTGTGATTTCCCTATACAATGTGGGGTAGAAGCTGCTATATCTCCATGCCTCAAGAGATCAGAGTACTAGTCCAGTCTTTATCACTAAGAGGTAATACAAACAAAACAGCAACTTCCATAACGAGAGAAAACTCCAGTAACCATTACTACTCAGTATTTTCACTCGCATACTGGTTTTGTCACCCCAGGCTATTTAACACAGTCTTCCTGTGGTAAATCAGCCCTAAAAGGCCATAGGGTAGATGACACTGCACAGTAACAGTGTCTTTAATTCTCTATTTACCTTAAGATTCAACAGGTTTCTCTTTGTTCCCATGCATCAACTCTTGACTATAAAAAAATCACATGAAACAACCACATCCAGTGGTAAACCTCCTACATCCAGATAAAAATAAAGCAATTTTACTCCAGCCATCGTCCCACACACTCTGAGTAACAGACCTGAAACGAGAGACCTTCCAAAGAGGGATAGAAGAATAAGTCACAATGGAATTCAATTTAATCCACCTACCCACACAAACCACTCACCCCAAGCAGAGGTGAACAACTACCTGAACTTTTGTAAACTTTTGGCCACTGAAATATCTTTATAAAGTTATGACATTATAACAGCTATTAGCTCAGGTGTTTTGGGGAGAATCATGAGGACTTAAAGAGCTAGTTTGTTCTCCTGAATCTGGAGGGGAAAAAAGTGCTGTGGAGAGGTATTCAAGCATTTTCAATCCTTCAGTGGTTTAGTTTCATCATCACAGAACCTAGACTGGTTACCAATCTGAGTGAAAACAGAATCTAAAGGCTCTGTGATGCTTTCAGATGGACATGACTAAAAGCTTCAGCAAACTCAGATTAGTGAGTTTCTTCAGGAAATGAGAAAGGTGAGATTCTGCACATACAGAAGGCTAACATTTTTTTAATGTCTGAATGGTTTTCCAGTGTGATACTTAATCTGTGTAAAGTATATCATCTAACAGGTGAAACTGAGTAGTAGATTTTACTCTATTACATGGTATTGCATGCTAAAATCCAATACAACAGTTTAATTTTTTGAAAATTGTAGCTAATGTACTGCCATGTTAGAGCTCCTTATACCTTGACAGTGGCTGTAATAATTACAGGCTCATCTTCATTTTGTGTTAAAGAACACACACGTTGACCATTTCTTTAGAAAAACGTTTTATTAATTTTTTTATAAGTTCATATATCAGATGTATAGGATTTGATCAATGGGATCAAATACTCTCTCGCAACCTTACATTTTATCATTTTGGTGGAGCGAAGATACCGGAGACTATCTATATCTGACCAGTTAATTATCTCTCTCATACAAATGAACTGCAAGTAGAAAGTTATCTTATACATGTAGCATTTGCCTTGCCCATCACTACCAATTGTCAGGGCTTTATCCCCTACGTAAACAACTTGTTTTCCTTTACCCTCTGTCATTAGTATTGTTGCTATTACTGTTGTTTCCTTATCTCATTGCTGTTTCCACTAAGTGGTGTGGGGGCACTGAATTGGAGAGTACCATTCCTGAGCCAGGACACTCCTCCTAGTATACCCTCAGTTGCAGAGACAATTCACTTGACTGCTCTAACTTCAGCTGATGCTTGTAAGGACAAGCAGCGTCACCTTCTCTGCCACACTGTGCAGATGGTCCATACATTGTCATTTTGATAGTTCCACTCCTATAAATGATAGTGACAAAGCTGTTAAGACAGATCTGTTTGGATCCAGAGAAATCAAATCCTGCTTTGATAGGAGGCTGAAGGCAGTGCCAGCGAACCCAGCCCCAAAGCACCAATGCCTTGGCATGAATTGCACTGTCTGCAGAAGCTAGCTTGGAAGGTCTTCTCCACAGAGCCACAGGATTTAAGGAGATATTTAAATTTTGCTATTAATGGTGGGAAAGCTATTCCTACATACCCCAGTCATTCTGAAATCAGGACCCAGCTAGACAGAGACACATACTTGCACAGGAGTATTTCAGCACCATTCTCCATACAGATGCTCTATGTAGCCTATTTAGAAAGAAAAGCTGCAAATATTTTCTACAAAAAATGTAGATGGTGCAGTAGATGGTGCAGTGTCAGATTTGTCTTAATGAGGTAGCTGGTATTTTGGTCACCTGTTCAGTACCATATATCATGTTCAGAGGGTTAGAACTCTCAAGAAATGCATGCATTAACCAATCAAAACTTGTTTTAGTGTTGCAAAGTCTCTGGCAGTCACTGATTGATAAGCCATAAAATTTCATTCCTTTCCCAGAGCTTCTGATGAGTACTGAAGATTATGCCCTTTAACTCTCCCAACCACTGCAGAAGAGCATTAAGCAAAATTAGAATACTTGAAATTATATTTCATCCAAATATGATTTCTTGGGGGTAAAACAAGTAGCTAATTTGCATATCATTGATTTTGCTTACTCCTCTGTATGTGAAGCTATAAGTGATTCCCAAGGCTGAGGAAACAATCACACTTTTCTCAAAGTCAAGGTAAAGCTACATTCAGGTCTTTCTCCATTGCAGAACACAATCTTCACCATGGTTTGTAATAAAGAGAAAGAAAAGCTATCCGCAATACGGTATGCATTATTATAAAGTAACAAACAAAAAATGCACAAGAACTTCTGATGCTGTATAAGCAAGTAGATTTTCTTTCTCATTCAGAGTTTGTAATGCTTGCTTGATGACTTAAATGCAGAGGCTTCAGCTAAACACTGTGGGGATTTGGAGCTACCCCAAAATACTGCTCTTAGAGAATGAGTATGCTTTGTGGAAGACTCCTCGAATTAATAGTCCATGAAACTTCAAATAAATCTGACAGTGAGTGAGATGCCTCACAAAGAGGTAGAAAAAGTTCTTGCTCCAACTTGATGGAACTGTATCACCCTGAGACTCTATTACTTTAACACATAGCTTTATAATGTCCAAACCCTTTTTAGGTAATCTTTAGAAAAACTTCATAACAAAAAATTAGGAGCCTGATGGAAAGTCTAGAAGGGTTTAATTTTTTTTTTTCTTTCTACATAAAAAGACTGAAACATCTAAACACTGAGATTAGGGTCTCCCTAAACAGATGATTAGTTAAATTATGCAGACAAATGAGATCTATAGGGATGCATTACTTTAGCTAGAACTCAAGACCTGGATAAGAAAAACAGGATCAATGACTAAAGTTCCAGAATTCCAGGAAAGCCTTTACCAGTTCAAGAAATCTCTGCAGACATACTAACTATAAAGATGGTGTCTCTGACTTATAACTGAGATGACAAATATTCTCAGATGGAGGAGACACAAGGATCATCAAGTCCAGCTCTTAAGTGAATGGCCCATACAGGGATTGAACTCACAACCTTGATGTTATTGCCACAATGCTCTAAACAACTGAGGTAGTCTCAGGGTCAGCTCCTGGAGGCTGAGAATATTCTGGGCAAGTATCACTACGTGTCTGGACTTTAACTGCACTGCCCCTCCTGTAAGGTGCTGGAAAGAGCATTATAGGCTACTTAGGGTTTAGGTCTGTCCTTCTATGGACATTATGTTCTTATATCAATTATATAAAAAAGACAATATCATGAAGGCTTACATCCCCTAAACCCCACAGGCCACCATGGTCTTTGTAAAAAGAAAAAAAAAAAAAAGAATAAGAATCTTCGTTGTCTTTACTTTGCCAAGTCCTTTGTATCAGAAGTAAATAAGGAGAGAACTGTCACCTCTCTAAATTGTGTCTGTAAGATGTTTTCAGGTAATGTTGATTATCCAGCTTAGACACACTTGAGAAGACTGCCATACAAAAAAGTGCAAATTGATGTGTAGGTGCTGTCAAGTATTTACTATCATCTGAAAGTATAAAAAAAGTTTTGGAGGTCTTTCTGAATTGGAACAGGGTAATGAAGGTAGGGAGGACTCTCAAGCACTCCTTTGTGTGGGAAAATAATGAAACAGTATGAACAGAAACCCTTCGTTACTCATGAGTAAACTGCACCCCTTTTGAAGATCACAAAAGATCCACTTCTTTTAGAAAAAAATCTAGGAAAAGTGAATTCTAAGGGGAAGATAAAACATTTGGGGACAGGTATGAGGCAACCTACAATGTTTCTGACCTTGAAGTCTATGTTGTTGAGTACATCAATACCAAGAATGAGAAAAGGGAGCTTGTAATGCAAGGAAAAGTGGCTCAAATACATAAGCATGGCAAAATGGTAACTCAAAACCAACTTATCAGGATTGTTACTAGATTAAATTAATAAGAAATTGTGTATTTCATTATACCTTGAGCAGGTACTAGAGTCTTCTGCCATCCTAGAGAAGATATTTCCTACCCTGTACTTGGACCAGCTCTCAAAATTCTGTTATCTTTTTCTGCTGGCATATTCACATTTAAAGGGAAAAAAATAGCAAATAAATCCTCCAAAGTGTGAAGGGCATTGTCCTTTTTCATGCAGAACTAACCTGCATCATCCAAACAGAAGATCCTTCTCTGATGACTACACTGCTCCTGGGATCTCAGAGCCCCAGAGCCAAGAAGACAGCGGCTCATTACCACACAGATTTCCATTGACTATAACAGGGTAACCACCGTATCTAGAGCTGTTTGCAAAGGTGCTCTTGCTGCTCACTGTCCCTCAGCAATTAGGGATTTAAATTCTTTTCTATGCCCCTGTGGTGACCTAATCAACAAAATCTGTAAACCTATTATAATTAAGAAAATCATAGCATGCCAGAAGGACCTAATAATTTGACATTCTAAACTGCAAGCTTGCCAATGAATAAATTTTATGACCAAGCAAATCTGATCATCTTGTCTCCCTGTCAGCAGGAGCTAATATCAGTCTGTTCTGTCCCCATAAATGGCACACAGTATATGTTTTTATTTTGCTGTTTCCTGCCTTTGAATCTGCAATGACAAGTCAAGGTCCTTGCCAGATATTTTTACGGGTTCCAAAATGAGGCCTCATTAATGAAAGCTCTTTTCTTCACAGCAGAGAAATATGCAGCATGTCCAACAATTTATAGGTTTGATGCACATCCTTAGGCAAAATTTTGAAAAATTTGGTTCTCTTCCTCACAAATTTCTGGAAACTTAAAGAATTATCTTGGATTCAAATGTACTAGAGGGATCAGCTAATATTCTAAAATAAGGTTTGAATGTTTCTTTGTTCTTAAGTCTTAAAGACAGCCCTAACAAAATTCTTTTTGCAGCTGTTTATAGATGCCTTGGTGATATCCTGGAGATCAGTTTAAAGTGGATATGAGGCAGGAACCAAGAGGAAGATTACTTAAAGTATTTTGAGTCCTTTTCATCTTCTGCTATCAATTTTTCTAGAAGTACTTAGTCAGGCATCCTTGAAATGTAAGTAAATGTAACAGTATTAGAAATGCTTTACTTGGGGAAAACCAAAGTTTAAAACTACAAGATTAATCTTACATTCCTTGTACTTGGGACATCTAGTGAAGAATATTTTTAAAGAATACGAAAAACCCCAAAAAACAGTAAAAGTCCTATGTGTAACCTGCTGCAGGAAACTTTCCCATGACACATCTACACACCTCTGGTACACTAGTCATTACTTCAAAAGTTCTGCTGCTACCAATGAGGCTAGAAAAAGAGTAAACAACAGGGAAAAAAATTATATTTACCAGTGTTGTTACAGTTTATTATTTGCATTACCATATGTCCTAGAAACCCAGGTTATAGACCTAAAATCATTGTGATAAAAATTTGAAATTAGTTTTACATTTGTTTTCCTGAAAAGGTCATAAGTTGCTCATCTGAAATGCTTCACCCATCACATATTCAACATTATTTACTAACCCTAAACTTTCACTAGCTTGAGCAGAACTCTGAATTGTGTTTCTTTTAAAAAGGTACTAGCATTATTTAATTTTCTTCAATAAAAGACAGGCTGATCAGTTTGCATGTTAAAGTTGTGCATTCTAAAATCAACACAATGTTTGCAAGTTTTCACAGAATGCTTTTCAGTCCAGTGCATACATGTTAGAAGTGCTCTTCCTGGTAAGATACAAGCAGAAATCATCATTTCCTCACAATAGCAGTCATTGTCATAGTGATTCAGACCAATTCACCTGGTCCAATACCCTCTTTCTGACAGTGACAAGCATCAGAGAAAAGGGCAAGAAACCATGAAATTGGCAATTATGGAATTATCTTTCAATAGGGGAAGCTGCTTCTTGTATGTGAATTTAGAAGTGAAGTGCCCCAAAGCTTAAGTGTCCATAGAAATTGTGCTAAACTTCTAACTCATACGGTTTCTTACGGCAGCAAGTTCTAGGCTGCTCAAATGTATTACTGTACTATTATTGCATAAGCTTAATTTCAAAAGTATTTCCTTCTGCTTTTAATTTTCTTGCACTTTTGCTCTGGAAACACGAAAGATAATAAGATTTTTTGGCTGCAATTTAAGCAGCTCCAATATTTTCCCTCAAAGCAAACACAAACTATGTTTCTGCACTCCTAGAAGGAGAAGGAAAGAGAAGCACATAAAAGCTTAAGAAAAAAATACATCTGGCTGCATCTCTTTTCTGCTCTCTCACAATTATGTTATACATGCATTCATATACATGTGACATTTATTTCTAATAAGCTAGCCAATACCACAAGTGCATAAACTCAGACATAAATGTTAAGCCTTCCCCATTGATGAATTCAGTTTTAAACACATAAAAGTAGTTTCATTAGCCCTTGAAGAGAATAGCGAAGAAAATAGAAAAATAAAAAATTTAATGTACATTGCTGAAACAGCTTAGCAATTTTAGCCTGTGTACTTAGTCATTAAATGCAATTGACGAAATATGTACCCTACTATTTCAAAAACACCTTTGTTTGGAAGCTCACTTACAGAGGATCCAATGACTACAGAGGAAAGCAAATAAAAACCCTCCAAGACAATTAAAAAAAAAAAAGGAAAAAAAAAATCATATATACTGCAAGTGCCTAGAAGGCATCAAAAACCAAAACCTTACCCAAGTAACAAAGGAAAATAACTAGAAACTCTGCAAAGGAATGATCCCTCTGTATGGTACAGATGGATCTTTCACAAAGGTTGATAAATTGGGTAAAGTTGTCTTAATAAATTTGCTTATTGAGCTACCCTTGTTGAATGCACACTAAAGCTACAAGTACTGAAGTCAGTGCACCTGATTTATAGGAAAACTAATATAAATTGTATAGATACATGCAACATGCTCATAAAACAGAGTAATGTGGAGTAACTGTTGTATCTTACAAGGGAAAAAAAAACAGCTGGAACCGCTACTGATACCTAATAACAATTTAGTAAGAGAATCTTACCCAATTACTACATAAATCTGCAACTTTATCCCCAAGAGTTCAATTGTTCTACCAGACACTTTCAAACAAAATAAAATGTTCCATAAAGCCATATCAAACACTGGCTGACATTCCAAGAAGGACTCCCTTTGACTTAAGCAGCTTTTGAATGGAGCATAGAAATTGAGCACATAGTCTCTTTGAAGAGACTGAAAAACTTTGCATTTATAGTAAGTCCTATGAAGAACCAGTATTTAAGAAACCAGTCCTCCTTAATGACAAATCACACCTTCAAATTGCTTTCACAGTGGTGATACCTTGGAGCTATGCAAGACCCTGAGCTGTCCTTCAGTGTTTTGCCATCAAAAATATTGCCAGTAAGTACTGTTCTGTTTCCACCTGCAGCATGCTCTAAATGAAGGTAAATAAGGCATTCATGCAGGAAATTAACACATGGCATAAAATAATACTCAGCTTCAGGGTGAAAGCTAGCATCATGTCAGATGAAAATCAGAGTGTGACAGTATGTGTGCAGTCCCAAGCAGTGGCTTTATAAGGCAGCTCAAACCACTAATAAATGTATTGACAAATCAGGCACACAAACAAAAACTAACATGTTGTCCCTTGTGCTATGGCCTGAAAACTGATTTTTCTTAACTTCCCCTGATTTTTGTAATAATAATGTGTTCTTATTTTGTTTTTTGTTAAATTGTTTGCAAAATTCACATTCAAGTTTTTAACTAAACTATCTAAATATACCCTTCACAATCTCTGTAGGTCTACAAGCAATGCAATTCCCACTTCTCGTACCATTCTGTGTGGGTTTTATCATTTAGGGTAGGGAGGGCGTATCAATGTAAATCAGAAAGTCTATAGGAGTCTCTCTCAAAAGTGAGGCACAGAAACTAGCTCAAGAGTTGAAGCCATATAAAATACTGTGCTCAGCATTCTGAAGGGATAGCAAAAAGTAACAGTTGAACCTGCCCTGATTCAGACTCCATCAAATGCCAAAATATCCTCTAACCTTTATATTTTGGTTAACCTTGAAAATTTCCAGGGTTCGTCTGAGGTAGATTAGCTGGGATTCCATAACCAGAGTGCTTGAGGTATTTCCTATTTCATGAGATTTCTTACTTTCAGATTAAATTCTGGTATATCATCAGCCCTGGTTCTTCCTTAGACGGCAACTTCTTACACGGCAAATAAAGCGATTTTAAACTCTGTCTGTGCCAGTGGCACTACAGCCTGGTCACCCATGGGTATCAATAATACCCACACAAGGCTATGTAATATTCAGTGCACAAACAGTTCATTAGGACTTTTTTAAACTTTCAGCAATGTACATTCACAGACTAGTCTGCAGTCAGACTACAGCACAGGAGTCACATGGAAGACCAACAAGTTTTTGTAGCAACATTCACACAAAAACCTGGGAAACAGTCTGAGGACTAATTCAGAGTTGAACTTAAAAAAAACCCCAAAAAACCCAATCAAAACAAACAAATAAAAAGCCACTACAGACAGATTTTTGCCATGAACACAGATGAGAAAAGATGTAAGAGCAGGAACATTTTTAGAGACGCTGCAAAGTAATTGCCATTTCAAAAAGGTGAAAATTTCAGGAGAAATGCTTAGGAATGGAGGAAAAAGAGCTGCTGTGAACAGGACTAAATTTGCTATTCCTGCCACAAGAGGAAGCAAAGGTCAGGGTGAACAGGGTGTCACTTAACGGAGCCAAAAATGCAGAGTAGGTGTTTTGGATGATGCAACACTCTAAACTAACAACTAGGCAAGGAAGAGGACAAAAAGAACCTTGTGTTTGCTGATACTGATGCAGGGGCCAAAAGCAACAAAGGAAAAGAAAGAATATTTCTTCTCCACAGGTGGCTCAAACTGCAGAGGAGATGCCTGGGGCTGGGATGGGGGAAGTGGGACTCTGCATCCCTCAGCCAACTGAGGTCTCCAGTACGCTGCATCAGGGAGCTCAGGAGACAAGAAGTTTGGGGCCAGGCCAGATCATCATTGTATAAAATGGTTTCATTGAGCCAAAACTCTCCATGGAACAGCTGGTTGTATTTGCTGCATCGCTGTTTGGTGAAGCAGAAAATACTACTCTACTGCCTGATGTTTTCTAAGGAAAGCTCTCTAAGCTGTTGGCATTGTATTCGTGCTTTGCTCTGTCAATTTGCTTAGGTTTTTCAGGAGGATAAAAAGGGGCAAAGCAAAATAAAACAAAGGTCCTAAAAAAGTAAACAGAAGATGTCTGAGACTTTACAGTGAAGAGAAACCTGGGGGAAGAGATGAAGAAGAAACCTTTTGTGGAATCTGATTCATCACATTATTTTCCTGTTAAAATCGTTATAATCTCCTTTATTTTAATATATTCAGGAAATTACTTTACTTCAATCAGAACTGTCTCAGGCTGAAATGACAACTGCTAATGACAGTAAAAAACCCAGACATTCTCTCTGACTCATTATATATATATTTATAGAGGAAAGTAGAAAATCATCTATCTATTGGAGGACATCACTGTCTTTCAGCCAAGCAAACGCTCATCAGCAAGCAGCATGAAGGAAACATCCTCCAGGAGCATCAGCCTCTCTGGCAGGAGCAAGGAATTACTTTGTAGGCTCAATATGTCAGTTCTCTGGTTTTCAATTGACAAGTTCTAGCCCTTGCCTTCAGGAAATACTCTAATGAATAAGTTTATTAGGAAAACTTTCACAAGAGGTGTATTTTTCAAAGACAAAACCTTGTGTTTCAGGGGATATATGATAATAAAGACTAGGAAGGTAATTTTCCATCCAAGAAAGGTGATATTCTTTTTAGGAATATTGTCCAGTCTGGGACATGAACCGAACTCAATATAGTGTTTCTATTCTTCCAATTCAGCAGTTCTGAGGAAGAGTGAGTATACATTTTCTTAGAGAGTATGAGCAAAATGCTCACTGAACAACATTACGTATTCTATTTAGCTCCTTAAATTCTCCTTCATCTTAGTCCTTTTTGTTAAAATACCACTATTGGCTCAGCAGACCTCTCATTCACCAATATAAAAAGGGCCCTGGTTTATTCTTCTTTAGAGCTTTGCCATCCTGACTCTGACTAC
>VRYO01002297.1:50539353-50650758 GCA_009812075.1 Sialia sialis
CTTTATTAATCACAGCAGTGACCCATTAAGGGCAAGGCTACTGCTCTTCTTTGGTAATTAGTACAACTGTGACTTATCAGGGATGCAGTCACCTGCAATCTCTTCTGCACCTACAATTATGAATATTTTGAGGCAACGAATTACAGAAAAAAATGCAAGGTTGTTGTGTCTAAACACAATCAAACATAGAACACTGTTTGACTGAAGTAAATCCAAACAAAAAATTAGGAAATCACCTGGGTTGGAAAAGACCTTTGAGATCATTGAGTCCAAACTATGACCCAGCCACCACTAGACCATGACACTAAGGGCCAGATCCACATCCAGGAACAGTGACTCCACTGTCAATAATAACATATAAGTGATTTTGCCATCACCCTGTACTGAAGTACAACTTTGTACAGTATAAAACTCTCAGTGGATACTGAATCTTCCATTTAATTTTTTTTTAAGATAGGGAGTTAGTTATTTGAGTTATTAGACCTTGAAATTATCTTTAAAGACACTATGTAATTTTAAAGCCTTGTTGTTACAATTTTCTGAGGTTTTAACAGGCTTCTATGGCTGAAAATGTTGCAACACACCAGACAGATTATGCAATTCTTGTTCTTAATAATGCTACTCAGTATTGTCTCTCAAAGCAACAGAGAGAATATTCCTTAGAAAACACAATTTCTGTAGAACAAAAGCCAAATAAATAAGTTGAAAATGAAGTTGACATAAGAACATGTTGACTAAGTGTTTGTACCTCACACCATTAGGTCACAGCAATTCCTTTAGACAGTTACAATGTACCTTTATTTGTCCTACATTATTTTATTAACTAATCATATTAGTGCTGTACTTTGGGTACATTTATAAAATGCTACCTTCCTCCAGTGCACCTTTTGTCACACAAACAAGAATGCAACAACTATTCAGTGCTTTTTTTTCCCCTTCCTTTTTTTTCTGCCTTCTCTTGCTTTGGCTTACTACCCAAGATGTGTAGGTTGTTGGTTTTTTTCCCCCTTTCATCTCAATATATAAATGCAATAATAGAAGTAATTAATGTTTAGCTGTTTAACTTCGATTTTATTCAGAGTAGGCATCTGATGATCAAATCCATCCAATGTCTGCAATTAGAGCAACTTGTGCAGCTGCGCTTCCTCTTACTAGCTGGAAAGCTCTTCCCTTTTGCTCTGAACCGATTTGTGATGCACTTGATGTACAATATTCTATGTACAGCTTTGAAATAAATGTGGGATATTATTCTATCTTCAAGGCCAAAACAGAGAAAGGCTGCATTAAGCATTTAGGTGGGAGAAGGAGAGAGGAAGGGAAAGGAAAATAAAATGAAAAGGCAATGACTGCAGATGCCCAGGCTGTATGTGGCACTGGAAAATCATTGTCAGCTTTGCTGTCGCTGTCACACTAAACTTCCCAGATGTTCATATCTGGAAATGTCACAAAATGTCATGGCATAAGTTGCTGTATTTTGTTTTCTGTAGAAAGAGTGAACAATAATAAAACAGCCTCGGGAGTGTGTGACTAGCCAACAGCAGCTTGTAAAGGTCTCAGTAAAACAGCATGTGTGCACATTCTGGAAAAGAAGCAAGCATCAGCTCCTTTTTTTTTTTTTTTTTCACTAATAACAGTGCTTGAGCTGATAGAAATTTAACATTTAAATTACACACAAAGAAAAGGACCTTTTGCAATCTTCTCCAGATCTCAAAGCTGCTTTTGTCCACAAGTTAAAATGCTGATGTCAGATTAGTTATTGACAGAGCCAGTACAAATTTGTTCCATGTTCATTTATCTTCTGGAATTTGACGTAGTGCTCTACAGTTAAAAGCAGAACCCTCTGTGAAAAAAGCTCTCCATTGCTGACATTAGTGTGAGAGAAAGCTTTGCATTTTAAAGCAAGATCTTTCAAAGCACAGATTTTATCTTCTCCACAAGGTTTGTGGTTTTGAGTGAAGTCCAGGTCAGGTTCTCTCTGTGACATCTTTCTCTCAAATTATTTCCATTTCCTTTTCAGAAAGCAAAACCAACTATATATGCATAAACTCAACAAAACCTCCTCCACTTAACCATTAAGATTAAGCATTATAAAATGGTATCTACAGTCTATACATCCAAGTAAAGCAACTTTGAATAAAATGATTTTGGATCCTTTACAAAAGAAAATAAGAAAGGAAATCAATCATCTGTTTTACTTTGCTCATAGAACTCAATGCAGATCCAGAAGCTACTGTTACAATCCTTTCCTTACAATCCTGCTCTTGCATGTAATTAAGTTCATTGTAATACGTTAATATTCCAGTGCTGTGACCTACTTACAAAGTCAGAACTGTCAAATGGCTAAAAGTGACCCACTCACATTCATATTGATTTTTACTAAGTCGTGAAGTCCCTTTGCTCTTTAGTCAATCATGTGCCTCTGCTTTATCTAAACAGCATGTGTGGGGCACACACACCCATGCCTTTTTATAACATACAGCATGACAACTGCAGAATAGAGGTGGGCACAAGGAACTAATCAAGAATAAATGCTGAGCCAGAATCATTTGTTTTCAGAGATGTATTTGCTCCAAGACAGTGACTTATTTCAATGTCTATTTTATATATGCCAGATTACTCAGATGTCATCATTTAGTCTTGTAGACCTTGGTACATTAGTCTAATGTAACACCACTGAGAAAATGCATTCACCTTTATTTGAAGGACAAGTGGCAGCCATACTTTGGTCAACTGTAAATTTGTTCACTCCAAATCTCTTTTTCATCCCACTTTGCTTTATTCTATAATGGTTGCCTTTACTATTTTCCAGCACCTTATTCTTTTCTTTTAATCCCAAACTTTTATGAGTGTTAATAAGCAATCAAACCTAGAAATATTTAGATGCTTTTCAGTTATTTTATTAGATGCTGTGTTTCAAAAGAGAGCTGAACTATTCTGTTTATTTAATAGAAGCAGATCACCAAGTGACAGATTCTGCACATCATTTTGGTCCTTTCTGCTGTCATCTGAGGACTGAAGATTTTAGCTGGGAGCAGTCATTCATTATCCACCATTTCCTGAAACAGGAGGCTTGGCCTCCCACACTCAATAAATCCACAGGAATGACTGCCAAACCCCTTGAAAACAAACAATATTATATTCATATTATGAAGGGGAAACAGACTTTCATAAGGTCAGATCTATCTCCTCAATTTTTTTGTTATTATTATCCCTTTCTACCTCTTCTTAAATGCTGGGCTGAACAGGAGGCTGTAATTCCACTCAAGAGTTCTCCTCACAACCATTGTGACTCCTGGTACAACCTGGCTTCTCAAATTCACAGTACAGCTGCCTGCAGTGTTATCTTGTTAACCCATTGCTGAGGTGGCCAACGAGAGGCTGATTAAAGGCACCCATCCGGACTTGTGCATTTGCCAGGTGCAGCATGTGCACTGCATATTCTCTGCTGAGAAGGGATGTGGGAGTAAGTGATTATCCTGAAGTAGAAGTGTTTGACTGCAGCGTAGTACAGGCAGAATACACTGTAAGCTAGGGGCATCCAGCAAAAACCGCAATTAAGAAGTTCCTAAAACATGTGGGGAACAGGGTTGAAGTCAAACCTCAGAGCTGATGATAAGAAAGATACTTTCACAGAGGTTCAGAAGAGGCAATGCCAAATTTGCAGCACCTCATAGAGGTGATGAAAGTTGCTGGAATCACAGCAGGACCATTCATTCAACAATCATAGTAGGCTGAGAGGGGTAAGAGATACCTGCTGTCAAACCTTTTTTTCTAAATTCATCTTGACTAGTAAGTCTTGATTTTTTTCTGTTTCAAGAGCTTTTCACCTTTAGTGGTTTTTGGTTGTTCACTTGAAAGAACAGATATGGCCAGATCTTCATGAAAGAATCAACTAAGTAGTCAGAAAATATAGGAAATGTCTGTATCACTTCAGACTGCTCGTTATAAACTTCTCCCTCTTCTTGGGCACAGTTACTTTCCCATTTAGCAGTTTTCACAAACACACTTCTTGCAAAAAAATTGGTAGTAGGCACTGTCAATTCTATATAATGGGATGGCATAATTCTACTCTCAGTTTTTCACATAGTACCTCTCGGAAGAATTTTCAGCTGTCTATTGCACAGACTATTTTAGTGACCTAAAGAGCTACATTTTCAGGGAGGAATTAGCTCACATCTTTTACATCTGAATACTATACAATTAGACTCCTTGAAAACATGCATAATTCCCACTCATACGACCTTCCAACAGCAGATAATGCCATCAGAAAAGTGATGCAGTCTTACAAAAGTACTTTTACCACTGTCAGAAAAAAAACCCCAAAACAACACAGAAGCAAAAAGATGAAGAAAAAAGGTAAAAATAATGCAATCAGAAACACTGCTAAGAAATAGTTTTGTGTTAATATACCCCATGTGGCAATAAGCACTGACATAAGCATGGAACTTCTAAGTCGACTTCTCATTTTGTTCCAGCTTCTACTATGCTATTTAGTCCCTACTCTGCCTAACAATTAAGATGTTATTTCTATTTTATGTTCTAATGGATGTGTAGGCAATAGCTTATTTCATTAAATGAACAATGGAAGTGCAGTGCCTGGAGTCTCCTCCACATTTCAAGGTATTTAAAAAACTACAGGCTTTTCTTCTTTCTTGTCAATATCTTCTTTAAGGAGGGGAATGACTTTCAGGCTTTCACTGTACTTGAATACACTTGTCTCCATTTATTAATATCAATACCATTGAAGCTGTATCTGTCTATATTTATTGAACTGAAAAAGCCTGGAGATACACAATTTCTCTAGTACAAGAATTCTTATCTCTCTAATTCGTTTTCAGAATTTGTTTCTTGGTATACAGTATTTACTTCTCTGGATCTCAGATTCTTTGCTTGAGTTTTTACCTGCTCCCTTAAGCTTTCTAACAAATTAAAGTGTTGTACTAATACCTGAGGCAGAGTTTCCTGATAAAGCCAGTTTACTGTGTCCTCTAAGATGAAGGTAGAAAAGCTTCATTCCAAAACCCGAAAGTTTGTAAATCTAGATATGGTGCAACATAATATCTTTATAAAACATTTTATTTCAAAGAAAAGGGCTGTTTTTTGAAGACAGCTTTTGACATTCAAAACTCCAGAAAGTAATGAAGAACCTTATCAAATTTCTTAGACTGAACAGTTACATTTTTGATTTAAAATACCATTTGGCAGGAGGAGAATTTATCTATAGCAAAGCAGTAATACACAAAACTGAAAAAATATTGTAGAATTTCATTCTATTTCAAACCAAGAAAAGTCCAATATTGTGGAAAAGACTACAAAATTTTTATCCCAATTTAGGACTTTTTTTTTAATGCACTTCTGTTTTTTAGGTCAAATAATTATTTCTCATTCAGATCTTTCTCTAGCTATAGAATCTTTGAAGGGCTCCCAGTCCCATTTCTCAAATCCTTTCCTATATTACATTTTTGGATAAGATGATGACCAAACATCAATATTATCTGTTGCTGTCCTTTATCAAAGTCTTTGTTCCAAGAGGACAGCAAAGGCAACATAGTTATTTTAATTTATATGTTTTATTGTTTCCAATACTTAGTAATACATCTTTCTTTTCCACCATGACTATATATCCTTGTTGTCTGCCTCAGCCCATAGTGGCATACACTACATTAATTCCTAAGAAACATTTCTGGCTTTGTGACAGATCAACACAAACTACGTGCAATATCATTTTAGAAGTATTTGTTACTTCCATTTTAATGAACTTCTAGGTATCATGCTGGAATTTCAATATCCTTTTGTGCTTCTGCACACATGTAGGGTAGGTAGAATTACACAATAGGAACTGATCAACTCTGCTGCAATCTTCAGCCAAAATTCCCACAGAAAATAATATTAAGGATTTCTGACAGGCACTTTCTTTTTGGTTCTTCTTTCTTTTGCAAGATGTTATAAACTGAGGATAGCCTTCACTATTTCCTCCTCCTCGAAAGGGCTAAATATATTATTGAAAGCCTGTACAACTTTGTATTAAAAGCATACCTTCAAAAAGATACAAAATTGAAAAAAATTCCTTTCTTTCAAGGAGGACTACAGCTCTACTGTAGGATTCTCTGACTTAAAAATTTCTCAACAAAATGAGAGCATTATCCTATAGTCTCTTTTTCTTTTCTCTTCTTTAATCGTAAAGCTATTTATTTTTCTACAGAGACTGGATAGAGGCGCCAAACCAAATGTCAGCCTCCCACATGGATGCATATTTATCTGTAGTGTTGGGGTCACAGCAACATGTCCTGTGCTTACCTCAGTTATTCAGCAGAAGCCATCTGCTTCAGCCCTGACCTCCCCGAGACTAAAAGTGGTCAGAGCTAGAACCCAACACCTGTTTGGACAGCATATGCTAGAAGGCTCCATTACCTTACAAGCGTGAGATTAATCTGTGGATTCCTTGCTTTTCTGATGAAGCGTTATTTAGTGATTGTTACTGACAATTCAGACACATGCTTTTCATAATGTAAAGCTTGAAAGCTTGCTAGTTTTAAGAACTTCAGGTCACTGTTTTAAGCTGCAACTTCAAACACCGCTACTTGTGGTTTTCTCCTTAAAAATTATAATTGAGATGATCCTATACCTCACTTTAATCCCTCACACAGCTGCAATGTGACATTTATTCTATTGTTTCTTATTTAGGAAGAGGACTGAATTCCTGTGTTTATATATATAATAAAAGCATAAAGTAGTGGAAAAAGGTATGTAGGTCACTAAGAAAATGCAAGAACTACAGAGAATTTTACTGGGAATTTTTTTTCTCCCCTTTTTTTACTGGGGCATTCATCTAAGTAAGACTCCTGGAGCAAAGGCTGTTGAAGCAGTAAACTGGTCACAAGAATCCATTAATTTAACTGGAGTGCACAGTCTCTTCCCAATTAATCAAACAGGGAAAAAAAATAAGTGATACACTTTTTCTTACCTTTGAATACTCTAACTCTGCATTGCTTGAGCCATGCCTGAGTTAAGGTTAAGATAATCTTTGCTACTCCCTGTTCTAGGTCAGCTCCTTAGCTCTCACAGATCACATCAAGTCTTAACTTCCTCTTTCTGTTCTCCTCGTTTTCACCACTTACTCTGGTGACACTGTGCTATATCCAATACATAGGTTGTGTTGCAGGCTGATGTGCTTCTGCCATGCGTCTCTTCACATTTCTCTGGTGGTCTGAGAGAGTTAAATAAAATCTGGCTCTACTGGCCTCACATCCACATAGCAAAATGTATCAAATTTCTGGTGTCTTTGCCCAGGCGGATTGACTCAAACAGAGAAGAGACCATGACCTTTCCATTTCATTCTTCCTCACTGCCATGACATAGCCAAGCTGTCCTATTCATCAGAGCATTTAAGTGTGTGTTTTTAGTTATATACATGCTTTGCTGAGTCCTAGCCTCTATAATTATGGAAAAAATCAACAATTGCTTAGAATACAGTTGTATTTTCCATAAATGTCAAAGGCATTTCTAACTCGGAGTGAGTGCTCTTTAAAGTGTCACATAAATCTAAAATAAATACACATGACTACAATCCACAAAAAAATTAAAAAATAATAATAAAAAAATCAAATACATTTGTCTTCAACTACAGCAGTTACTCCAATAAGGATCAACATTCTGGTCCCTTCTTTTGTCCTTAGAAAAAGGTTTTTTTTTCATCTGTGCAAACTTGGGAAATTAGCAGCAAAGAAAACATTCTTATGTAAATCTTTCATTGTAGCTTCTTTCCTCACATTCCAAGCCCACATAGGTAACACAAAATAGGTCATTGAATGGACACTAAGATCCATGCAGAAAAGAGAAGGAGCTGTGCTTTACAAAAGAAATAACACTCTTTTACATCTACCGATTCCTATCGGGGGAAAATCCCCAACTGTGCCCACCCAGCCTTCCCCAATACACTCAAGAAACCCAAAACAAAGCTAAACAAAAAAAACCACCAAATGAATTAGTGAACAGCTTTCATTTACATCTCAAAGGAAAAAAATAAAAGCAGTAAGGTTTCACACTTTGAGGCCTTAAATGCACTCTATATGAAGTCACTAGGTAAATTTCATTCTACAGTTTCACAGACCTAGTGAAAACTCTTGCTTTTAGATTTAAAATTTATTCCTTTTACCTATCTTCTTTTTTCCACCCAAAGACACTGCATTACACAAAACATGGAAAGCATCTCGTTGCTTTCAACAATGGGAAATTCAGAGAAATGAAGCTGTTGGTTACTCTCACCCATTGGTGTTAAGAAGTCATATTGTGGCTGTCCATTACTCGTCTTTTAGAAGCACTTAGCAACATAATCCTCATTAGATTCATAATCAGACTTTTTTTCTTGCATAAGCGCTGTATTTATTCTACAGTTCAAAAGACCATTGCAATAAACAAACACTTTAAAATATTTTTAATTATGTCTAACTTTCAGAATAAATTTAAGAAGAACATAAAAGTGCTGTTAAGTCCTATAAGCAAAAGTTTTTATTAAAGAGAGAAGCTAGTTTATATAAATTACACATAATTTTCATATACCTAATAGAAATAGCCTTCAGGCAAAATAATTCTCATGTTATTCCATAGAGAGTACTTAAACTAAAGGTAGGGATCATTAGGTGACAACTAAAAATAATTTTTTCTTAAGTGATATTTCATTATGCCTACTCACAGTGATATATTACACCTGTAACTTTACTTTCAAAGAAACTTCTTGAAAAGGAAAAATGTGCAATAGTACCACATTAATAAAGGTCATTCACTTCTCCATAAAGATAAATTTAGCAAATCAAGGGAAGCCTTCTCTTACATGCACAACCACATGAAGAAATACATAAACTAAACCGTATTTAGTTGTTTCAACAGAATCACATTACATGATTTTAAAGGCACCAGACACCAGGAACTCAAGAAATCTTAGAGGGTGCTGAGAACATGAAATATATTAACTCTGTTGCAAAAGCTTATTGATGAAAAAAGACTCAAGAGTTTCCCAGTCAAAATTTCAAATCTTCTTGTAGAAAAGGTCAAATACCACCATGTAAATTAACTGAGACAAAGCAATAATCAAATGGTATTTCCCTCTTATGAGAGCAGAGAAGAAATGGTCTTTAGTCAAGGCAGAATCAGTCAATACGCAGACTTTCGAGTACACCAAACAATGCAGCAAAAGAATATCAGCAGTGGGGTTACTTCAAGAGCCAGACTGCCCCTGAAGCATACCGGACAAGGCAGGTACCTTGAACATGCACAAAAGCCATGAAATAACCAGAAGCCAAGTTTTTCTGCCAAATACTTAAAATGTATTAGGCTCTTACCCACCAGTGGAATGATTTGCAGCCTGGTGCTGGTCTGTTAGAAACTGACGGAGAACAGGAAACTAGCTGTAAAACCAGGCATAATCTTTACATGCACTGAGAACTGGGTGTCTGAGTCATTTTGTGGAATGATCTCATTTGCCACTAGTAACCCAATCACAGTAAAACAAAAATTACAAAGGGAACAATTTCCTTTGACTCTTCAGTAAGTACTTAGGAGGGGCCCACCTGCTATCACAACAGGTGAATGACAGTTTTGCCTTCATGTTTCACTATGATTTCCACCAGTCAAAGTGACTCAGGTGGAAAGAAAAGGAACAAGGGTAATGACAATCATCCAGAAATCTAAATCCAGATGCACCAGCTTGGAAATTATAAAATGTTGCTTCTCATGTCAACAGCAATGACAAGGCTGTTTGCACCACAGAAATGTAGGTGGTGGCTTGGTGGGGAAACAGAAGAATGCTAACCAGAGGTAATCACACTCCACTTACCTCAGTGCTCTTCTCAGCTGTAGCTTTTAATCTTAGTTTTGTTGCTATATTCTAGGGATTTTCTTTCCCTCCTGAATATAGCAAAGCAAGCAGGAAATAATCTGTGGGCATCCAGATCAAACAACAACTGTAGGGTTGCACAGTGGCTGAGGATGCTTAAATCCTAACTGTAATGGATCTAGTGCCAGAAGAATAACCTGTATAGTCAATCTGACGTTTTTAGCCAGAAGTAGAGAAGAATTTCCCTTCACCAAAGGATGCTCCACAACTACTTAGCTATGTCAGGTGGTGCACTAATGGCCTGATTGCCACTTGTGGCTTAAAATATAGGCAATATTTGTAAAAAATGTTCCTTTTTATCCCAAAATTAAAAAAAAATTAGAAACACAAACAGAAGGCTACCTCTAAACCATGGCAACATTGCATTTAAAATAATGTGAAACAAGTTACTTCTACAATGAATACCACTCCTCAGGACAATCCAATTGTCAGATTGGGAAAAGATAAGAACAAAGGATATAAACATTCCTCTCAGTAATGTTTTCAGAAGAGTTTCTATATGCTAGGATATTTATCTATATGCACTGTTATTTCCCTTTGAAAACAGTATCCATTGCCTCACCTACCAAGGCTTCTGAATTAACTTCAGAAAGAGCATAAAAATTTTCAGAATGCAAATCTGAAGAGACTCTACAACCTAGTGGTTTCATATGTCTCAAAAAAAAAATAATAATTTTGGCAGAAGGGAATTATTTTCAGGAAGGTTTGGAGACTGTTTTCTGAAAGGCACATTGAATTGCTACCTAATTGCAGTCACATTATTTGCTATATCATCAATGGAGAGCGTTTTATGACTGGATTCAACTAGATTAATATCAATTAAAAAGATGAGGGCTTCCTTATGATGTATTTTTATTTAGTCTGACAGCTGCTTCCTGAATGGCACAGAAGAGTGCCTATGAAATAATAAACCAAGTGAATAAATAATAATAATAATCAGTACCCTCTCATATATTCTTTAGCTCTTTCATAGGTGATGTACTTCATAGAGGAGGCAGTTCAATGATAGAGTTTGAATTCTGCCAGTTGCTATCCTTGAAGTTCCATCCCAAAACTAACCAATCTGTACTGTCTGTACTGAAATGGGGCATATTGAAGGCAAAAGAATGAGGAAATATTGCTAGAAATCACCAGGTATAAGTATAGAGATATCACTGAAAAGCTGAAAAGAGGTTAAAAAAAGAAAGCAACGGAAAATTGAAAGGAAGGATAGGAAATAGTAGAGAAAGGCAGAAACTGCCTCTGACTTTCATCCAGCATTTTCCTGTTTTTTGCTTTCCTGTGATTGCTGTACCTTTTCAGACCTTTAGGATAAATAATAGCCACTTACAAAGCTTCTCTGCGTGTCCTGAAAAGTAAATACACATTTAATCAACCCCAAATTTGTCACAAAACATTAATATTGCTTTTATGATTAGGACTGCACTTCAAAACACTTTCAGCAACTGAGACAATAAAGCACTATTGCCACTCACCAAACAAGACATACTTCAGCCTTGCATGAAGCTTCATCCCAGCTTATGTCATTCAGAGCTTGCCAATATGCTTTTGCCGGATTGCTTTGCTAGGCACAAATTCTTATGCTTTTGTTCCCACATTTTTCTGTGAACTTTCAATTCAGGTTGACCTTGCTACTGACACCAACACTACAACACTGGCAAGACAAGGAAGACGAACTACAAGGCATTTGCATGGTAGATAACAAACAAGGGAAGTTGTAGAATCCCCTAAGCTCGCACAAACATCTTCTACATCATCTCCTTCTAAACACAAATGAAGCTGACAAGATTGATTCTTTGGCTGTCAATTAAATTTTTGGTTGTGGCTGCCTACTGAAATCTCCTGTAGAACATGCCAGTCTCTTGACAAGCAATCCAGAAATTGCGACATGAAATCTTTTAAATATCAATGGTTTTCTATGTTTTTGCTCAATTGAAGTTTCAGGGCTCTTCTTTGTTCGGGTTTTGTTTTGTTTTGTTTTTTTAGTTTAAGGTGAGGACATGTTTTCAGTTGGGTTTCTGGCAATATTAAAAGTATATTCTACACAATAAAAAATTGAAGAACTAATTCCAATATGACAGAAGTAGGAAAGCTTCCTTGGGTTAATGCTAGAAAGGCAACCTTTCAGTACGGGTGGAATATCAAACAAAATTATATCTACTCAAGATATAAAAGACACAAATATTTTCCTCCCCATATAACTTAAGTAATATGGTATGCAATTACTGAAAGGAAAGAGCTATGAAATGCAAAAAAATAAGTCACTTTGGTGCTGCTATTGCCATATTTTAATGAGACTTCACTTGTTTATTTATAGAAAGCAACTGTGAAAATGCACTATTCATTTATCAATGTGCAGATTGTTTTATGACTCCCCAGTAAAAGAACATCCCAAGCTTTGCTAGTCAACAAATAAGCAAGCCTGGATTTCTTAGGATCCATCATTTTTAACTGTCATAATAATTTAGGAAAGGTACTGTGACTTTCACACTTATCATATTTCTACCTTTTCAAAAATATGTACAAGTCTACAACAAGCTGCTTAATTTCTTTCTCAGTATAGGCTTCTTCTGTAGAAAGCAACTTTACACCTCAACCCTTAGGTATTAAGTTGTATACTTCTCTTTATCAATTAGAAATATTTTGGAGGTCATCACATGATCAAAACTACTGTTTGGTGACGAATCTTTTGACAAAGCTCTCTATCTTCACATGCTTTGACAGCTCCCTGAAAGAATAAAAGAACTACTAAATCTTTCAGAATCTTTTATTAAAGGGTAATTATCAAGCAAGATGTCATGCAGTATGGTTCTCATCCTTCTTTCGTATTGGGTGTATTTCCAGCCTATGCAGGGATCCCTTCATCTCTTTTGAATCTAAGGTGTCCCAATGGCTAACTCACTCTAAGTGTTTTGGTTTTCCTTTAACCCTTCCTTTCAGTTCTCTCACTTTATTAAATTGATCTTACAGTAATATGGTGAAGTTCTTGCAATTTCAAAATTGACCGAACACTACTTCGAGAATTTAATCATATATTTTTAAGAAAGAGTTCAAATATTGGGTCTGCTTAACCTGCAGCTAATGAAAAAAAATACCAACATACTAAAAACAGGCAAGAGCTACAACATTTATTTAGCAATTTTGAACATCAGAGAAAATAAAACCATTGTGAAAAAATAGACACACAGAATATGACATAAGAGAAGAAAAGCCAAAATTAAAAAAAAAAAAATCAAATAGTATTAATTATCTGTTCCTTGTGTCTGCAGGAAACTGCATTATCTAAAAGGAAAGGCTTTTCAGGTGAAAAGACTTATAAAATATGTAACCTCATGGATACCATTAGTCACAAAAATCTACACCAGTAAAGAACAAACCTATTACCTTAAGGTCTGCAATTTAGGTTTTTCATTTCCTGCAATCCTTTTGAACTGTCTTTCAAAAATTCAACACTTTTTAGTGCTCGGTAACCTGCACAGAAATGTCAGTAATTTAACTATGCTGAAAGGCTCTCAGACTTGTACCTGGTCAGACATCTCCCCTCCTTCTCTTTAGAAATCCACAAATTATGCAAAATCACCATATAAGTATAAAGCAATATACATTCAGCTGAAAGTTTGGCGCAATAATGAGGTAAAGCTCAGCTACATTATTAGTATAAGAAATCCTTCCAAAATCACAAAAGGTAGAATTTTGACAGGAACTGACAGAAATTAATACTTAAGGCTGTAGAAGGATTTGAACTGCCTGCACCATGTTCCCTATACACATGTTTATTTGACAGAAAATAGCAAACTGCGTCCAAAACCCAGTTAAGAAAAATCCCACCACTACAAATTTGTCCCATCACAACAGACATAGCGAAATTGCCCAAGATGAAATGAATCTTTGAGAAAGAGCTTTTCATCATGATTAAACAGGGCTCCTTGAGATGGAAGGTAAGTATTCTGGCAAAGTAATGCTAGGGAAGTAAAGAAGTTGTTCATGTTGTATCTCTTCTCCAACAGGGATATGCAGCCTGAAAGGGTACTCTTCTATTAGGGTTAAACTCAGTAACAGCAAGAATACATGAATACACTGCAAGCCTGCTCTAGAGTATGAAATCAAGCTAAAAAATGAAATCACAACACATTCCTTTTCTTTCATTGAAAAGTCAGGGAAAGTAATGGTGAAATATTATAATATTATCAAAGACAGATCTAATGTGAAACAGAATCTGACAGATCTGAAGTGATATATCAAGGCAAAGCAGAAACTAAATGGAATTTTTTGAAAACTGATGAAAATGAACAGTAGTTTTTTGTGGCAGTGGTCCATCCTCAAAGGTATCACTAGCAGCTACCAAGCTATCCTGGTCTTATTCCATTTCCTGGTCCCAGCTCTCAGATGTGTGATTTTTGCGATAGACGAAGAGCTGACAAGACAAGACGAGCATTGAATCACCAATAATTTTTTCTCCAGCACTCTCACGCAGGCTGAGATTGTGTCCTCTGCAGCAAAACTCAGTGGGAGGTTGTGCCTGCTCTGCCTGAAGCTCTGCTTCCTGTGGTCCTCAACAGCTGACCTCTCCTTGCCAAAGGCTGCCAAAGTGAAGCTCAGCACAGCCCTCAATTCATGCTTTCTTTAATAGTCTCTGCTTCCATAAGCTCAGTCTTTGATGTAGTTCACACTTTAGGGGCTGTAAGCTGACTCACACAGGTCTGCACTCTCTGCTCTGGCTCAAGGCTACTTCTTGAACACAGAGATTGTTTCTGCGACCACCAGGATCCTTTATATTAGGAGGGCAACCTAAAGCAACATTAAATGTAACTGAATAATGATGGTCTCTTTCTACTTGCCTTTTTCAGAAGTAGATTTATTTAGTTACTTGTCCCTCAGCTCCCCAAAGAAGGACATTAACCACATACATGTTCCCAAAACCTTTTCTGACTCATCATGAAAAAAGGGATGGGCTGTACTTCCATGGGCTTCAGTTCCTAAATGAGGCATCACAGCACCTAAATGGGAGAAAAACTCAATTTTGCATGACTCAGACCAATCAGACTAACTTTGAAAAGTTCATTATTGCATTTGGTACTTTCAAATGTCACAGAGGATGATTTGAGAGAATATTTCCAGGAGCCTCATCTACAATGCTAACATACCTTCTGTAATGGCTTTTCTTATTCTTGCTCATATCCTTCAAGGCTGTGGGATTCGGTATCTACCAAAGGGAAGGCTGATAAAGTTAGGACATTTTCAGAAAGCAACAAGGAATGTTCTTACAGCCTTGGTAATCGCAGGGAACCATAACATGGAAGATTTGAATTTAGATCTTGGGAAAGGGTATCTTGCCTGTGATAATATCTCTTAATCTTTGAAAAGAACAACATGAATAATATTCTACTTTACAACAAAAATAAAAGCACAGCATCTCACTGTTCTTTTTAAGAAAACTATCCATCAGCAGTAGTGCAAAGAGTAGAAACAGACTTGGTTAATAATTTATTGAGCTTTCAGAAAGAAGTCTGAAAACCTCCTGCTAATATCCTTATGATCTCAAGTTTTGGTAAGAGAGACGTTGTACCAACTACCCTGCTGCTTGCCACTGTAATTCAAAGAGTTTTAGTACCTGTGCTCAGTTGACGGAAAGTCTAGTTTTAATGTGAAACTTGCAGCAAATCAATATAATCTGCATTACAATACATAGTCTGATTCAAGTGACAGGATACTTTTTAATGATCTCCCACTGTGTATGACTTTTATGTTTTTATTGCTGAAATGTTATTTCAGTACCAGTAATTTCACCTGGGAGAAACAAAAAAAACCCAAAAAACCACAAAACAATGAAGAAAAGATTGCTTTTGTTTCTAAAGTGTCAGCTGCTTTATTTCAGCATTGTCTATGTAACATTTCCAGTGCGTTCCACCTTCCCCACAGAGATAAAGGAAAGGATGTATGTTAAATTATCCTATTAATTTGATGTATTTAGATTATGCTATTAATTTCATAAAGTATGCATTGGAAAAACCCCAAGGAGTCAAAGATATCCAAACCCACAACACAAGAGAACACACCCAGAGCAACCTACAGATAGATGACACAGTTTCTATAGTTGCTACCTACATATTACTCTCTTCCTTGGAACTAAAGCCCAATGACCAAGAAGCATCTACTTCTATTTCTTTTAGCAAAGTAGTAATCTTTTTCCAGATGTTTTTATGATGATGCTAATGTTTGGTATTACTCTTTGAAGCCTACAGAATTTCCCTAATCTATCCTCACTGAAGAGGAAAAACTAAAAATTAGATAAGTGATATAAATTTTAAAAATGTAGGAAGCTGCCTACATTTCCTGGTTTTTTTTAATATTATGTATTTACTCAGGATTCTATAAAATGTCATCTTCTTATGTGACATGTTTCTTCTTACACAGAAAATAATATATTCAACAAAGTGGCTGAAAATTACGAGTTACGACATCAAGATTTTGTCTGCATGCTAATTTATATATCTCAAAATTAACTAAATTTGGGCAAAAATTATTTCTTTCTCTCAGAGATTCATAAACAGTCACACAGGGCATTAAATAATATATTCAACCATGAAGCTCATGGTGCACTCAAACCTAGAGCCAAATTTCTTGACTCTTAGTTGTAGCCTACAGTATAGATCTTAAGAACATTAATGAAAGCCAAATGAGAGAAAAAAATTACAATAACTTAAAGGAGAGGAAAGCACTAGTGCCAGTAAATCCTTGACAATACCATGTTACAGCCCTGCAATCTCTCTCCTTACAAATAGTCAGAAATATCACGGATAGTTATAACCTGCACAGAAAAAGATAACAGTAGTAAGAACACAAAGAGTAAACTTAAAATTCTTAAGAAATGAAAAAAAAGCACTGCCCGAGAATGAAAAGGTAAAAATATCCAAGCCCTTTGAAAGACTGGCAAATTCTTTCCTTACAGGAAATTTCTAATTCACTTTCAACCATCATAACTTGCTTGGTGATTAACTATGAAAGAATACAGAGAATTAAACTAGTGGCTGATGTGTTACTAATAATGTCTTCATGTCATCAGTATCTACAAAAAATCATTTTGGAATCAAAGAATCAAACACCTACATAGACCCATGGGAAAACAGCATGAGTAGTATGCAATCCTAACTTTTTCAATGACCACGTCTTTCCAGCTGGCTGATCAGAAAGATGTACAGATCATGAAAGAACTCATCTCTCTGAATCTTTCCTTTTCTGTTTTTCATGAGCAAATTATTTTTCCGTTTTAGTTTCCATAAGGGTGCTAATGGAAACACATATTGGGCTAAACAGATGATTAAGGTTAATGGATTGCTAATGGACATTACTAGCAGAATTTTATGGAAGTCAAACTCTCAAATTCACATATACACAAACAGTTGAATGTAGATGTGGAAAGAACATTAACAGTAGAGATTGATTTCTGAGCATGAATCTAAGGGAAGTTACTGGGGGAAGAAAAGGGAAAGAGTGACAGCGATGAAACCCGTCAGGATGGACATGGCAAAAATGCAGCTTTGTTACATATTTACACCAGCATACTGCTGTGGAGTGACTTCTGTTTCTACATCTGCATTTATCTACTTCCAGTGCAATGGTGACCCAAAAATTAAGTTATATCCTGCTGTAAGTATTAGAAAACCATGAGATGATGTCAGATGTCTGTATGGAGATGCAGAGATATTCTGCTCATTTTTCTTGAAAACCAGAATATATCATTCCTGTTCACTTCAGAAAGAGAAAAATTAAAGAATCTGTAGGGATTTCAAGCACAGTATTTTGCAGAGAAAATACACTCACACACAGGTCTGGAAGCTTTCAAATGAACCAGTTCTGCTTGGTAGTTAAAGTTGTGTTTAAATCAGTCCTGAAAAAGATTTCCAAAATCTGAAAGAAGGCGCATTTGTGGAAAGGCCATAGAAATATTTATCACAGTAGCTTTTGAAAGATACCTATTGGTCTGTCACTAGAAAAAAAAAAAAATCACATTTATTGCTAAATCACCTGTATGGATCAAGCATATGTTTTATGCTAAACACTTGTCCATTCTGAAGCAGTAATTAACCAAGAAACATAATTGACACTCTGTGTTAGTGTAATGGACAGAATAATTGAACAAAACAAATTACTTCAAAACTGGAAAAAATAATTAGCATTTCTGTACTATTTTTTTCCTGATGAGAAGTGTTACTGACTACACAGGTGGCCTTTAACAGTTTGGTTGTACGGTTGACACTTCACGTCCTGCTGAAATACCAACTGGACTTTTTTTTTTTTTTTTTTTAATGTAACAAAATTCCCAGTGAAAAGTCCACACAGTAAAGTTTTCAATCTGAATAAAGTGTACTGGAACTTTTACAAATGTTTCAACAGCATGCACTAAAATATATTTATCACAAATAGTGAAGAATATATGTTCTCTTGGAATATTCATGCAGTATATTTGAACCATTCAATATTTAACACACTCTAACTTTATCTTTTCTACTTTTGCTGCTTTTAGACAATATGATGAGAGACACTAACAGGATGAATTTCTATCATGTTATGTTTGTGTCATATTTTTATGTCATTAAGGTGTATGTGGGTTATATTTAATTTATTTAGCTCTTAAAAATTAATTCCAATAAATTATTGAAATACATAAAGAAAAAAGAAAATAAAGTCTTAACAAATAATGTCATTTTAGTGTTCTCTGTATGGTTCATGGATTTGACCCTTTTTTAATTCCTTGGTGGTATAAAATTACTCTGCAAATGCAGGGTACAATCTCTTAACAGAAGGACCACTATTTTTGGGAATCAGAAGCAGCTCACTCTAGATGTCAAATTCAACTCCTTCGTCTTCACAAGGTGAGAATTTTCACCATCTTATTTTCCTAGTGCAGATGCCTTTATGGCCTGTTTTCAAATTAAGAACTCATTTTGGTTTCAGTGTACCTCAGAAATGACCCTTAGAATCACAGAGCCATAGAAAGGTTCACTTTGGTTTAGATGGGACTATAAAGATCGTCTAATTTCAACCCCCCTGCCATGGGTAGGGAGATCTACTTGTCCAGGATGTTCAGAGCCCCATCCAGCCTGACCCTGAACACTTCCAGGATGAACATTCACTACTTCTCTGAGCAACTTTTTCCCAGTGCCTCATCCCCCTCACAGTCAAAAACTTCTTTCTAAAATCCAATGTAAATCTACCCTCTTTCAGCTTAAAGCCATTAGTCCCTCTTATGCTTAGAGCAATGCACAAATACTAGTCAGGTTTTACCTAGAACAGATGAAAATTGAAATGTGAGGTAGAAAAGCATTCTTTTGTTTTCTTAGGTGTAACTGTTCTAAGTATATGACATCTAACCTCTCCCTTGCAATAGTCTATTAAGATATGCTGCACAGTTCTTGAACATATCCTGCATTTATTTCAATTTTTTTTTTTTTTTTTTTTCCAAATAAGGATGAGAGGATAATCTTTCCTTCCATTCGGGAAAAACTCTCTTGGCAAGTTAAACAAATTTTTATGAAATTTTTATTAAACTCCTTGCATAATATATATGATATCTCATTAGATCATTTTAGCTCTAAGTAATACAGCAGTATAAAATGTTTGGTCCTAATTATCTTTTAACAGAACAGCATTTTCTTATAGGATATTCAGTATCAATAATAAAGTACAAGCTTTGTCCCAGCTGTGTTTCCCATAATGGCCATTATTTGTTTGGACATGTAATACTGTGTTTTATCAGAAGTCTGTTTGTTGCATCTCTTCACCTCTGACCCAAACGCTGCCATACTAGTGCCCATCTGACCTTCTTGCTGGGGTTTGTGCCATAATTCCCACAGCAGTGTTAAGCTCAGCAGTCATCAGCTGTGATTTTATGTGGCTCAAGAATTTCACCTGCACACCCATGTGAGCAGTCTAACTTGCACATTGATGGCTCTCTACTGGTCTTGATATGATGTTTTCCCGGCAGGATAAAGTTATTTGACACAAACGCCAAACCCAATCATTTCGTTTTAAAACCCTGTCCTAATTACAGAGAAGAATAGCTGAGGAAGAGGGTGAAATCTTACTATGACTATGGGCAGCATGTTCAGACTGTGATGCTTTTCTTTAAATATAAAATGCTTAATGATTGGAACAACAACCTCCCCAAAAGCAGAAGATGGTGTTTCCAGACACTGGGCACACTAATGCCTTTTGGATAGGGTGGATTAGCTGAAGTCTACTAAAGGAGAGCTTGGGTCATGTTAATTCTGTAAAGCTTTATTGAAGTTTTGAGAGCTTGAGTTTTTTTCCTTTCTCTGTAGGTAAATGTTTTATTGTCAAATTCTGAAAGATATGAAAGGATAAGAGATTTACAAAGCAAAAGGAATGTAAATTTTAAAACTGAAAATGAGAATGGAAATTTTCACCTTTCACTGGAATAATAGAGTTTGTTTTTATTTTAAAAAGATTTATGATTGAATGTGCCACACATACAAAGAGAAAAAAAATGAAGTAAAAAATTATTGACTTCAAAGATTCTATTGTAGATATAACAAAGATAGAGAAAATAGGCAAGATGAAACTGAATAAAGGGGTCTTAAAGAAATACATTCTTGCACGATCAGTAAGAAGTCAACCAGTTCCTTCCCCAGATGTCTTGCACATATGACAATCTGATCTCGGCCAACCTGGAGACTAAGAACCCAACATAAAACTTACAAAATAGCCTTTCCACATGTTCCTGTTTAGGTCTATCTATCTATCTATCTATCTATCTATCTATCTATCTATCTCTCTATCTTTTGATCTGTTCTCTGCTGAAGGCAAAAGCACTACAAACCTTATGAGTAATTCAAGTCCTACTTGAAACAGTGTAAGGACAAAACTCATTCCAGTTTAATGACAGGAATTTTGGTAAGAAAATTCAGACCAGAATGCACATTAGTGGTAAATTTATGTGGCTTATTGATTGTAATAGTTACATTTCTACATATTGCTAGTGGAAGATTAAGGCCACAACATCCAACTTTTCTATTCTCTTTTCACAGATCACTTTTAGAAAAGAACTAAATACAAACCTCAACAAAAACACTGCGGCTGCCCCAGAACATTTAGACATTTCTCAGGTGGAAAATCTGAAGATAGGGTTCTGTGTGCTGCTCAGCAACATTGTGCAAGATTTTATGTCAAAAAGTTCACTATTTGGCAACTCTTCCCTTCTTCAAGCTCTGGAGCTTCCTGACGAGCTTGTTAAAGCATACCAATACATTAAGCTATCTTTTCAGATGTGCCCATGCCCCAAAACACCGTATGTTGAACTGAACTGTCACCTCCCTGAGCCAAAATGTTACAACCATTCTAGGTACATTGATCAAAAGCAAATTGCTGCTCCCCTGTCAAACTGAATAATGTCACCATCCCTTGCTCTTCTGTTTAATGACCGTTTTCTTCACTTCAGTGGTATTTGCAACTTTTTAAAGTCTCATACAATCTCAAAACACAATTAACACAATTGTATGCCTCTTCAAGAGCATTAACAACACTGTTGGCAGATACTGTGCAGTCCCGAGGTTCCAGGTGGAACAGGAGAAGGGAAGGACTGCTGCAATCTGTCTTTTCAACTGGCAAATTGCATGTACAGCTTTGGGATCACTCAGATGTACACCAGCTGGCAAATATAGAATGAGAGAGAAGCAGAGCTTTACCCACAAAAATATCAAGGTTTCAAAATCTTTCTACATTCAGCACGGGAACTAACCCAAAAATCTTAAAATAAACAAAGGCAAAAATACTGAGCAGAAAATAGTCTTGAGACCTGCACACCTTCTTGACACCTGTAAGTCCAAGCTTTAAATAAGGCTCAGCAGAGACACTAATCTGAGTTTCATCTATGGAAGTGTTTCAGTACAAGGTATCCCAGGAAGACAATATGAGTGCTTGTATATGGTTCACTCTACAAATTTCACCAAAAATGTAATTTTGACAAACGTTTTTCATCAGAACAAAAAGGGTTTTTTTTTTTTCTGAAAAGCCATTTTGACAGAAAAGGTTTGTACAGATTTAATGCTATTACTCCCAAGCCACAGCTTATTATCTAGTCAGTGCTGCTGGACACATTGCAGGAATTCACAACTATTCACTCATGTAGTCTGGGTTATAAAGCAACATTTTGCAAATCTCTCCCTTTTTCATTCCTAGCCAAGTATTCAGAGAAAGGAACTAACTTTCTACAATGTCTTCATCCCTAGTTTTTTCCCCAACGCAGAAAATTGCATTGCTGTCTTTACAGGTGATCCTGAGACACACTGATACCATTAATGGCAATTCCAAAACACCTTCCAAATATGACTGGAAGCCCTGTTCTTCCTCCTTTTTAACCAATCCATACATCATGTCCTTTCTGTCAAGACTCTCAAAGTACATGAAAATGCTGATTTTTAATTTTTTTTTAATTTTTTTTTTTATTTACTGGGGACTGGGTTTAATCTCAGTATTTTGTGAGCAGGTTCAGATTTCTTTGTCTTGCATTTTAAGTAAGTTCATAAAAATGCCAATATGTGCTGATGAGAATTATACTCCAGAAGCTAATGGTGACTTGATTCAATTATCTTCTTGGCAGCTCTGGGTGAGTCATACGATTGTAATTCATGAACAGAGAGAAGCAAATCTGATGTATGGCTGGAGCTCAGTAGCGTGCTGCCATTTTCAAAATCAATAGGTCTGGAAAGGCAAGGATGAATCAGAGAAAGAATAAAGTAATGATCAGTAACTCTTAAACAAGAATGAACACAAACTACTCTGTGTAAGTGCACAAGTTTGGGCTCATGAAAGAACGGAAACAGAATCACCTCAGTGAATCTTAGTGCAAAGCCCAAAGAAGAAAAATTCCTCAAACTTCACTTGTATAAAATGTAGTGACTCATTGTGAGGTGGAATCTCAACTCACTGTAAACTGACTGACCTCCACAACTGCTTCTTCCAAACCATTCTCCTCTCAGGTACAGTAGTAGAGGAATGGATGAAGAGAAACGGAGTGGAGGCAGGGGAAAGAACAGGAAGCAGGAATGTCAGTAATGTCTTCATCTTAGACAGCTCTGACATTTGGCATGCTTAATGACAGTCCCTCTCCCCACCATGTCACTCTGAATCACTTACACCCTCAACATGTGTAGCTCTGCCTACACATCTCCAGCATTTTCCTGTGGTTCTCTGTGGCCTAGCATGACCATCTGTTCCAAGGAGAGCTCCAGCCCCAGCTCTCCTTCAGGTGCTGTCCAATGATCTGGCACTTTTCAGGCCACCTGCATTCCCTCACTGATGAACCTTCCCCATGATGTTATTTTAGGAAGTGCACTGCAAATCATGCTTCACTTGTCTGCTTTTAAAGCTGTAGATAGCAAAAATTATGTCTAAAAGAAGTTTTATACCTCTGCAAAAAGATATTCTTTTAGTAAAACTTCATAGCTGGAGAATTCAGAGGTAGTTTTAGTGTTTTCATATGATACAGGAGTACATAAACAAAAGTATTTTGAAACTTGGTCCAGGCTAAGGACTTTGAATGGAAGCTTCCTGCTTCCTGTATTTTTTAATAGAGAATCCTCCAACTGCCATTCTAAAGAGGGATTCATTTAAGTGATACTGGAAATACAACTCCATCTTTTTTATTGGAGGTGTTTACAAAACAATAGGGGATTGAGTTGGGAGATGGGGAGCAGAGTATGATTTCAACCATGCAGCTGAGGGAAGAATCAGTGTTGGAATGAACAACAGATTAGCAAAATGCCCAGATTAAAGGTTTTCCATGCACTTTCTACTGATCTGTGTTCTACTGAGAGGCATTTTGAAATGTTGCTTCCTTTGACACAGCAGGGTTCATACTGAACACACAATGACTTTCTTTGTTTGCCTTACAAACAGCAATAGAATTACCTTCTAAAAGTTTCTGTGCACAAGATTATGGAGATTTCTGAGCAATACATTCAATGTACAATGAATGAAAGTGACGCACAAGGGCTTTCATGGTGAACAAAGTGGTTCATAGTGAAAACTGTGTCATCTGACTTCGAAACTCCAAAAATAATTTGGTTACATCAGAACTAGAAATCCCATACTGCCTGTGGTGAATGGAAATAAATAAGTTTATGTTGTGGACAAGTCATTTCAATGTAAGACAGAAGTATGAACATGGACAGACACTTCCAAAGAACAATTTGCTTTTTCAAACTCCATTGTACCTGTAAGTAATTTCATTTTGATGGGTCGTCTTTAAATATGCAGCCATATTTCACATGCCACTTCCTATAGAACCAGATATTTTGTTTTTTCTCCATCCTCTCTTCATAAAATCTTTGCAACAACACTCTTCAGAATGGACATATCATCTTTAAAGATATGAATTTGTCTACCCACCTGTCCCTATGAGATACAGAGTTAGAATTCTGATAACTAAAATTTCATTATTTTTAGCTCTTTCAGTGACTTTCAGTTCATTTTAGGGGGGAAATCCCCCCAGGCTGAAAATAGGAAGGACTGTCTTATTTTATTTCTTCTATTTTAATTTTTTTTTTTAATAGATGATTATGTTGCATATTTTTACAGAGGGTAATTCTGTAAAGTTCTAGACTGTAAGGGCCTGATGTAGTGCAACAGTTCCAATAAAGGTAAAATCAGTGCAGCCTGTGGCTGTTTTGATGGTACTGGAGAAGCCTATTTGAGGGCTGAGAAGAGGCAGAACATTATTCATCTCTACCAAGTCAATGCCCATTAGTGCCACTAGTAACAAAGTACAAACTGGATTAGGAACCAATCAGATATTTACCATGCTGCCTTTTAATAAACTCTTCTGTGAATGACTGATAGAAAAGCTTTTTATGTTGGTGCATCTAATGGCCCTTTTGTATACAGTGGAACATCAACAAATTAGTCAGCTAAAGAAACATCATTACACTGCATCGTAAAAACAAAATGAAAGGCATACATAAAGTCTGACAGGGTTGTTATTCCCAATTGACGGTGCTGTATCTAACTTTGACATCCATGCTGAAATTACAGCAAACTTCATTTGCAAGACACTCATCTCAAATAACTGATTGTTGAAGAACTCTTAATTAAATTCTCCAACTTGAATGCCAGCTTTCTCATTTAGCCACAGTTACCCTCCAAATTCATCCATTCTTAATTTGTTACAAACATTTTCTTTGAATTTGTATATGAAATCAGGTACTTACAATATACTCATTGAAATGACCCATCTCTTTTCCCTTGTAAAAAGATTTGGTTTGTGATGGAGTTTGATTTTGCTTTCACGAACTTGGTAGACATAAGCTCTTATTAAAGAACAGAACAATACCCTCTTCTCAGTCACCAGAATATATGCTGGTTTTTAGCTCATTAGTCTTGTCAGACTCAGAATTTTTATCACTTTTACTCTTCAGACATAATTTCTTGTACATCTAGATGTAGCTAATTAAATAGAAGTTAAATGAAACTATGAAAATGGAAGCTTTGATCTTCTGCTCCCACATTGCTCAGGACCACTACTGAGATCTTCACAATATTGTGCATTTTCTCCCTTTTTTACTAGGGAAATAACTTTTTTAAACTAATTTCTATCAGCTGTCAGATTTTAGAACACAGAAATAACCATATTGTGACGTCTGAAGAACTAACAAAACATTTAATTTCTGCCATTCTTTTCTCCACATCACCTACTATATGCTTTTCCTCCCCACCACAGCCAGCCAGCCAGATTCACCCTCCACTTTGGTAAGTGTTTCAAACATGGCCCTGCTTTTTCTGCATATCTACACAACATTTCTCTCACCCATTAATGCAGAAAAATGCCCTCTCACTGTTCACCTCTGGCCTGGAAAGAGGTGACCAAGACTCACTAAGAGCATGGCCCGAGTAGTTTTCATGTCAGGCACCTCAGTCATCAGGTCCAGGACTGAAACTGGAAAATTGAGAAGACAACCAGTGTTGACTATTACCAGTAACTGCAGGCAAAACAGACTCCCTCTCAATACCATTCCTGCCCTTTCTGATCCAGATTGGCAACTCTGCCCTACCAGCACTTGAAAGACTAATAGCATCAGATTGCTAAAGTTTATCATAAAATCATAGGACATGCTGAGTTTGAATGGACCCACAAGGATCGTCATATTCTGACTCCTGGCTCTGCACAGGACACACCGAGTGCCTGTGAGCATTGTGCAAATGCTTGTTGAACTCTGTCAGGCTTGGTGCTGTGACCACTTCCCCGGGGAGTCTGTTCAAGTGCCCCACAACCCTCTGAATGAAAAACCTTTCCCTGACATCCAACCTAAACCTCCCCCACCTCAGCTTCATGCCATTTCCTCAAGTCCTGTGAGTGGTCACAGGACTGAAGACACTGGCACCTGCCCAACTGCTTCCCCTCCTGAGAATGCTGAAGACCGTAATGAGGTCTCCCCTCAGCCTCTTCTTCTCCAAGCTGAAAAGTGTCCTCAGCTAAGCGTCAAAGGCTTCTCCTCCAGACCCTTCACCAGCTTCACGACTCCCCTTTGGACACTCTCCAATAGTTTAATGTCTTTTTTTCATACTGTGGCTCCCAAAATTCCCCCAGGACTCGAGTTGAGGCTGCCCCAGTGCAGAGCAGAGCAGAGCAGAGCAGGACAATCCCCTGCCTTGCCCAGCTGTGATGCTGTGCCTGATGCCTCCCAGAACACTTTTGGCTCTCCTGGCTGCCAGGGCACTGCTGAAGCATGTCCAACTTCCATTGACCAGGACCGCCAGGTCCCTTTCCATGGGGCCGCTCTCCAGCCTCTCATTCTCCAGTCTGTACACACAGCCTGTGCTGCCCCATCCCAAGTGCCGAATCCAGCACTGGCCCTTGTTAAACTTCATATGGCCTGGTGATTGCCCAGCCCTCTACTTTATCAAGGTCTCTCTGCAGGGCTTTATTCATGTTCCAAATGCTAAATCATGTAAATATTTTCTTTCATGACGCTCTATATTAATTTACTCATATTAAGCTGCAAAAATGTCAAACTGGGTGATACAGCCTAAAACAAAAATCACAAAATACGTAACAAAAACCTAAACCCTATCTGCCTAAATCAGTAAGGGTTTATGTACTCCAAAACAACATTTGAGGTCTCCCATAGTGTGAAGCAACTGCTTTTTCTATTAAGAGAAGATCATTTCACTATTCTTTCTTTAAAATGGATGTGGGCATGTGGACTCCACACAGCACCCACATTAAAAACAGCACATGCTGGCTTCAAAGGAGCTATTATGCAGTCTATAAGTTCAATGATCTGCAAAGCAATAAAGAGCTTCTTCTGTAGCCCTCACGGCCTATTGAGTAAATAGTAAGCATTTAAGAAAACTTCATAATTACATGTTTACACACTGGAGCCATTATGGGCAATCTAAAAAAAAATACATGTAGTTTAAAAAAAAAAAAACAATCCTTAATATATATTTTTACATGATTATAACTCCTTTACAGCTGCTAAGGGCTACCAGCTACAGAACTGACAGACTGAAAAAATCACAGTTACAGTCTGTGTTTATATGCAGTGATGACATAGTAAGATGTCAGCTGAATATTTTAGATATTAAAGTCTAATATTTTAAATTAAATACATTCTGTATTTCAGATGTGCCAAATAGTAAAGAATTGGTAAAGAATTAAATAGCTTGATTTTTTTAGCTAAGTCACCAGGGAACCTCAATGGTTGTTCTTGGAGACCTGTGTCTGGGAGACATTTACCTGTCTGTGGAGCACATTTCCATGTCCAGAGCTACAGCTGCTCTACTATGGTCAAACAGAAACTTTGGCTGCAAAACCAGCCTGCCTAATCCCTGTCCTATGTAGAAATTTAAATTTGAGGATTTAGGAGATTGCATCATATAGACGGAATATTAGCTTGACATAGTGGTCCATGGGTAAAGCACAGAGCAAAAAAAGCATCCATTAAGAATGGGACCAACCATGTATTTTTCATCTGTTGAAGACATATAGGGCAGATGGGCAATTTAGAGTTGATACTCATCAGTCATGTGCCTTCAAAGAACCATTTGCAATTTGCATCAGACAAAATGCTTCTTATACATGCTTGTACACTGCATGCTGTAAAAGCAAGACTATTCAGTTAAGAAGAATTTAAAGTAGCATTTCTGTTCTTCGTATTTTGTATTCTAATTAAATTATAATTTTCCATATTTGTAAAACAACAACAAAAGCCTGTTTATCAGCTGAAGAGAACATTTCATATTTAATAGGAACAGAGAAGGATCCTGAAGAAAATATGAATGAAATGCTCCTACAACAGCTGTGGCTTGGGATCAAAGACTAAACTTGCAGATACTAGCACACATACTGGGGAGAATTCAGTTTAGACTTCATATGAGTAAAAAAAAGATTTGCCTACATTTTTCTTCCCAATAATTAAATCCAACTATAAAATTTAATGGTTAAATTATGGGTCATTTGGCATTACAATTAGTTAGGTACATTTGGTGACTTCTACCTAAACTTCCAACACAATACATCTTTGGAAATTGCTTAGGAACACATTTACATTCACAGGTTACAAGCGGTGCATCCAAACTACTGCTCCTCTGCAATATACAAGAGCCTTAATAATTTTGACAGAATTCTATGCAGACCAATTAAAGTAATGACATTCAAATGAACATCTACTTAGGATAGCTTCACATTAATTTAAGACATTGAATGGCAACATTTGCATTCCAGGTGCTGAGAGACCTTAAATGTCAGGCAGCAGTGATGTTTAATGCACAACACAAATGCATGTGCCTACCATCACATCAGATACTGTGTCATAATTGCCACACACCATTAAATAACAGAACCCTGTAACAGCCATAGATAATCTATAATATCCTGAAAACAAAGATTGATGGAAAACATAGAATTCTAGCTAGGACACTGATGCTTAACAATAAAATTCTCTGCCGTTGAGTAGTACTGTCAGTTGTACATCCCTTCTTGACAAATACACAGAAGTGAGAATAAAATTCAGGTTAGTATTAAAATGCAATTTAACCAGAATTTCTGTCTAAATTGGTGTCTAGCATGGGTTTAGTAGGTCATATTACCTTGACAGCAATTTTTTAAATACATCATGTATTTTCCAAAGGTCATTTTTATAATGAATGAGGATATTCTCTTTCAGTGCATCTTTATTTGCACAGCTCTTCCTACCATTTAGATGCCTATGCAGATAACAACAGCACACCAGACAGCAAAGATACTAATGTGTGTTAAATAATAGAGATGTGTTATTTAAGCATTTATCTCAGTGAAATCAGTAGTAGGTGAGCATTTAAATACCTTTAAAAACTGATTGTGAGAAAGTCATCCTTACTCAACAGGTCCATTCTGCTTAAGCAGTCAGCATCTGACTGTCCTCTCTAGCAACAAACTGCAGTCTGCACCACAGTTCAGCCTCATGAATTCTGGAAAGACATCTGTCTTTACTCTGTGTTTCTCATCATCCTACCATTTTCTGCACTCTCTTTACTCCTCCAGCACAATCATTCTACCAATGGCTTCATGCTTCTTGATGCCTTTTTCAGGTAGGAATCAGTTGCAACGATCCCAGCCCAGTTTTTGGCAGCTAACTGGCTTTAAGGCAGACCAGAGCTTTCCACTGAGAATTTTTAAAGAAATACCACCTACATAACCAAAGTGAAGCATATTATTACACATCACATGTACTAGTGCAGTATGCAGTCAACCAATATGAAAATGTAAATTGCACTTCAGTCCTATGCAACCTCCCAAGCTAACACAGACAGCACAAACTGGAGCTTTTCATTCCCAAGTCAATAGGATAGCTTGCTAAATTTGATCTGATGCAAATATAAAGGTCCTGAACACATGATTCACCTGAAAAAACGTCTAGTAATATAAACCAGTGGTCACTAGTCCTCAGTCCTGGATATGCTGGTAGATAATTAAAGATTAATTAAAAACAAACTGCTTGTAAACTGTGCACTTATAAGAGGCAAAAAGATGATACAAAATGGAACCTTGTTATGTAATTTTCAGAGAATTGCTTTTAAAGTCAGAACCACATAAAATTCAACACTCACAGCACAGAAAGGCTAGAAGTAACAGACAGAAGAGGTTTTATATTTTGATTTATTATAGTTATTTCAGAAAGTGGTTTGACTGTCAATAAGGTGGTACTCTTGATCATAGAATCACAGAGTAACAGAATCATAGAACCATAGCTGGAAGGGATTCACAAGGATCACCAAGTCCAACTCTTAGCCCTGCACAGCACCATCCCCAATAATCACACCATGTGCCTGAGAGTGCTGCCCAAACTCTTGAACTCTTGAACTCTCTCAGGCTTGGAACTTCCCTGGGGAGCCTGTTCCAGTGCTCAAGCAACTTCTGAGGGAAAAACATTTTCCTAGCATCCAATCTAAACCCTCCCTGATAAAACTTCAAACCATCTCCTCGAGTCCTGTCACTGTCACAACAGAGGAGAGATCAGTGCCTGCCCCTCCTCCTCCCCCACAAGGAATTTGTAACTGCAATGAGATCTCCCCTCAGCCTCCTCTTCTCCAGGCCGGACACACCAAGTGACCTCTGCCAGTCCTTGCACAGCTTCCCCTTTGTTGCCCTCCTCTGGATACTCTCAAATAGGTTTATATACTTCTTATACTGTAGTACCAAAAATGCAATATTCAGGGTGAGAACACACCAGTGCGGAGTGGGACAATCCCCTCCCTTGCCCGACTGGCCATGCTGTTCCTGATGCCACACTTGACACTCCTGGATGTCACGGCACTGTTGACTCATGCTCAGCTTGCCACTGACCAGGACTCCCAGGTCCCTTTCCAGCATCTCACTCCCCAGGCTGTACACACAACCAGGGTTGCCCCATCCCAGGTGCAATAATACATGCTATTAAACAATGACTTCTGTGTACACTCTTCCACCATCAGTAACACCATATGTCTACATTTGCACACATATTATATGAAGAATCACACTTTTAGATGGCCAACACAACCTATTTCCGATCCAAAGCTCAGTGAAAACTTGTACACAGTGTTTGACAAATGTGCACACACCCAAAACCAGACCAAGAATTTATACTTCATACTAAATGGAAGTAGAATATCTGTGGGGTGTTTGCAAGAGACTGTGGTCTTTTCAGAAAATTGGCTTTTCTATGTTATCCACTTTAACCAAATTACGTTTCTTTGGAAAAAAAAATATTCTTCTCATACAAAGATTTTATGTTCTCTTTTTCTCTCTGCAACATCAAGCCAAAGGAAAACAGACATAGGTTATTTATATAAACTATAAATATATAAATAAAGAGACAAAGCAAAATTGAAAAGTCATTTTGGGCTATCAATTCAATCTACCTTGTATACCTTGTCCTTGCTTTCTTATACTACATAGTATGTGATGATAATCACATTTTCACAATTAGTCCCAAATAGCGAGCTGACATTAAAACAGCCTGGAGGGAAATTATTTTCACAGATGTTAGGAGTAGCTAGTAACTCCATCAGTTAAATTATGTTTAGCTGTATGTTAGATAAAGTCATCAGCATTTCAGACATATTTTATAGGTGATCTCACTGAGAAGCAAGAAAGCACCATCCATCCATCCATCCATCCATCCATCCATCCATCCATCCATGTTTAATTAAAAAGAATATTATTCTTAGTGGATTATCTTCATTCATTATCATAGAGTGGATCAATTATAAATGGCCACAATCAAGAGCTGAAAGTAAAATATAACAAAAGTCTTATTAAATCTAAAATACATGAGTTCAATACAGAATTCTCCATGTTAGCCATTTACTTTGGAATGACAAATATTTTAAATATGGAAACAAGCATAATAAATTTGATGTTATAATTACACCTTATAGTTGCTTTCTAAAACACAATCCCTCAAGAGGAAAATCTAACAGGGAGAAAGTGCCAAACTTCACATTTTCATATTTCAAGTTTATTATGGATCAGAACTAATAAATGTATGTGTTTAAATTATCAACCACATTACACTTAGATGCTACCATTTTGTAATATGCCAGTTACTTTTTTCGTAGATCTCAATCTTAAAATGTCAGTGACAAAATCCACACTTCCCTTGTCCTTACTCAGCCTATGTGCTACTAAACTTCATCTTAGCTTCTTTATTACTTCCATTAGGGAGAAAATAAAAACAAACAAACCCGAAACTAATATATCCGCACACATGCACACAATCTGTCTTCCATCTTACTCTATGCATGGTCTTCTTGGTAATTAACTTTTCTGACTCCTTTGTTCTTAATGTTTCAAATCACCCATTGTCTGAGGATTTTATTTTAATTAAGGACAGATAACTAAGGTGTTGATCTGGTTTATTTCTGGCAATTGGTTGGTCTAATCAAAATGTAATGCCTTTTGAAAAGATGCAGCTAAGGGAAAATGAAAGAATCAAATGGCGCTAGCTATGATACACATTTAAGGGCCCCAAGCCCCCTGCCTTCAAGATTCGTAAGAAAATAGTTATCCAGGCAGGAGATAACAGTCAGATCTTACACCTCATGGAGCCAAAGGAAACAGTTTATAAGATGTGGATAACCCTTACTGATGCTGCCACATCTCTGCTTCTCTGTGAGGAACAAATGGCACCTTGGGGTAAATCAGCAGCTCTGCTTTTGGGTGACCAGGTCACATGTAAGGACCTGGACCGGGGAACAGCATCATGGAGCAGCTTCTGAGCCCCTGGAAATCACAACTCAAAGGAGTCACACACAGGATCCTGTGCCATGGCACTGAAGGGGTAAACAACCAAGATGAAAGTGAAATACTCCATCAGGGAAACACTGCATGGCAGAACAATTTCCTATATCATAAGGTTCATATTACAAGAAAAATCATTTGTCTTTGGACTTCTTCATGGGGAAGCTCTCCAAAAATTGAACAACTTCCCAACAATACCAGTCACCAGAGTTTGTTGTTCTGCTGTCCATGTTATGTTCTTTTCCACTAACTGTGGGTATGAGATAGTCATCAGTTAGAGTAGGTAGATAGGGCTCCCCCAGCCCCTTCCCTTAATCTTGTTACAAAACAACCAGGAAATTGATATTACCCTTGAATGTAATCCTTCATTCCATTGTCTCTTTGAAAAGAGAAAATAGAGCAAATCATAGTATCTCTTCTTGTCTGTAGCATATGAGGACAGATGACAACAAAAATGCTTCCACTTTAAGCCTGCTTAAAGATTTTATTTTAGATAAGTGACAGGAGTATCACCAGAAACAGTAGTAAGAGCACAAGAGCAACAATCTGACCTGCCCCAAAAACCAAACAAACCAGCAAGACCCCCAAACAACCCCAAAACATGTTATCGTGCTTCAGGTAAGACAATGTGAAATTCCCTGGAATAAGTGTTTAAATGAATATTCTGAAAAGAAAATATTGAAGTACAGTTTTAAAATAATTTAAAAGAACAAGAACCTGAAAAATACATGAAAATCAAACATTGGATTCAGGAACCAAAGGAAGAATATACAAAGAATAAGAGAGGCTGAAAATCAGAGATATTTGCAGTTATTTTACCATAAGCTAATAAACCAGGTGACATTCTACAGAGCTAAAAGCTTCCATGAAAAACAAACAAACAAACAAACAAACAAACCAAATTGAAGAAAACCCCAACATATCAGTAATACCAGCTTCCTTGTTTAGAAATTTCAGAGAATGTCTCTGAAATTGCAAACACATGGGTAGAACATAACTGTAGGCCAGCCCACAGGCTCTAAGTGTATAAATGAAGAGATCACCAGCTTTCTAAGGATTTCACTTGATCCTTGTTCGTTTCCACTCTGAAAAACAGTAAACAAATCTGTAAAAGGTTGATGCCCAGGAGGATGATATGATGGCTTCCCAGGATTGTGCATTGATTTCTAAAATCATCAAGACCCACAGGGCTAAAGATTTTAATACAAATATTATTTGCTTCAGTCATTTGCAGACAACAGAGAATTAATTTAAAAGGGCAGTGAAGGACAGGATTATTTTTTTTCCCCAGCAAGCCCTGTCTGTCCCACAAACAAGATTGGGAAGGCTGGGGGAGGGAGGGAAAAAAGCAAAAGGCTGAGGAAGTAAATCAGCTATGGAAGGAAATCTTTTATAAAACAGAAAGCTAGAGCTTGGTGTAATGATAATCCAGTTTGTACAGAGAAGTTCTGCATACTTTTGATTGCCTCTTTCTTGGCAGATAAGGAACTAATCTGCAAGAAACAAGCTGGCTAGGCGAGTCGGGGTGGTAATTAAAAAAACAAAAAGACAAAAAGGGGGCAAAAATATCCATTTTTGCAACATAAAAACAAACTGTCAATGTGAAAATGCTCAACTGTAAAATTTTGAAGAAAATTATTACCGACTTGCAGATATCCAGAAGCATAAGGGTAGGTGGGGAGGAGGAAAATATCATCAGAAGCTGATCAAAGGGCCTGGGTTGAAGGTCTGACATATGCAATGTGGCAAGGAGTTATCACTAACCAGTGAGAGCAGAAATAATAAGCCAGGTTCTGCAAAGCCAAAGAAAACAATACGCAATAGCTTCATGTCAAAATTTATCTATCCCTTTTGGTTTGCTTTGACATTCGAACTTCCCACATCCACATGCCCACAGATACGTGTTTCTATACACCTATACATATGTATGAGTGCATCACACTATTGATTACACTCTTGTTTTACAGAGAAAGAATGTTTCACCAGTTAGTTCTTTCACTGTTCAAGGGCTGCTATGTATGCCTCTCAAAACCATCTAAGTGAATTGAGTCCCTTTGTACCATTGATGTTGTATCTCCAAAATCCTGGTGACCAGTAGCAGTTGAGTTGCACTTAAGAATAACACCTTTCTCCTGCTATAAATCATGCACTTTCAGTAGTACTGATGAACATATGTGCCTCATTATGTTTCTCAATTATGAGCTTTCTGGAGGCAGGTGAAGAAATACGGAAAATGAAATACCAAGAATAAATACTCAGATTGCCCACATTATGAAGCTAGGAGATGCACATCCAAAGAATATTCAACATCTTGCTCTTTACTCATCATGATATTCCTTTTAGTTAATTAACTGCATGGTAGTCCTTCCAGCAGGCCTCTGAAGTGTTCAAGGTAAACCATGCCTACTACTCAAAGCAGGCCAGTAGAAAATACTGTGGCAGAGCACCCATGCATTTTTAAACACAATAATATATTTTGGAAAAAAATTGATGTGTTCAGAAGACTGCAGGTGCCACCAAATCCTGACAGCATCAGCCACTAGGCTGGGGCAAAGCAAGCTCCAATTCTTACACCATCAAAGCATTTTGACTGGTAATGTCTTATTCTGTGAAAAATGTGTTCTCCTGCTGGAATTAGCCCCATGTCTGAATCTCTGAAGAATCAAGAGTTGCTACTGTGCTTAAAAACCAACAGAAATGATGAGCTAGGAGAACCCCTATCCTTCGAAAGATATCTGAAATATTTTCCTTCCCATTTTTAGTGCTAGCAATGCTTCAGGATTAGTGATTGTATGATGTAAGAGCTTTGAAAGCAGCCTAATTCCAAAGCATTAAATACTGCAGTGCTGCTTTGAAAATTTAAACAGAGAGATGATTGCATCAACTCCTGTGTAAGGAAGGGCATGGTAATAGCAGTGTTTTTGTAGTGTGTAAAATCCATGTCAGCTCTCAGGACATAGCATAATGAAAACACAATATATGATAGTAAATGAAGCATGGAACATATGGCATGTAAGGAAGGTAGCAGAAGGGTACAGACAGTCAAGATACCTCAGTGAATCACGCAGCTATAACTCTGGTCAGCACAGCAGACTGCAGCCTCAACCTACCTGCTGACACACTAGCAACAGCCTTGATAGTTTTATGGAAAGATATGGGAAAGACTAACTTTAAAAAAAATTAAAAATTGTTCCAGTGAAATAACTTCTTTCCTGTGCATGTGAGCTGTAAGAGCTTGTGTGTTTTTTTAGCAGAGGCAGGGCAAGAGCAGAATCTGCAACAGGGCAGGAGAGCACATAGGTCAGCAAGACAGCCACCAACCATTCACTTGCAATACTTTTATCGCCTCAGAAGCAGGCTGACTCCTTGATAAAGCATCCGTCTTTCTAGGTCACTTGGCTGAAGTTTGCTTTGCCATACTCTGCTGAGAACAGCTGACAGCCTAATAGCAGTGCTTCTCCAGCTATTGATTCCCTGATTATTTTTTTCCCTGCAGACTCACTGTATATCTATTTTATTCTGCACATCCAATGAATACATACAGCATTGTAAATAAAGGGTACAGCATTTCACTGATGTTCCATCAGAGCATCGAAAAGAAGGTAACAAAGTGAAAAAAAGCAAGATGCAGTAAAAGGTCTTTCCGCCTCCTACTCTGGATCACACCCAGCTAGGCACAAAGACCTATATGCCTGAGCCTTGGCACTCTGAGCTTGGGGCACTATAGACCTTTAGCTGTGGCTCCAAATTTTCAGCTCAAAAGCAGAAACATTCTGCTCTGTGGCCCTCCCACCCTCAGCAGTGGCAGCAGTCAGCCCCAATTTAGCTCCAAGCACTTACACTGGCAGCCAAAATCAGGTACTTTAAACAGACATGAAGGATGACAACAGCAAAGCTGCAGAAAATGCACATTATAAAATTATCACCAGATCCTTGTCAAGATTGCCAAATGTTTCCAATAATATTCACTGCAAATGATCAGAGATAGCATTGCAGAATAGCAGTAAAACAGATCCCCAAAGGAATACCAAGCCCTGTGCTAGAAATTAACTGGTGTAAATCCATGAGCTCCAGTATCTGATCCCTCATCTAATTTATCTGTCTACAGTTACCTACCTATTAGATATAAACTCATCAACAGACTTGTTCGTTGAATGCTTTCTGATTGTTACTCTAAGGTCCATTCTACACTCACCTCTGTATTTTTATCTTGTTAATTCAATACATCCTGTGCCACACATTGCCTTCCCTGCTGAAAGGGAAAAAAGCCTGAATTATATAGACATTCAGTGAAGAGTAAATTTCTACTCTTGTTATTATTGACTGTCAATGAAAACTGCAGAGCTGTAATTCTTAAGTTACTTCAGAAGTAAGCTACAAAGTGCTTTTTCATTTCTAAAAACTACAGTCCCATAATCACAACTTGTAAACTCCATTAGAACAAACTTTCAGTGATGCAAATTAGCATCATATGCTCTTCTTGCAGTATATTTCTTTTACTTTCTTTCGGAATTGAATAAAATGCACATAGTGCATTCAGAAACTAGTATTTTTTCCTAATGCCATCATACAGGGACTGGAAGTTCATTCTGGACCTGTACTTTTGCAAGGGAAAAACAACTTCATGGATCCCACCAAGTAAATCTGTGGTTTAAAATCAACTGTTGCATCCAAAATTCAGAGTACAGTAATCAGAAACTGCGGCTATAAACTCCAGTGAAATACATCCTGGTGTATTTCAAGTCTTACATATAAAACTGAGCTCTCTGAAAGCAATGGCCACTTCTGAAAACATGGTCATTCATGCTCCTAAAACATTTTTCTAATGCTTACAAGTATACCCACCAAAAAAGGGTAAAGGGATGTGTTTTTAAATATAAAGAGCATACTAAAACGTATCAGCTAACACCACAACTTCTTGTGCTTTTGAATCCTCAACTGCTCTCAGCTACTTGTGAAAGACCTGTGCTGACCATCCCTCTGCTTCAAATACTGACCCTATCCTGTTCCCACTTTCCCCTTTGCCCCATGCTAAGGACTCTCACTGCTCTGTTTCTCTTGCATCTTTCCTGCTCTTGCAGTTCTCTTTTCTTTCTTTCCTATCTGCAAAGTCCTTTAAAGGATGAATGATATTTAATTATTCTAGATACACTGAGAGGAAGAGCATTGCCCTGAAGGGCTGCCAGAAAACCAGCATCAAACTTAATGTCAGGCCTTGTATTATTCAGTTGTTTAACTTACCAATTAATTATACAGTAAATAAAAACTATGTCCATGGAGAGTCAAAGTGCAGTCCTGACAATCATGCTGGCAGCTACCCATCCCCAGATCAAGGACAATCAGATTACGACAAACTTTGTGATTAATGAATTTATGATATTCAGATAGTGTGGCAGCTGCAGTATTGCCTGGGGTCACTGCTCTGGGATTCTGTAGCTGCTTAAACCCCTCAGTGACTCATGGAAGGGACGGTGACTACAGACCTTGGGACTGTTGATGGAATTTTGGACTCCAGATACTCTTCGCTCAGAATTCAAACCAATCACTTCAACAGTGAGGCTGAACTACCTTTGTGTATCTGCTATATTATTGGGTGGGTACCCCAGACAATATCAGGATTGTTTCAGCAACAGCACCCTCAGGAACTCAGTAACTGCTTCATGAGTCAACCTTAACCCCACCAATATCAGTGAAGCACCAGTGAGACAGGGACCCCATAGCATATGCCTCACCCCCACTAAGGCCATTTCTCTTGTGGTTTCTCTTAGCCTCAGAAGCATTTGAGCACTTCCCCCCTCTGACTTGGAAACTACCAGGGACCATGACAAATACGTGCTATGTCTATTATTCCCTGCCATTAAGAGATCCTGTTGGCCTGACTGCCAGTATTTTAGAAAATCCAGTGTTATTCGCATTTCTTTAGGGCAACCAGAGGTTTTTGAAGCCAAGAATGAATAGAACACACAGCATGGGGGTCTCTGAATAAGGTGAACATTAAGACACACACATGTATTTTCAATTTGAGTAAGAATGAAGTACTCTTCCAAAAGATGTTACCCAAGACTGTATGATCTAACACCACATAGTGATTTTATTAATCACTCTGTCAACATAACTGACACAGGAACTACCAGAATTCAATATACACTCTAAAAATTTTCATTTGTCTTAGTTAGAAAGTGACAAAGTAATCTTGATTTCAAAATAAGGAATTGGAAAGTTGCCTAACAGTTTGGAAAGGCAGATGAAAATACATTCCAACGATTACATTTTTGTATTTTAAAGAACCATATTTCACATATTGAACAAAATTGCAAAACTGAGATTATATGTACACATGAGAAATTATTCTTGCTTCCAAATCACCATTGTTCTCACCAGTCAAACTTTCTTCATTTACAACAGCATTATCAGGTTAGACATCAGGCATTTTTCACTCCAAGGCTCTTGATTTATGAGGAAAAGTTGGACTCCTGACATGATTTCTGCTCCACTAACCACATCTTTCTTCCATACATGAGCCGGTAACCTAGGGAGGATGTCAGACCTCACTTGAAACAGTACTAGGATCTTTACAACACACATCCCAACTGATGCTTACATACAATGAAGTTCGGGAACTTCAAATGTTGACAGATAACAGCACCACCTGACTTCAATTCACTTGGGGTTTTTTTCTGTGTCAATGCAATAAAATATTGTTTTAACCTGCTTTCAGTCATGGCAAATTATACCAAATAAAGGAAGAGGCAGCCTGACACCCACAAAGCAGAACAAGGAACAGGGAAGAAAAAAGGCTGTAAGAAGGAAAATGAGGCAGGACTGAAATGAAGAAGAAGGCCTGGAAGTATGGGAAGGATCATGGTGGGTGAGAATGGGGAAAGTAGAAAAACAAGGACAGATACAGCGAGGTATGAAAAAGAGCTCAGATGATGTGGTCCAGATAGACTAAATGGATACTAGGAGAGAGAAACATACATCATAGTTTATCACTTCTAATACTGAACCATATACTGGAGCAGAGCTCTTTGCCTTTTTATTTTAAGGGGGCCAAATTAGGAAAGTAAGTGAGTTAAGAGTAGGTGGGTTGCAAGGATACAACAGATGGGACGTGGACAAACCTAGTACAGAAGTGGGAAGGGGAAAATGACACCCTGTGCAGCACAGAGAGATGAAGGAGGGAGACATTTGGTGCAGTATGAGGCAAGATACATGGTTCAGATGCTGTAAGTTTCATGATGTCACAGGAGATGCTGGTGTTGTAGTCCTGCTGTCCTCCAGCATGTTTGCAATACACTGAGCACTGTTCTAGACACTGAAGATGCTGAAGACTCAGGAATTTGAAATCATAACTAATAATAAAGCCTATCCGGGAAATGGAAGCTTTATTTCCCACTCCAAGTTTCCACTCAACCCCTCAGTTCACAAAAGGTTATAAGGTTACTAATAGCACACTGTATGACAGTCAGAAGAATGAACAGAGCATGTCATCAGTGGCAAGAACTTGCTATTTTGAGCAACTGTTTCTGGAGCTAGGACATTTTGACAAAAGGATTCTTAACTGCTTGCTGAGAGCAGGTAATGCTGAAGACTTACAACTCCATAGTCAAGTTCCATGTTTCACAGGAAGCATCCTTTGGCTTGGGATGGACATTTCTGCATGAGCCAGACTCATTGAAACCATATATCTTTAATGTTTCAGTGCTCCTCAGCTGACAGCACACAGCTGCAAAACCCATCCCCAGAGCACTCTGCAGGCACTAGACACCACTAATAACTGATGTGAAGAAGGGCAAACAGCACACAACAGCTACCACAGACTGCACACTGCACTAACAGCCAACAGGAGTTGAAACGGTGGAATTTCATGTCAGTGGTCAGCGCATAACATGTGTGCACTCCTTAATAATAATAACAATTTAAATAAGCTAAAAATTTGACAAGAAAATCTGAAGAAAATGCACAGGCAAATTTTAGAAAAATGTCAAGAGGCATCCTCTGCAGATTTCATTTTCTGAGATTATCACACACCATAAAGATCTGCATTATGATATTGTCTTTAATCATATGATCACACAGTTCTCAGCACATATTTAAAACATACTAAAAGTAGGTGGAAAAAAATTGCATTAAAAAAAAAAAAAAAAAGAGAGAGAGCCAAAACAATCAGACAAAATTCTGGATTATTGCTTCAGAAGTCAGTTATTCTTTTATCCCGTGTATCAAGATCTCTGGCTACCTTTTCAAGTCAGAATCTTGTTAGGGAAAAATAAAATGTAATTTTAAAAAATCTAAATTTTTCTTCACAGTTGAACACTTGTTAATAACAAATTTGAAAACCACTTTTGATTGAAGAGCAGACTTGAGGAATCACTTTGTTCTTCTTTTTGTCCTGGGCGTTCTGCCATTTTTTAAATCAGAGATGTAATAAATAAATAATTTTTTCCTGAATATCACTTCAACCATTGAGTATAAAATAATTTGGTAAGAATATCTAAGTAGTATTTAAAGAAGAGTCATAATGAAAAGAATGCAATATTAATCAATTATAACTTTTATAGTATGTGCTACAATTTCTAGGTCAAAGTCAAAGAATAAATTAAATTCTGAAAATATTTGAAGCTAAGCATACATTTAGATGAAGCAAACACACATATTAGGTGAAGAAAAATAAAATACATATTAAAATTCATTCTACCAATTGTAATTTTTATCTTTAATTAAAATCTGAGCACTATCCTCTGAGAGATTCCTTGGAACAGATAGACTGGTTAGCCCAAAATAAAGGTGTTAACCCAGACTGTGTTTCACTACCAGAATAGCTACTGATTTGATCACTGTTGCTCTAGATTAAACATGCCTGTATATTTTTCAATAATTAATACACCAGAACAAATTCACATATAGCTTAGTAAATAGCATTTCCAAATATTTGTTTGAATTGGAAAACATGCGTGATTCACTTAGATCATTCCAGCAATATTTATTTCCATGCCTTGAAAACAACGTTAAAGAAAAAAATTCTTAGACAAATATTTTGCATTTAGAAATCAGTTGACACCATACTTCAGTACAATTATTTATTACAGCTTAATCAATGACAATGTTGCAACTTCAGATTTTCAGTTCATATGAAATGCAGAGACGGCTGTCCTTTAAATATTGTAATGAGTTAGATTAGCATTGTAAAAGAGTCTGAAGATGCAATGCACTGTAAGAGCATGCATATAGAGAGCGAGAGTGTGAGCAACAGAAACTTACACTTTTCTAGATTGGCCCTGAGAGGTTAAACTCTACATGTTAAACTCTACCACACAGATGGTACTAAAACAAAGCCATTGTACACTATCAGAGAGCTTAGAGGTAACAAGCTGGCCCTCGTCAACAGATTTCTAAAATGAACAGGCATGGCTACTTGTTCCCTCAACATTCAGTTAAAGGATCACCACTTCAAAGTTAAGTCACCTTCTTAACGCTGTTTTCAAGACTGCTATCGTCTGAACTTCCATCTCAGCAGGCACCATCGCTGGCAGCAAACTGAAGTGCTTAAGAAAATTTTCAAATCTTTAAAAGCAAGTCCTTAATACTTTATTGTTTGCCATAAAGCTTTCATGCAGTAGGCTGCAAAAGATAAGGCAATGTGAAGGGCAAAGGTCTTTCTACTATCTAACCAGTTATCAGCAGCATGGTGGTGCCTCTGAGATGCCGTACTTAAGAAGGGGGGGGGAACAAAAACAAAAACAAAACAAACAAACAAACAAGCAATAAACAAAACCAAAACAAAAACCTGAGCAACTTTTACTAGAGAGCGAGAGAGAATATATGAGAGAAACAACTCTGCAGACCCCAAGATCCATTGAAGAGGAAGGACGTGCTCCAAGCACCAGAGCAGAGATTCCCCTGCGGTCCATGGTGCAAATTATGGTGAAGCAGCTGGGTCCCTGCAGTCCATGGAGGTCCAAGGGGCAGCAGAGCAGTGCAATTCCTGGAGTGGAGCAGTCCCTGGGGAACCCCAGCAGTGCCCAAAGGAGGCTGTGGCTCTGTGGAAACCCTCACTAGAAGGACTTGTGGACTCATGGAGAGAGGAGTCCACAATAGAGCAGGCTTGCTGGAAGGACTGGTGGCTCCACCAGAGCAGGGGACCTGAGGTCCTGAAGACTGCACCCCACAGAAGGGCCCCGCTGGCACAGCTTGTGAAGAACTGCAGCCCCTGGGGAGGACTCATGTCGGAGAAGTTAGTGGAGGACTGCCTCCCATGGGAGGAACCCCACGCTGGAGCAGGGGAAGAATGTGAAGAGTCCTCTTCCTGAGAGGAAGGAGCAGCAGAGATGACGTGTGATGAACTGAATGCAGCCACCATTCCCTGTCTTGCTGTGCCACAACAGGGAGGAAGTAGAGAATTTGTGAGTCTCGGAAGAAAGAAGAGGTGGGGAAAAGTGTTTTTATGATTTGATTTTTATTTTTCATTATCTTACTCTGATTTGATTGGTAATAAATTGAACTAATTTCCCCAAGTCAGTCTGTTTTGCTCATGACAAAAACTGGTGAGTGATCTTGTCCTGTCCTGATCTCAACTGACAAGTCTTTTATTATATTTTCTCTCCTCTGTCCAAGGAAGGAGTGAGAGTGATAGAGATACTTTGGTGGCCAACTGGCATCCACATAATATCAGTTATCAGTGTTCTTTAAAGAGAGAATAACTTGTAGATGAGTAAACAATTCTATAAGGATATACAGTAATTTCACAACTATTCACAACTTTTGACTAAAATTTTGATAGAAACCCAGAAGTGTGCTTTATAATCCAGTGCACCTTATATATGGATAAAGTTTGGAAATTTGCAAACAACCTGGAGGTGCGCCTAATAATCCGATGCACCTTATAGTCGTGAAATTACTGTATTTTAAAGATACTGAGATAGTACACATATAATTACCCATCTGTTATTACATTTAACGTAGTATTTAATCCCTTCATATAGAAAAGGATGTCAGATAGGCATGTGTGCTTCAAAATTTTATTGGGAGATGGTATAGAAGAAAAAAGGAAGAAATAAAAAAGTAGTCAGGAAACTGTTTTTTACCACATTTCTTCTTTTTATGACGATATTTACAAATACTAATACAGGTGAGCAATGAGAAGTTAAAAAAAAAATCAAAACTGGAAAAGATCCCTGATTGAGGTGTTTGCCAAATATAAGGTGCAATCTTAGTTTTACAAATGCCAAACATCATCTTCTGATTAATTTTTATTTGTATAATAAGAGAAATAAAACTAAGACAAGGAAAAGAAAATAAACTATATCTGATTACAGGAATTATAGCAAGCAGAACATTTTCAATGAAGTAATCATACTTTTTATTACTGGTAGTCTGGATGAAAAATTGAGGCAAGACAGCAAAGCTACTATGCTAATGTTTTTGCCAATGAAAACAAAACCGTAATGGTGGCTACTAATAATTTCCTTTAATCACTTGTCAGCTGCATACACTATTACTCTGGCAATTGCAATAGAGACCCCATAAGTTGAGACTTTCAAAACCATCAGAAAGGCATTTGGGTGTCCATTTTATATTTAAATGTTAGCAGATTGAGTGACTGAAAACAGAGGTGGATTTCAAAAACTTGAGTCTTATTTTCTCAAACTTGGAACTGGTCTGCTGAAAGCACACTTGCTTGGATTAAGACAGGAAACATGAAGATCGCTGACCATTGGTAAGACCAGAAAGCACAACACCCATCTGACAGTACCAGAACTGTACTTAGGAAGATTATAGGTCATAAAGAGATACATTTCATCTGTAAGGGTTTGGGGTTTTTCTTGTGGTGTTGGTGGTGTTCTGGATTTTTCCCTTTTCTATCTGGAAGACAGCAGTAAGTTTAAAACAAAGAAATCAAAGGGGGAAGCAAAAAATAAACCACATCCTTTTTCTTCCTCTCAGACTCAAAGAAAAGTGAAGGATGGGTTAGGAAATGAACTGCTCAGTTCTGTCTGTGAAACACCAGGGATAGAATCACAAAATATCTCAACTTTGAAGGAACCCACAAGAATCACGCAAAACATGGGACAATGATCATCAAAAACACCATTCTGTGCGGAATATTGTCAAGGCACATTTAAAAGAACTCCTAGGAAGGTTGACTCTAAAAAAATCTTAATTCAAACATCAGGGTACTTTCATCAGGCACAGAGGCACAGAGAACTGCCAGTATACTCATTTATTGTTATTGTTGAAACTGACAATGTCTCACTGAATAAAATCTGACTCCATGAACAGTAGCTGAGCAGAAGAAAATAAGCTTTTTTCAGGTAACTATGGATGATGACAGAAACAATCATAATTTAGTGTAAGAGGGAAAACAAGAAAAAATTAAGCTTGATCTTTTTACCATAATCTTGCTTTCCCTAACAAAGCAACTTGGTGTTGTAGCAACAGTAGTCTTTATAAGGGATCTTCCAGAGACTTTAGCTAATATTTTAATAAGACCTCTTGCTTCATAAAGAGGCTTTTGTCCTGGAGCCTGAATCTACTTTTTCGGTAACAGAGATGATTAATGTAGCTAATCTTTGAACCACTTCAGCAAAAAAGAAATTAAGTAAGATCAGTCCTGAAAGGGAAAGCATCAAGGGTTAAGGACTCAGATGCAGTTCCCACTACTTGATGTCATGACTCTGGGTGGATGACTAAAATTATTTCTACCTGTACCACACTAAACAAGTTCCCAGTACAGATCTGCTTTTAATACTGTTATGCATCTTATAACTCTATCACAGAAGATGAGTAGAGTGGTCCAAAGAGCTGAGTCCAGGCACATTTCTTTAGGGAATTCTTCTATTTTACATAGAGGGAGCTCAGGCATCTTCTTTCTCTGTCTTGCTCTTCCTCTAGACTAAGAGTTGCATAGTTCCTATTGGTCCTGGGCTGCTGCAAGGGTACTCACTCTGAAAAGGGCTAAGGAATGAAGGCTTCAGCTCCCACCTTCTCATGAGGGCAAACAAATGGGTGGTTACTTCTTGTGTGCACAAACTGACAAGTAACTCACTATGTGAAAACTGGGCAGTGCTAAAGCTACCACTACTCCTCCAGACACAGCCTGACAGAAAGGACCAAGCCTCATCTTGGGGATGACAGAGCAACCTCAGTTCCTGCCTCAAGCACAGGCTGCAGATTGATCTTAACCCCATGTAGGCACCTAACGTGTGCAGAGGGTGGTCACTTAAACCCGGCCAGGAAGGGTGATAAGAAGCCTTCCACACCCTCAAGATCACCCAGGAGTATTTCTGCATGCTCTGCATGCCCCGTTCACAGAAGACAAACCAAGCAAGCAGCCCATGTTAGGACCCAAGGCAACTAATCCAAACAGCTTCTGCTACACTGACTATTTCTTAGCTCACCAAGTAGCTAAAGCAGGAAAGTACTCAATCTTTAGGTCTGAGTAGCAGCTAAAATAAGTAAAGACAAGTACAGAAAAGAGAATTAGGGGGAAATGATCTAGCCTAGATGCATCACTATGATACCAGTAAAGCTTCAAAGGAGTTCAGTATATAATTAATTTTGATTAAATTTTTTTAGGTGATTGATAAACTCCAGGAAATAAATACAAATATAGTTATAGGAGTACTGAAAGCAAGTTAGGAAAAAGCAACATTAAAAGCTTATATTAGCCAGAATTAACCCCTCACAAAAAAAATAAAAATAGCATTCATTATTATACATTCAGCAACTACAAAGCATGTACTGCTTGACATAAAGTGAAAGGAAAAATGGAAAAGGACATTTATTTTGTGGTTTTTGTAAACTGAGTGAAAAAGCAAAAAAGAGCTGGTTTCATAAGTAGATGAAACCTGCAAACTATTACCTTGTCTTAGCCAAATGCTCCCTCACTGTGGGTAGTCTTAAAAATACTGTAGTTGTCCAACTGTAATGCATTTGTTCCTCTATCATGTGTCTTGTTAGTGCGAGTTTTAAAAATCAAAATTTATACAATTTTTGAATAAAAGTGTCTAATTGACCTTATACAGGGTGCCTAATTTATGTTGATTGCTTTATTGTAAAATCTGAGCTGAAGCTTAAATTTTAGTAGACTTTCTACATTTATTCAATACAATTCATAGACTTTATCACAACTTTTATACTACTAGGCTAAGTACTTTTAAGGTTTTGGTTTTTTTTACAAAATGAAGTTTAAATGTGTGTGCTTGCTGATAGGGCACATAAGCTAAAAGTATGGGGTTTTTTCACCCCCACTGCTCAAATGCCTGAACTGATTTCTCTGTTAGGTGAATAAGCCATGAGGGATTGGAATGAACAGAAATGCAAAGCATTTCTCCACCAAAAGGAACATAATTTCTGATGGTCAGCAATAGTGGTTACTGGCATAACAAAGCCAACTCTGTGGGGATGCAACAGCTTGTCCATCCCTCTACCAACAAACCTCTCTTTACCCTGAACTGCCAGCCTAATGCCTCTAAAGAATGTCCAGAGATCCCTAGCCAGCAAGATCCACCAGCAGAAGCCCTCCACCTGCATTTGCTCCTGGAGATTATACCACCTCTGAAGAGCAATTCTCTATTTGTGTTCCCACAATGGCTCTGAGTCTTGACACCTTCACTCATCACCCAGGTTTTTTAATTCTGCTCTCCTTCCTTTTTCTCCCAAATTAGCAGTCCAACACTGATGATAATAGTAGGAAGTGGCTGAATGAAGGACCTTTCTCATTTAATTTAATAGCATAAATACGAAACATTTATCATTTACTCAACTCGTAGGTCTGCTAAAGACAAATTCACCTGTGACACATGCAAGATAAATTCATATCTCTTTCTAATAGACTTCCATTAGTATCAGACTTATCATCCATTCCCCTAAAGTCCTGAGTACCACCCATGCAGCGTAGGAGATTATGATTCTATTCAATTCAACAGGATTCTATTTTAAAAACTCACAGCACACACATTCAGAGCTGTGACTTCATTCAGGCATATTTTCTTAAGCTGCTGTCTCCTTTGTTGCAACACTGAGCCAAAAATGGATATGTAATCCACTGCTTATATGCATCCTCTATTCAACATATTAAGACTCTGCCTCTGCCTAAGTTTCATCTACTTTTCCCCAGAAGCCAAATTTCCCAGCTCAAGTGGTAAAGTTATATGAGGTTTTTCTTTGAAAGTCCTCAATTTTATCACACATACAGTGTCATCATGCATGCACTGCAATACACCTTCAGTACCTGACACATCACTGCTTAAAGCATTGATTCAATGTCAAATATAACATCTTCACACACCACTGAGACACACTTTTTCCTATTAGATAAACACATAAACATACATTTCCTGTCTATATATATATACATTGAATATATGTTTCAAACTGACATTCTTCCTTCAATCTCTTTATCTCCTCTGAACCAAGAATCCCTGAAAAACTGTTGTCCATTTTAGTTTCAGACCAGTATAAAGAGGTTGGTCTAGGGAAAGAAACCCCTCTGTGAACAAATTCCTCAAATTAAAAACTAGTTCCATGAATAATGTATTTTTTTTTCTCTTCCCTCTATCTCTTCTCCCCATTCCTTCACTTCTACATCTCATGGTAGCTGCTACTACAGCAGAGACCAGTTCTTATTTTTCTGCTTGCACTTCTTGAACTCAGTAAGCCTTACTGTCATTTCATTCACTTATTATCAAGGCATTTTCTTTCACTAACGGTGCATTTCCTCAAGATGTGCACTATTTGGGGGAAAACAGCTCTACCTCTTTTTCTCCTGTCATGCTGCAACAGCATATCCTCACATTTTTAACCACTGTTACCTACGGGAATACAGTAGTCCAGTGAAGTACAGGTGGGAGTATTTGGCTCTGCACTGCCTTGTAACCAAACAAGGCAGCCAAGAAAATTCATGCAGACTAAGTAAGCAGAACCAGGAAGAGTGATTCCATCCAGAAATAATTCATGTTTAATAGTAGCTATTTAGCAATCCTTGCTTGCTGTTTATATAGCTTACCTTATAGCTCATGGCAGCAGCAGAAGGCAAGCTAATATAAAAATTACCAACTAAGAAGTGGCTCCATGAAACTTTTCTTCTTTCCAAAACATTTCAAAGAAATAAAACAAGTAGAACTTAAGTAATGAAAAGATAAGAACAGTGACAAAAAGAAAGTATGAAAAACCACCATCACATACTCCATTAGTGCATGTCAGCTCTTGGAAAGTAGAGACACCATTATGAGGAGATGAACTTTACTGACTCTATTTTACAGCTTTCCTGTTTACAATTACATCCATCTTATTGCATGAATAAACCTCAAGAAATATTGAAATAGTCCCTTTTTTGTTTGTTTTTTTCCTTGATGTATTCTGCAGATCCACAAGGAGATGATATAACTTTCAAAAATCTGATTATGGCAGAGCATGTACATGTCAAGAAAATGAGGCCTGACTCTTTTTAGTGGTGGCCACTGAAAGGACAAGTGGCAACAGGAACAAACTGAAATACACAGAGTTCCACCTGAACATGAAGAAAAACTTCTTTACTTTGAGGGTGTCAGAGCACTGGAACAGGCAGCCCAGAGAGGTTATGAAAGCCCGCCTGAATATGATCCTGCGCAAGCTGCTCTAGGTGAGGCTGCTTTAGCAGGATGGTTGGACTATGCAGATGGAGAGATCATCTCCAGAGATCCCTTCAACCCCAACAATTCTGTGATTCTGTGAAATATAAAAGGGGGTAAAGAGAAAGGGAAAAAAAGGAAAAAAATTATCCATATTTTAACTTAAATTATATTCAGCACCAAGTATACATCAGATGTGCATGGGAGCAGAAAAAGCACAAGTATTCTGTTTATTCCAGACACCTAATTTATGACTCAATATTCCATACCAAGTTCATGGAGATACTTGTGTGAATTAAAGCACCTAAGTTTCTAAATGCTAACAAAGAGTAGTAAATTTCCCCCTAAAGCCCCCCACTAGAGGCCTGCCTCCATCATCCCAAAAGGCAGCCTAGGCACTGAGATAGTTACTTGGAGAGAATTCTTCTCAGGTGCTTCATGCATGGGAGAGTATGGCAGCAAATAAAGCAAGCAGCACAGAAAATAACACAGACCTCTAATAAGGTTTAGTAGAAATACTTACAGTAATTTCACGTGTATAAGGTGCACCCTTTTGACTGAAATTTTGATCGAAACCCGGAAGTGCGCCTTATACTCCGGTGCGCCTTCTAGGCGTGAGATTACTGTACTTTAAGATTATACTAGCTGACTAGCAAAAGACTGTGATGACTCACCTTTAACAGGAAGGAAACACCTTGTATTACTTTTGCAAGCACACGGAGACTGTAATGCAGACACAAGAATAAAGGTCTTAGAAAATATCTGTATGACATTGCAATAAGGAAGCTGCACTTACTCTGTGGAGTATCCAGTAAAACCACTACATTGGTTTTAAATTAAAACATTCTTCTTCAAGAAATTAGTAAGATAATAATGTCCATGCAAATATTTATTTTCTTACACTGCAGGAATATTAACCAAAAGACAGAATTTTCTAACATGTTTTTAATCAAAAACAAGAATGGACTAACATTCCTAAAACATTAATGTGGAGACAAAGTACAGAACAAAAATCTAGAGTAAAGCTATGTACAACTATGCACAAGATGTGCCAAGAAAAAGAAATATAAATACATATGAAGCAACACATAGAAAGAATTTTTTATGTAAATTTGTGAACAGATTTTCAGCTCACCATCAGCTCTTGTTGAGACAATTATTGATAATATTCTGTCAAGTATAACAGAATTCTAGAGATTTATTTTCTTTATTCCTCACTTTAACCTAAGACCTGCTGAATTTCAATTGAAGTAAATACATGATGTTCACCTTTTTGACCTTTAGAAAAAAATTCACTAAGCACATTTTATCTCTATCAAATTTGATGCTCTAAAGAGATTTTGGTGGCTGTGTTTGTACAGTGACCTTATGTAAGTCCTAAGATAGCTATGATGTACAGGCTCCTAATAAATGTAACTTGACGCTTTATATGGAAATACTCCTGGAAGATTAATCATTCCTTCACTCAGCAAGCATGTCTCAGCACACTCCTCAACAAATTTCACATCTTCAAATTAAATGGGATAAAAGCTCTAAGTTACAACACTTTGCTAAAGAAGACTAAAGACAATCCAGTATAAGACACTCAGGTCTCTGCATGAGCCCAAACTTTCTCCTTCACCTTTTTGCTGGATTATGTGGATACAAAATGGATGTAATTAATTGTGAAATAATTTTACACTGTAATAATGCAATTCAGTGGCTGTCATTGCACTGAGGTATGAAGAATGCCTGCATGGCTCAGTCCCATGGGTGCCACCATTCATAGTTCACAATGGAGGACAATGAGCATGTACTCACCACAGGACACTACCAACAGAGGGAGACATCTATGAGAGTAGAAAAAATCTCGTCCTAAGCAGTGCAGGTGGGCCTAGGGTGCAGACATTAGAATCATATTGTCAGAGGTGAAAATATGAGGTTGGCATTTCATTATGAGACATAACATACCTTCCAAACTGCCTCAGAGAGGGCTGTCCTAAAGCACTCCTCTGGCACCTGTTGGTAATGCTTTAATATATCTCATACTACTATAAGAAAAATCCAAACTTAATCTAAGTTTTTTAAGTTCACCACTGACACACAGCTTCATGCTGTTCCCTTGGATCCCGTCACTGGTCCCACAGGAAAGAGATCAGTGCCTACTCCTCCTCTTCCCCTCACAAAGAAGCTGTAGACTGCCATAAGGTCTCCTCTCATTCTCCTCCAGGCTGAACAGACCAAGTGACCTCAGCTGCTCCTCAGAAGGCTTCACCTCAAGGCTCTTCACCATCTTTGTTGCCCTCCTTTGGATGCTCTCGAATTGCTTCATATCCTTCTTATACTGTGCTGCCAAAAATACAATATTCAAGGTGAGGCCACCTCAGTGCAGAGCAGAGTGGGGCAATCTGCACCCTGGACAGGCTAGCAGTGCTGTGCCTGATGCCGCCCAGGGCACAGTTGGCCCTCCTGGCTGCCAGGGCACTGCTGACTCGTGTTCAACCTGCCAGGACTCCAGGTCCCTTTCTGTGGGGCTGCTCTTCAGTGTCTCGTTCCCCACCCTGCACATATATCCAGGGCTGCCCTACCCCAGGTTCAGAATCTGGCACTTGCACTTGCTAAACTTCATATGGTTGGTGAGGGCCCAGCCCTGCAATTTGTTGAGGTCTCTTTGCAGGGCCTCTCTGCTTTCAAGGGAGTCAACAGCTTCACCCCATTTAGTATCATTGTGCTTGTGCTGAACATCAAAGCAGCTGGAACCTTTAGCACAGCCATTTTCCAGAGAGCTCAAAATGAAAGGTAGCAGTGAACTTACCGCAAGTCTAGGTTTTCTAATTCATATAAAAATGTACTAGCAGTTTGTCAAAAGTCAGCTATTTTTAAATGGCATAAGCATAAAAGGAAATGTCAAATATTAACTGTTCATTCAATCCATTCATCACTGTAGCTTTGTATCTTGTCTGAAATGAGTAAGGAAACTGTCTGGAATAGATGCTGCAGTTTCAAAATGAATAATTTGCACCTCCCAAAAAAAGTTAAGGGCTTGGGCTCACCAAGAAATCTAATTAGTCACCCCACGCAGTGCAGAATTTCCAATTTACTCAAATTTGGAAAAGCAAACAGAAAACAAAAGAGAAACTTACATGAACATAGAGGCATGTGTTTATATTCCCTAGGCCAGTCTGGGATGCCCACCAGGCAACTGAGCCAAGAGAAGCAAGTGCTTACAGACTTACATATGCAGTTCATTAAAACAGCTAAAATGCCAAGAGGTGGATCTCGAGAATATGTTCTTGGGCTTGCCATGGTCAATAAACCTTGCTGTTCACTGCAAATAGTTTTCTCCAGCTGAGTTTACATTAGTTCTTAACAGCATTATGATGGCACTGTGCCTCTTCTATGTTCTCCTTTGTTCCAATTCAGTCTGGGTCTCAGCAGAAGTGACAGCAGTCAAAGCATCATTACAGCATCTGAGCAACTTTGGAAAAATCTGCTGGTAACTCCTTTTTGTTAATCCTGATGGGATTAAAGAGAGACCAAGGAGATACCACAAAATGCTCACAAGTTGGAAATATCTCCTGCACACCAAGTTTCCTTGGACTGCTCTTGGGCTGATGGGGTACTGAATATCTGGACTTCTAGTGAAGACACTCAGCATGTACTGAAAGACTCAGATGTTGTCCATGTGGACAGTGCCTTTCTACACATCTTGTTAAAAAACCCAGCTAATAATTGCTGGAAGTTTAAAACCTCCTTACAGACACTGAACTCTGAATGAGCCATTGAATAGGTGCAGATCCATCACTGTTTAATTCCTGGCTTTATATCTAAGTTATTTAACCAAAACCATGAGAGCCCCAGGATCCCCTGTTGGTGAAATGAACAGGAGGGTTACACTCACAATTTCTATTATCATCAGAGGTAGTTACATATATGTGCTGGGCAGAGAAGAGCATGTGTCCTCTAATAAGGTGCTAGTCATGACAAATATAATATTGACATGGGATCCACATATAGTAATTTCACAGTCATAAGCCGCACCTGGTTATAAGCCGCACTTCCGCGTAGCCGGGAAGACCATGGAATTTGTCCATAAATAAGCCGCACCGGGTGATAAGCTGCACTTTTTTTTTTTTTTTTGAAGCGAGGATCCATGTGCAACAAAGTAATGAGTTACTAACAGAATTGCGCGATCGTGGGGTTTGGTGTCAGGTGCTCAATTTGCAAATAGCTTTCACAGACCAGCGAAGCCTTTAAACACAGCCCCAAGTGCCCTCCCCATGCCGCGGGCCCCGCACTCCCGCTCCCAGCTGCCGCAGCTCCCCACCTGCTCAGCAGCGACAGCAGCTCCCCGCGCCGCTCAAAAGTGACGGCTTGGCGGGCTGGCCGCGGGAACACAAACCTGGCAAGCGGCTCGGCTTCGCACGAACGTGAACCTGGCAAGTGGCTCGCCTCCTGCTTGCCAGTGGCTCCTGCTCACCGCCCACCCAGCAGCTGCTCCACGGCAGCTAACTCCCCAGCGGGCTCGCACTTCTGGGTTGGCATTTTGCCGGAATTTGTCCATAAATAAGCTGCACCTGGTGATTAGCTACACTTCCAGGATCGGTTCGATTCTTCAGTGAAATAGGTGCAGCTTATCAGTGTGAAATTACTGTAATTGTCTTTTTAAGTACACTGCAAAGCAAGAATTATTGCAAATGCCAGTAAGTGGGAAAAAAACCCCAACATTCTCTCACACTTTTTTAATTTCAATTCACAGAGAACAGCACATTTCTGCAGCAAATAGAGCTTACTAAACCAGCTGCCTTTTGTTATTATCCTTATGCCTATGTCTGATATTATACAACAGATACCACTTTATCGGTGTCCATAAATAACTTTTATTATGCATCTGAAACAGCAGAGTTTAGCACGATGCAGAAGAGACATTTCTTCCAGTGTCTGAGACCAATAACTTTACTTCTGTACCTGCCACTATGACCCCACCACTGGTTTATGGCTTTCATTTACAGAAAAGAAAGAAAAAACAAAAAAAATATTGTACCAAACAGTAGGTCCTCTAAATAGACTGAGAGGTTGCCAGGACTAGAAATAGGCATTATTAGGAACATTGCTGAATACTGCATCCAGCTCCAGTTTGCTGTGAGTTTCCTACTAAAAGTGCCAAATTTACTGCCAGCTCCACACTCAGGAAAGCCCATCTGATATAATCCAAGACAGTGAACTCTGTTTTAAGGATACACTGAAGCCCATATCTTATGTTAACACAACCAGTGCCATCATCTGGCTTGTTACCAAGCTGCTGTCACTGTCTGTGACTGCTGCAAGTGCCACAGAAAATAAAAGCTAACTGGCCTCAAGGGCATGAAATGGGCGTGGACAATAACTTAGAAGTAAATTTAAAAAAAAAGACAGGGAAAAAGTGAAATCAATTTTTATAACTTATGACAAAAATAACATCTAAATTACATTATTTTCAGTCAAGCCTCTTATTGTTTTGCATTCCCTTAGCCGCTAATGTTTTAATTTGTTTTAATGCTATTTGCACTGCCAATTTGAACAGTGATGTAATGACATATGACTCTCTCATATTCAGTAGTACTCACAGCACCTTTGTCACTGGTGGCTCAAGAGCAACAATGAACAGTATCTTGAGTTTAATGTATTTGTGGCTTTGTGAAGGCAGCAATGACACACAACGGGTTTTTTCTCCTTTTGTTTCTGTGCTCTGTAATAGAACACCCTGCCAAAAAGACTGTGACCAGAGTATAATGAAAAGTGCTAAGCCATTGTTGGTCATGGCAAAAAATTTGCAAACTTTACATTTTGTTTAATTATTGAAGAATGGCTTTTCAAAGAGACATGCATTGTTCTAAAGAGGCATCACAGCATCTATCTTTCTCTCCTCACAAAAGCTTTTTATCTTCAAACAAGAAGAATATACTTGTTGAGGGCCAATTACTAGTCTGTCTGTGAAGAAGTTTAAAGGAATTTTTAATTAATAAATTGACCCATACTATGAGTCACCTGGAGAGAAATTACATCATTTCCTAAGACAGTTAAGCTTTCTTACACAAATTAATCTGTACCTTAGATTCAAGACCCTCTAGCTTTTAATACTATCTTGTCCTTGTACACCAATTCAATTCACCACTGCAGCATCACACAGAGTGACATAAGTGCTAACCAAGGTGAACAGGGGCAGCCCTCTGACCCTTGTTCTAGGCCTCTAGCATGACTTCCATTCATCCAGAAGAAATGTTATGTATCACTCAATTATGTTCTGCTTGAATTCTGAGAAAAGAGTTTGACAGTCTATCTAATCTTCTTTAGTACAATGATAATATTAAAAATAAGCAGGCTTAACTGTATAAAGAGGTTAATAAAGGTGCATGCAGAAGAGAGGCCTATATAGTCGATGAAAAGAGGCAGCCACTTCCAGAAGTTGGTTCAGATCCTGTTCATTACATGTTTGAGTGAGGTAATAGGAGTCTCTCTCCCACTATCTGCAAATGGTGCTGCATTTTTTGCCTTCTGAAAAGTGATGTAATGTATAAACATGGCAGGTATCATCATTTCAACATACCTCTTAGAAACGATAGAATTAACCTCCCATGCTGCTTTTTGTACAAAACCCCGCTAATGAGAATTCCTTCATAAGAAAAGAAGGGTGAGGAGGAAACAGAACTCAATCTGTTATGGCATGGATATAGAATATGACAGACTTTTCTTATTTCCATTCACACAACTGGTAACTTGCCAGTTACGTGAAACTAGTGACTTGCACTAGAGATGCTGCCTAACATTCCAAATACAAAGAATAAGGAAAAAGGAAGAACACCCCCCCCACACACACTGCCATCCCAAACTCTAATATTAGAAAGCAATTTCTTCAAACAGATTCGTTTATGTCAAATAAATGGAGTTTTTCACTGCTTTCATCAATCAATATAATAATCAGCATTTCCTATATACTTTACATCATTATGCACACAGCAGAGAAGCAAGTTGTATATATTCACCTTAATCTGAGCATCATGTAGAGATATTGTCAAGGTATCCAGATATATGTAAACATTTAAGCATGAATCAGCAGATCTCCAAACTGATAAACATTTCTCATACGTTATGTATGAATTAAAATCAAGTTTTTATTAAAAATGCATAAGTATGATCTGTGGTGAATAGAACCATTAGCTATGCATGTTTACTCTTTAGTGAACACAGAAATCAGTAATTTTTCTTCTAAATGTCATTTCCATCAGAGGGTTACAGAACGATAAAATGCTCTCAGATGCCATCCAGCTGGTACATGTACAACTGGGGAGAGGACATAAAATAATGAACTGTGAAATGTTTATCTGCCACAGGGGCAAAAAAATGCCACTTCAACTATGCACCTATTCTTCTTTACAACTCAGGTAGCACTGAACAGTCCCTCACTTTCAGTCACTGTGATAAAACAAATAAATGAAGACTAATCTGGATGATAACAAACTATCTGATTCTTTAAAGTTATTTCATTTTCAGCACATTCTTTTTGATCGCACTTTATTTACAATGCTCCCTGTCTTCTTCACTCCTTTTGGAAGCTACAGAAAAATCATCCAAACCCCAAAGTGAACATAAATTGGTTTCCTCAATGCGATTTTAGCATCATATTTTAGGGGATCATAAGGGAGTATGCACAAAGACTGATGTTGTTCTAGTGAAAGCAGGCTCCTTAGTTTCTCTTGAAGTCAATGAAGACACAAATACCCTTCCAAAAGAGCATTTCTCCATCTGTAGATCACAATTGTCCTTAAAGTCAAACACTCCTCACTAAAATAACAAGTGAAAACACAAGAGGAAAGAAAATATAAATAGTAATTACTGTGATTGACTAAAATCATACAATGGGTCTGTGATTTTGCTTCTCTCTCCCACTCTCAAAAAGCCTACATGAGTTGAAAGACCACTTTACTTAACGCACAACTCTAATGGCCAGTTTAAGCCGAGAAACAACATTAGGCATTCTGACCTATCCCCTGATGGACTCCCTCTTCTGATTGCAGGGAGGCCTAGAGAGATTATTCTGATTTAGTCAGATCATCAATAGTCTTGTCCTCATCCAAATCTGAAAATACTCACTATTGTTATTCTCCATAAAATGTCATTTGAATTCAGAACCTTAAATGAAATCCTGTAAAAATTCAAAATTTCTGACATATCTTTACAAAACACCACTGGAATCAGCAGTCTCTTTTGGCATTTTACACCTGGGATAATCTCTTGAGCTCAGTGGGACCATGGGACCAAAACTGAAGTTTGGAGTGTACTGAGATACACAAATAGTTTACCAACATCAGCCTCCAGAACAAACACTGTCTGGATCTCACCAATCCCTAAGCTCAGAAGAGTTTTTAAAAATATCATGCTAAATGAGACTGGATGTTGACATCCGTGTCATCAAATGCACCATAATATTGAAAAGATCCCATATGGATTTAGATTAATTTCTGGAACAACTCACCAAGTACTTGTTTTCACACCTTATCTGCTGCACTTTGCACTGTGTACATTCTCACAGCCCAGCTTGGGATAATAGTCACTACCAACTTAAAATATTATGCTTCTGTATTCAACCACAGAACCTGTTCTTTTCTGTTAACTACAAAATGAGATATTTCCCTTCATTTACTACAGACTGACTAGAGAAAACTTTTGGTGAATTTTTAAAATGCTTACTTGATACTTTTGTAAACAGAAAAACGGAAAAAAAACCCCAAAAATAAAACTATAGCACCACTCATTGTTCAAGGTGATAGCTAAAGTCTCTGTCAATATGAAATTAATTCCTACTGACACAAATTTTCCCAATGGCTATACAAAAATAGTAACTTTGCTAGATATTCTTGATGCCCATAATCGGGTAGTTCATTCAACACCTCTCAAGCCCTTCCTTCCTTCCAAACATTAGAATTTTGGAATGTTGAGTCTGCAAGTGGACTCTAAAAGAGCTTCAACATGCAGTGAATTAAAACTGGTTTTAAATCCTTTACCCCTGTAACTTAATACAACACACTCCGCTTTTATTTATTCACACTTCTACAAAAAACAATACTAGTCCCATTCACAGCAAATGTTAAGCCATTAAAATTAAATTATATAATGGACTGTTACTTCAGACATCTATTTTTTGCATTCATCACCCCTTTTGAGCTCAAGTTATAAGGAAAAAAAGTTTGGTTATGAATCATGAGTATTTTATCTCAAAAACAGAATAAAACCCAAAGTGCTTATTTTTCTACCAAGGTCTCAAACTTAAAAACATTGCAATATATTCTCTCATGACAAGAGATGTTAGTTCTCTAAATTCATAATCAAGTTACTGGTTTATCTATTTCTAGCAACATCTCAAAATCTACTCCTTAGTGTTATACAATAGCTCTCAAACACCCATGTGCTGAAAGTCTGCTATTCACAGACTGTTTCCTTCTCATTGATAGTAGGATCACATGATTTTTGGATACAATGAAACTTTCACTTCCCTATCAAATTTGAAACAAAGAAAGAAGTAGGACTTTAAAGAAAGGACAGACACAAGTTGTTGACAGTCACAATTTCAAAGGCAGCACTTACATTTAAGTACAATCCAAAACACAGAAACCAATTCTTTCTATTCTTTGCAGATTGATAAAACTACAGATCCACAGCTAAGCACAGTGGCATCACTTTCCATTCCACGTGAAAAGCCCACGTTTTTCATTTCCCTTTTGCTAGCAGAAAATGTAGGAACATGTACATGTCATCAGAATTTTCCACTGCAGACACTTCTCTCCTAAAGCTGCTATAGAAAACCATTGCCAGCAGTGACAATGAAACACAATCAAAACACACATGCAAAAAATAAAAAAAAGAGACTCTCCCTCAAACCCAGCAATTAAAAGCAAAGTCACAAAATTTCACTAGCTTCAATGAAATGAAGAAAAAACATAACTACATTCACTAGTTATGTAGTCTGGTGAGCTGTGGCAAAGTACCCTGACACTATGCATGGTATAAGACCCTATATTAAAAAACCAAAAGTCTTTATTGCATAATACTTCAGGATAGCTAATTCTAAAGAATATCCACTGTGATTGCCTTTGCTTTGCTCTCAGTGGGAACTGAGCTTTAATCCAGCAAACTTCACTCACTGAAAGTCCTGAGGTAATTCAGCCTCCAACTGTTAAAACATGAGGTTTTTTCCAAGTAAACTTTATTAAACCTTGTAGCTAGGTTTGTTATATAGACTAGAACCTGCCATGATCATTACTCCTTAAGCGTTTGAAGGAGCATATGAATGTTTGCTATTCATATTTTAAAAAGGCAAATCTAAACTTTACAGGACTGATCACTAAAGCAGACTTTTCCCCCATGTATCACGCTCCATTCTCTTTAATTACATCTGCCAATTTTTAATAATGCAAAGAAGAATTGGAAGAGTATAAGAAACTGCAGTGTTATAAAAAGTGTGCGATATAGATTATGGACATCTCTCATGACACCTCTTGCCATAGAAGAAACATGATAGATGCTTCTTTCCATACTAGTTTGTATATAATTCATTTCCTGGGTTCCACCACTTTACCTCCTGCAGTTCAAACACGTATCTCCATTTTCAACAGGCAATTAAATATATATTTATGGACACCAGTAACATGGTTAAGTATAGAAATTACCTCAGCTGAAACAGTTTTTGAAACAAAATATTTTAATTTTCTCTTAATTAGCTTTATTCATTTGTGGAAAAGTACAGAACAAGGACATTTTATACAAACCATTTGCATTTTGATCATTATTTTCATTAGCTCAAAATATTTGGCCTCTCAACAAACCAACCAAACCTGCATGTCTTTTTGTTCTGTTTGGCCAGCATGACAGACCTGGACAGTGGCTTCAGCCAGAACTCTAACAGAATGAGTTCAGGAAGAGTCACCATGAGGTTGTGTGTCAGTGTGCTCACAGCCTCACTATGAAGTGTCAGGAAGAGAAAGGAGAACCTACAAGCATCATACTAGTGCTTGTGAAAAACACCAGTTTTCAGAGATTCAGGGATACGTACATTGTAATACACACTTTTATAGACTGTCACATCGAGCACTTCAGAAGCACTAACTGACCCTTTGCATATATATATATATGGCTTGTTTACAAATTTTGTATGGTTTTTAGTACTTAGTTGGAATATCTAACTGCAATACAGTTTACTTAAAAAAAAAGAAGAAAAAACAAGCAGAACTGGCAAATTTTAAAGAAATATTTATATCAATGAATTCCATAAATTCAGATGGAAACAGAGAAGGGACTGTAAAAGCTTAATTATCTGTTATCTAGTTAGCCTTGGGAGTATGGCAATCTTTGTCTGATGCTGAGAAACAATAAGGCAATGATTATTAGGGACTTAAAGTTTCCTTATGAAATACTGTCCTCCCTCATCACTGTACTTGGCGGGTAGATCTTCTAATTTGAAAACATGCTGTACTTTTTACTGTTTTGTCATGCTCCAAGTCTTCCCAAGCAGCAACAATGGAAACGAAGAAAGTTTCAAACCGGTTTCTGTGGGGCTCCTGAAGACTTCCAGAAAGCGAAATAATCTTGGCAGTTTCACCTTTGCTGCTCTTGCTATTAAAAAGACTAGGCAACAAGATATTAGTGCTACTGATGCAAGCTATTAATACAAAAGGAAACAGCCCCCCAAAAAAAGGTTTAAAGGACAAAATGAAATAGCAGAGAAGTCTTTTATTGTACAGGATAGTTAGCATACAACAAAAACCCCCAGAGTCCCTGTGCTCAGGGTTCTCTTCAGAAGGGGAATGAGCAAGACAGACCAAAAGTAGTATCTTCAAAAAAAAAAATAAAAAATTACATATATATATATATATAGAGAGAGAGAGAGAGAAATAATTAATTTTGTATACAGAAGGCAATGCCTTGCTCCTAACATGAAGAAAATTAGCTTTTACTTGTTGCTAATTTTTCTCATTGGCTACAAATGCAGAGGAAAATGAGCTGTCAAAGGTTGTTTTCCATAGTACAAATGAGAGCACAAACAGCAAGGTATATGTATGTTAATAAGCAATGATCAGTATGCCCTTGAGAGCAGAAGCATTTTTTGAGGTTTCTGATAATCTGATGGTATACAGTTGTTACCTTAACTATGAGCATGTAAAATGCATTTATGAAAATAATTCTGCTTGTGCAGGGTCTCTCAAACTAATATAGATCTAATCCTGCATCAGTATTTAAAAAAAACCAAAATCCTTTTTACCCATTTGCAGCATCTACATCATTTACATATGTACAATATGCAATAGCTTCTCTAATGAACTGCAGTATTCCACAGCACTGTTTATTGTGTAGTGCCTACAAAGACCAATTAGATCACCATACCCCAGCTCTGTAGAGATGGAAGAACATACTTACATTAAAAAAAGAGAAAGAAACCTTTCTTTTTACTAACTTTTTCCCCAAAACAAAAGTATACTTTCTACTCAGATACAATCAAAACAGAATCCTATGTACCAGTAACACTTAGTCTTAATTTTTAAGTTTTACACTTTTTTTTAAAGTACGGTTATCAGTGTGGAAATGTTTCCCACACCCATCTCCTCAGGCCAGATAAACTACTAGATCCTTTTTTTTTGATTTGCATCTGCATTAACATGGCTGTTAATTCCAGGATGAATCTTGACAGCATTTGCTCCTTTAAGTAGACATTACCTAAAAAAGTACTGACAACCGATTAATCACCCATGGGCCTACTGAGGAGAGTTAAATCTCCTTGATTTAAAACTCATAACCTATTCCCATCTGACGGTATATGACACATGAAGGAATATGACATGTGATTTTAATAAAATGCACTTTTTTTTCCATTCCATCTTCTTTTTCTCATTTAAATGATTACTCCTGCTTTTAACCTATCTAAATGTCATGATACAGGCCAAGCGTGATGCAGAAGTTTGTGTTGCTGTTAACACATCCTTTTCTTGCTCGATAAATTTTCAAGCTAGCTTTCAGTTTGATTCTCTCAAAAATTTCTTTAAGCTACTCCAGAAAACAGTATTTATTTTTTAAAAATATGTTTATTTGACCCTTTAGTTTACAATCACTTGTAAGAAGCTTCATGTAGAAAGTAATGCTACAGTTCTTCATTAGCTTACCTGTTCATCCACCTGCTGGTACATTCCTACAGGGCATTTCTGTTGATGGTTTTGAGTTCTGCATGTATTTTTTGTCACCATGAGTTAGCAAATATGCTTTCATTCACAAACTTTCAAAAAAATAATGATTTAACATCTCAGTACATTCTATAGTTATCATGATCTTCTGGTTGTTAAATGCATAAAAAATCCCAAACACACAAAAAAACCCCAAAACTCTGTAAGAGGCATAATTTAAACCATTTTTGTCCCTTTTGGAAGATAAAAAGTTTAAAAAAGTACACCTCTGAAACTTCAATTGATCTGAAGAACTTCAGTCATTAATTTTATGTTTCCAAATTGCTGTAAAAGGCTACATTCTTACCATTCCACTCAAAAATTCACTCCATTACTACTTTTCAAGATTCTTTTTAGACAATATATATATGAATTAATCATGTCTGATAGGATACATCCAGTTACAAAGAACTAAATAACTTAGGTAGGGAACAGCATACACAAATAAAATGTATTGTTTTCCAGAATACAAAAGGATTAATAATTGATGACAACTGATAAAAAAGATCACAGGCATTTAGAATTTCTGATCTGCTAACAGATCTTTCTTTCTTACGTACTGTTTTACAGATTTGGTTCCTGAAATCTATTATTTTTCTTCTTCTGTAGTTCTCTTAGTACTTGCCTGGAGGAAAGAAATTGGCAACAATGCTAGTTGCTGTTGACACTGACTTACACTTTCTCAGCAAAACTATTCAGTAAGAGGTACAGGGATAGAGTAACATGAAATATTTTTCTGCCATAAAGTTAACAGCTTAACAAAGCTGCTTCCAGCACCTGTTCTGCCAGCACATGAACATTCAATATAATGAGAATAAGAAATGGGGCATATTCCATTGATAGGTCTTTATCCGTTTGTCGTTGCATCCAAATCCACAGGAATTCTTACATCATGTATCTGATTTCACAACAATGAAATAACCCATGTATACATGACAGGAAGGGATATGAGTTTCTAAACTTTAAACTCAGTCTCTTTTAAAGTGCCACAATACAACTGCACAGCCTAACCATCTTGCTAAGCAGATCTATTTTTAGGCTTCTTTGTTATTGTATCTCAATGCCTACTTTTTAAACTCAGTCTAGTTTCTCTGGTAGCTGAGCTTACAAGTGCTGCCACAAGTCTCTTCCAAAGGTAAATATACATATACGACCGAGTTCTGTAGCAACATAATAATACAGTGTTAAAATACACCGGACAACAAGTCTGAAAGAAGACAAAAAACTCAACAACAGAAAAAAAAACCCCACATCTGCAGAACAGCTCAGGCGTGACAACTTCACACTGACACACACCTGTATGGCAAACTGTTTCCAAGCCGCGCATCACCCCTGACACGCGTCTCTGCCTTACACAGGGCCAGTCAAAGGAAACCAGGTACCAACTTGACTCAACGCTTGGACGAACTGACCGAGTTTATTAACTCCGCCGTGCGCCCACCGCAACCTCCCCGGCAGAGCCCCCGCCAAACTACCTGTAACACAGCCCCTATTTCCCACCCGGCCGCCTCGCCCGGATCCCCACGCCGGCCACCCCGGCCGCTCCTCGCCCAAAGCGCGGGCGCTGCCTTCCCACCCTGCCCCTCCCCAGGCCCCCGCTCCGGGCAGCGGGGGAGCCGCCCCGCCGCCCCCTCCTTCCCTCCCGCCTTCCTTCCCCCCGGCTTCCGCGGGCCGCCCCCGCCGCCACTCACCAGCTGCGCGCCGCACACGGCCACCAGCGTGCACCGGCCGCTGCAATAGCCCATGGCTCCCGGCACCCCGCGCCGCCGTCCCGCGCCGCGCCCACTCAGGCGGCGGGAGAGCACCGCCCGGCCGCCGCCCGGCTCCCGCCTGCCGCCGGCGCTCCCCAGCCCGGGACCCGCATGGGGGCGCGCCCGCCGCCCGCCCGCCCTCAGCCGCGGCCGCAGCTGCAGCTCCCGCCGCCTCGGCGGTCGCGGGCAGCGGGGCCGGCCGCCCTCGCGGAGGGCGGCAGCGCCGGGGGGAGGGCGGCGGCAGGTGCTTGCAGGAGCAGCCGCGCTCTGCCGCGCAGCCCCAGAGGCATCTGGGCTTCAAAGTTTGCCCCCTCAACTCCGCTCGCAAACCATCCGGGCTCGCAGCCGTCTGCGGCGGGGGGAGGCGGGGGGAGGAGGGGAGAAGGGAGGGAGGGACGGACGGACGGGGAGGCGGCGGCGGCGCTGAGCTAGGTTCACGCTCGCAGAAGCGAGCCCACGGCATAGCTGCTCCCCCGCCCGCCTTCCTCCTCCTCTTCCCGGTAGGGCTCAGGCAGCCCCAGCTGTGGGAACCCCTCTCCCGGGGGCTCTCCCGCGGGAGGGCGCAGAGAGGCGGCGGTGGGCGCCTCCGCTGTGCAGGGGCGGGCGCGGCGAACGCGGCTGCACCTTCCCGGGCGCCTTTGTGTCGGCGGGACACCTCTCCGCGCCCACCTGCGCGGGGTTCCCCGCAGCGCAAGGCGGCCGCCGCCGCACCCTGCCGAGGGGCTGTGCCTGTGCGGCAGCGGGGCTCGACCCGCCCGCGGTCACGGCAGGGCAGGCCGGGGGAGCGGGGCCCGGCCGCGGACGCGGAGCGGAGCCGGCGCGGCCGCAGCCCCGCGGTGCCGCGCGCTGCTGCCGCCTGGCGGGCCGCGCGCGGCGGTGCAGGGGAAGCCGCCCCAGCCGCGCTCCCGCCGCCGGCACCGGGGAGAGCTCCCAGAGCTTCCCGGGACTGCCGGGGACGCGCGGGCCCCGCCTGCCCGCCGCACCGGTGTCATCCCACCCTGAGCAGAGGTCACAGGCATAGGCAGATCAGTAGAGTCTGACCTGGAAGACTGGGAGAGATCCGAGGCAGGGGCTAGGAGCTGGAAGTTGAGGGCGAGAGAAGAAGGACAAGACTGGTCAATTTAGAAAAAAATACTAATTGGTGTCAGGGAGCTGGTTCTGCCCACCGTTATGATGAGGAACATTTGCACTTAGTGACTTGATTCGGCCTTCCTCTGCAGTTAAAAGCATTCAGAATACATAATGTTGGTGGGAAATTATGTGTCAAGATCTGTCAGTCAGGCTCCAGAGGTTTAATTGCTGTGTCATCAGCAACGAGTTCGACATTGCATTTGGACCAGGTCACTCTTACTGGGCTGCCCATTAACAGGAGTAGTTTTATCGGTGACATCAGCAATTATGAACTGGAGGAACGTCACTGGGTTTCCTGAGCACATGTGCATATTTGTTTGCAGCACAAATACCCTGTAAAACTGGAATCTCTCTGGAAGCTTAGAACCACATGTAGTTTGCTCTCACTTTGTAAGCTAGTTTGTCAAAATAGTTGGCAATTTGTCAAATGATCGGTTAAGACTCCTAAAATTCATATAATGTAATGAGCACTCCACAGGGAAGCAACACACACACAAAAATGACAGTGTTTATCCTCTGTTCCTTAAGTGCATTCTTCTGATTGTCAGCCTCTGTGCTGTCAGACACAGTATGGACCAGTAAAGTCCCTGGGCATGAGGAATACCAAACACAGTGAACATATTCACTTCAGGATCTAAGGAGGTGACTACCAGGGGTAGCTATAGCTCAGGATAAATAAAGCTGTGGAACAGCTGAGGCTCAGAAAGCAGAGACGTCCAGCAAGTGGCAGAGAATAGTTCAGGTACCTCAAACAGTCTTTAACTTCTTCAGCATATTATGTTTACACTTAGAGGATCACAGGACGGGTAGAGTTTGAAGGGGCTACAGTGGGTCATCTGGTCGAACCTCCCTGCTCCAGCAGGGTCATCCCATAGCACATTGCAGTGGCAAGGACAGTGTACCTCATTATCTGAGACTGGGAGCTGGAGAGCTAACAGAAAGGGCAGCTTGTACTCATTTGGACTCTGGTGAGGAAGCAAACTGTTCTCTCTCTGTGCCCATAGCTGATCTGGTTGTTCAGATTACAGTGGGAGGTTCCTGAGGAAAATGTGGGCAGTAGTAAAAGACTCCAAAATGACAATCTCAATGGACTCCAACAGCTTCCCAAAGCTCCTTGATCCTTTTTCTTCTCAACACCTTCTCCTATAGCTTTGCATTGCAGTAAGAATCTCAACTTGTTTGCCTTCTCCTAAGTACCTTTAAAGTAAATGTGTCTATTTCTTTGCTGTTATCCACTTCCCCCTGATCTGTGGCTTATCTGTCCTCACAAACTTCCTTTCTCCATGTTACTTTTATCTGCTTAATCTCTTTTATCAGGAGGACTCGAAGTGAGCCACAGGACTGAGCTCTCATTGGGTCAAATGCTCAGGTCGGGGCCTTTTTGAGTCCAGTCTAAGCCTGTTCTTGGGGCCCTGCAGCTTCAGCAAAATCAGCTGTGTACACAGGAATGCTGTTTTTTTTGGTTTCCTAGTTATGCTTAACAAAAGGCCTGTTATGTGTGCTCAGTGAGTAATTTCCAAATGTTCATAACTTTGTCAAAACAAAACCAATTTTCTTCGAAGGTAGGCTGTGCAGTGCTCTTCACTGAAGGTTATTCCATGCAAAACATTAACTTGTAGGTTCAAGTTGTTTCAACAGTTGATTTGTAATCATAAAGAGGGGAAAAAAAAAAAAAAGGCAGATAAAAATAGGTTTCCCTCTTTCCCTCCAGTCTTCTCAATCAAGTGTAATTTTATTCCCATTTCTAGAACTCATTTCTGGGAGGAGATGAGTTCCAAAATCTGTGACTGTCACTAATGACTGGAAACAGGAGGCCACATATTCATTTTACACTTCCAGTTATAGTAGCTCACTGCTAGTGCCTGTACACTCAGGATGTCTGCTTTTTGGGGACAAGAGGGGAACACGCCTTTTGGTGGCATAATGGTGAAAGCCTGTGTTCCCTATAGTGCCTTCCCTATGATTTGACAGGACTTACTAACTGGTTTTAAGCCTAACCCTACCCTGCTTCTTCCCTGAGCCTGGAGGAGCACCTGGGTAAAAAGGCAGCCCAAGAGGAAGGCTGCAGCTGCCAGCCTGCTGCATGAAACCAGCAGCCACAGGAGAGAACAAGGACTTGTGAGAACAAGCCGCAGGCCAAATAGAGCGGCAGGAAGGGCCACTAGTGGCTTATGGACCGTAGCTTCTGTAACTCTTTCCTTTGATAAAACCTTTATGTGAAATGCGTTAAGGCAGCACAGTGTGGGTTCAGTGGCACGTCATCCCAAGCATTCCAGCCGTGTAGGAGCTTGCTGCTACCAGCACCGCCTCCCCAAGCTGTCCCAGGTGCCAGTAAGTCAGCATGGGTTCCTACCTACTGCATCCATTCTAGTATCAAACCAGTCTGAAAATGCTTTGTAATTGATAATGTTGTCATCAATAGTAAAGGGAAAATACTGTTTCAATTTAACCAACACCTTGTTAACAGAGCAGATCTTGCTGTGTGACGTTCATGTTGATTCTCTGGGGAAAGAATCAATTAGGGGGAAAAAATAAGTGAATAAAACATAATACAAAATTACTGCAGGCTTAAGCACAGTGCAATAAAAATTCTATTCAAACCTCTAAGACTGTTGCAGTATTAAACAATTTTTTTGAACATCATCTCTACCATGAAGATTGAGTGTCAGGTACTTTTTTTTACCTCCTGCAGGATTTCAAGACTTGATTGCCCAAATGACAGTTTACTTATTTTACTGTCACATACTTTTGTGAAATGCCATAACAAGTTGATTACAGGTTTCACATTTTGCATAGTGACAAAATCATCTGTCATATAATAGTCTGATGCCTGAAAAACCATTTAACTAAGAAGCAGTTGCTACTGAAAATAATGATATTTGAAACATTAAGTGGGTTTAAATGTGTACATTTTCTAAGTAAGTCTTTGTTTTAACTGAATGAGAAGAGCAGTGTTATCCCTTTCAGGCATGAATTTAAGACTTGTAAAAGTCACCAGACAACAAGTAGCCAGAGGGTGAGATAAATTAGGAGGGGCATCATTTCATGAATGAAATGAAAAATTGAAATAGAAAGCCTACTGATACATCATAGCTTCTACAAAGATGAAAAAGTCCTTGGCGCCTATTTCCAAAACCTGTTATTCCTACCAACCTGTGCTGGAGATCTGAAGCCATGTCATGCACTCTGGCCTCTAGAAACAGGAACAGTCTCCCTTTCCCTTATGGAGAGAAATATTGGGTCTCCAGAACTGGTGTGAAGAAAAGAATAAGATTTTATTTTATTATTCAACAATATCCATACCTTAGATGAGATGTAAGTAATAATAGTTATAAGGATAATCCATTCATTTTATCTATTCAGTTTCTTGACTGATTCTAAGGGATGAGATTTTGGAAATCATGTGATATGTCATTTCTACTTAGCAATACTAACCATTAAGGGAATTTTCTGTGTATTTTATTACTGGTAATGAGTGGATAAATGTAATGGTAGAAGCAATTGCACTTCTCATGGGCAGGCAAAGGACAAGCCAGTTTTCAAAATGTGAAGGGAATAGGATGGGGAAGTTCACCAAGCTCTAGATTGAAGAAGAGAATGATGTGTCCCTGGAACTCTGTCATGTACTGATTTCGTAGACAATGCAGCCATTACATACCTGCCATTATGAATACTGGTAGAAAATCATATACATGAGGATGAATGCTGAACCTGTCTGGAGGGGTGCTGCACCCAGGTGCTCAGCTGGCCTCCTGCAGTGGGCTGCAGCACAGGGTATGGTCAGAGATAGCAGAGTAGTGTCCAAGAGTGTCTGACCTTCCTGGGCCACCAACTGTGGCATGCCACAAGTGGCAAAAACCCCTGCTCTGGGGCCACAGATCGATGGCAGCCAAGTGCTGTCACTGCATCCTTGCTGCTGAGTTTATTTTCCACACAGGCTGGAGAGACATTAAGGATGCAATAGCTTTGGCATTTTTCAGGCTGGTCCACCTTCTGTGGGACAACAGGAAAAATAGGAATCTCAGGGAAGGAGGAATTCCTTGCCATGTTGTCTTGCTTCTCAAAGGAGCATGGTTAACAAAATTGTCAGCCTGAAGACTTAACATTACTCTCCGTGGACACAGTTTGTACAATGTTTTTCTTAACTAGCACTGTAATTTTCTGTGCACTTATTAGTCTTTCTGGGGGAAAAATGTCTAATAGTGCTATCACTACTGTATTTTTAGTCAATGTTTTTTCACTTGTGGACATTAAAGCATTGTATAGGTAATTTAATATTATTGATCCTGCATTTTAGTAGATCTGCTTACAGAGGTTTGAAACATTTCATATGTAAGGTACTTTGGACATCCACACTGTAGATTTTTCTTATCTGTCTCCTGTAAACTTGTGTAACCTTTAGCAAGTCGATTAAACATTCTGCTTCTTATATACCTCATCTGGAAAATAAATGTGTTCTCATTTGGCCTAGGGCAAGGTAACACACAAGGGAGAAATCATTTTCATGGCACTGGAATTTCTTCTCACATTTAAAATTGGCCAATAAGAAGGTCAGATTATTTTTGTGACCATTGTTTTTTTCTATTTACTTCCTTGTCATGAAGTAATGGATTAATATCCATTAATATTCTATTTTTAAGCATTCTGCTATTAATATTATTGAAAGTTGCTTTTTCCTTCAGTCAATATCAAATCTAATTTTCATTTATCAAGTTTGTATTTAATGTAATCTATTGAACAAATTATTTTAACATATTCTGAAATAAACAGGCGCTGTTTTCAGCAAATATTTTGATTGAACTAAAATTCTGATGTTTGACTAACAGAAGGATGCTTTCTTTTGTGACAGAAGTGTGACTATGGTCTTTGAAATGGAGAAAAATGGAGAGAGGGGTAAAACATTGCTTGTATTCAAGGAGGAGATTTGACGGGCAAATAGAAGTAGAATGAACCATCGTACTGCCAGTCTCCAAAGCTCGGGGCAGTTGGAAGAGCTCTGGTGGTGCTCAGCTGCAGCTGAACCTTGATATTCTTTGCGAACGGAAACCCGTCAAAAGAGGGCACTGCGTTCCTGCACACACACGGCACCGGCCGCTCTTGCGGGTACATGTGGATGATGAAGATTGCCGGCCCGCAGCGCTCCGGCCTGCCCTGTCGAGCCCTGTCCCGTCCTGCCCTGCTCTGCCCTGCTCTGCCCTGCCCTGCTCTGCCCTGCCCTGTCCCACCCTGCCCTGCCCTCTCTGGCCTGCCCTGCCCTGCCCTCTCTGCCCTCTCTGCCCTGCCCTCTCCTCTGTGCCCTGCCCTCTGTGGCCGCCCAGGGCCGGGGAAGCCGGCCTGGCTGCCGAGGCCCCGGAGGCCGTGCCTAACGCAGCTTCTTTGCACGCAGGGAACCAGTGGGCGTCATGAAGGGTGAGCTGTAGGAAGGAAAAGTGAAAGGCGTGCAGCAGGTCTAATGATCTCTTCTGGACTCTGATCTTGGAAAACCCTGTTTTCCTCAGATCGTGGGTGGCCTTGGAACTCACACAGCAGATCAGAGAGAGGAATAACCCAAGTTGTGTTTGTTTATGACGTTTTAATGGCTTTCTAGGTGAAATGGAGTCCCTTTGTTTACCCAAACTGGCCTTCTGCAATAGGTGTTAGGTCTCCCTTGGGCTGACTTTTGATTGAATTAAATTCGGGAAACACTGTTCCAGATATTATTTAGAACTTATTATTTAGAACTATTCTGTAATAAATCCTAGCGATCCAGTAGAATAATAATATCAAAAAATTTACATTTTATCTCTAGTCTAAATCTTGTTTTTAAAGAAGTGCTTTTTGCTCAACTATTAACAGCACTGAAAAGTTCCATTTAGAAATCAAAAAGGTTGTTTCCTTCTCTCTATAAGCTTGTCTTGTTGCCATTTAAATATATAATCTTCTTTTTGATAACATAAAGACTTTGGTCTCCCCGTGCACTATACTACCAGGTAGATTGTTCAGTCCTTCAATCATTTTCATAGATTTATTTATTTATTTTTTTAATCCTCCCTACTGTTCAATATTTTCTAGAAATTTGGGCTGTGGAAGCAAACACAGTATGTTATTAAGGAATGTGGCATTTTCAAATGCAAAAAGCCTCATATCAGATTTGCTTTCATCATCCTTATGAAATGTCCTGTCCATCTTGTTCATCTCCTATGACCTCTGGAACTCCTTTTCTGGTTCTGTTTCCTGAGATAGTCTTCTCCATGGATTCCCTCTGAATTGCCTTGTCTTTTCCTGGCTATAGGACTTTGTGTTCTGCCCTGCTCAGATAAATGTTTCTTTACGTTCAGCTTGCCAAGTTACCCAAGTTACATAAAACAAGCAGTCCTCTTCAAAACATACCACTGAAACTATTTTTTCATCTTCATACTATATTGATAACAGTTTCCTTTGTTTTTCCTTTTATGTAGAAATATTTAAAATGGTAGATAGTACAAAGTGCTATTGACTTGTTCAGAAGTTGTTTTCCATTTAAAGTTCTAATTTGAGATTAATAATTTGCTACCTTTTTTACTAACTTAATATGCTCTATTTTGAATTCATCCTTCTAGTTTTCCTCGTTAAAAGGTTATCAAATTGAGCTCAAAAAATCAAAAGTTTTTGAACCAACATGGTTACCATCATCATCCAAACTTGTAATCTCATCAATAAAAGCCATCAAGTTAGCTTGATAAGATCTATTTTCCATAAACTCATGTTGATCAGCATAAATTATCCACTTTTAATTCTTTATTAATTGAGTCTTATATCAGCTGCTTCATCATTTTACCTCAGATCAATGTTAGAATGAGAGGTCATCTCATTTAAAATATTGGCACAACATTAGCTTTCCTCCTTTTCACTGGGGCTTTTCTGGTGCTCCAGTTCTTATTGTGAATCAAAATGAATGGTTTAGAGAATTTCTTTACCAGATTTTTCTAAAACTTCTCAAAGAAAATTCCCAGCATCTTTTTATTTGGAAATGTGTTTTGTTATTAACTGCCTTTTAATTCTCTAGAGTGACTACTGGAATGGAAAATACTTCAGCCTTACCTTAGGATAAAATTTCTCCTTTCTGATTTCCCAAACAGAGAATGAGGCTATGCACTGAGCACATATGGTTTGTCTGCATTATTATTTTTTATTCTGTATTTCCCATCTGCTAGTGCACAACCGATATTGTTCTTCTCTTTTATTTGCTTTTAATATCCTTTTAAAAAAATCCAGGTAGTCTCTCTTCTTATTGACCTTAGCAGCCATGGCAGTTCTTATCGCCTTTTCAATTTTGTAATTGATAAATCTTGATTTACTTGAAAGTGGTAACGTTCATTTTTAAATGATTGTGTATTCTTTTACTTTTTTTTCCTTTATCTATTTTCTCTGGTTCCTACTTCAATGTAGGCAACAATTGCGTTGTGGTACTATTTTCCCCCCACTTCCATTTAATTTGGTTCTTAATTCCTATAAATTTACTGATGTCAGCCGATTAAAAGCAATACAGGATCACTGTGGACTGGGCTTTGTTTTCTGTGCAAACAGCAAATCTAAGAATTTGGACTGATACAACATGATTTTTATGTAGTAGTTTGTTAGAAATTTTTACCTATAACTTTGGAATTCTTGAAGTATTGGCACCAGAATTTCTTCAGCATATGTTGCTTAAGCTGAAGTTCCTGTGATTACACAACCATTTAGTTCTCCTACACTACAGACAGGTACTCACCTGAGCCCAGGGATTCCTGCTGTGATATGGTAACGGGCAGCCAATCCCAGCTGGTACTTTGCACTTTGCCAGTTAAATATTCACCCTCAAACTTCCAATATTCATCACTTCCACACTGTCAGCACTTAGGAAAAGCCATTTTTGACATGGAGTGTCTTTTTGCACTCTTTCTCCCGACTTCTTCTTTCCTAAATAGACAGTGATTTCAGTATTCCAGTCATGCGGATCACCCAATCAAGTCTCAGTAATGCCAATGAGGAAAAATTCATGCTCATAAATGAACCATCCCAGCTCTTGTTTACTAAAAAGGCTCCTAGCCTTGAAATATAGGCAATTAAAGTTTTTTTTCTTCCTCATATTCTTTGGATTTTTGATTAATTTTGTTCTAAGTGTCTTCATTTTTTGCTAAATTTGATGGTTCTCTTCCCCTCATCCCTCCATTATTCCCACTTATTAATTTGTCATCATCAGACAACACTTGCGAAAGGACTCCGCTGCCTTGCTGCTTGGTAAATTGTGCAGTGGAAGTTCCCAATGCAATGTATGTCAAGAGGCAAAAAGTGAATTTACAAGTGCTAGTGCAAGAGTGCTGCTGGACATAGGCAGTATGATTTTTTCCAGAATCTGGCATCTTCTTTGGCCATGAGTCATATTTGCTCACAAGTCTTAGGGTACAATTTCCCACCGTGTTTCTGCTGATAGTAAGATCAGTGGCAGAAATTCCTGGTTTTCCCTTTCAATAAGGCATCCCCCACGATGGACCACCTTCCCAGAGACACTGTACAACTCTGAATGGAATTGTGCTGGAAATCAGAGCTGAGAAGTTCAGGTTTCCAAAAGCCCTCCTTTGTGCAGGCTGGGATGTTGGGGAAGTTTGCTGGAGAGCCAGACTGTAAGCTTGCAGGTAGGAGTGTGGGCTCCTGCTGAAAGTTCCCTGGTCAGAGGCCTGGAGGCAGAAGAAATACGTTTACTTCTGCACACTTCCCTTCTGTGTTGGCGGAAAGCAGGGCTGGCTGTCTGAATTTTCAGGTCCTTCTGGCTCTTAGGCAGAAATCCTCAGCACTGTTGATGGGGAAGACATAGGCAAAGAGGTCTCTCTTGTGGTGCTCCTTTCCTGTGCCTGGAAAGCTGGTACACAAAGCACAGGAACACCTTCCAGCTCTGTGGTTAACACAATTCACAAAGAGTTGAGAAACGGCTTCAGTGGATCAAGTTTTGCTGACTGGCTTAAAACGTTTATCAAATAGCAATGTCTTGTGTCTCACATTTGGCTAACAGCAAACTGGTTTATATTCACTTGAAGATGATCCTTTCTATTTATTTTTCACAAATGGTGATTTTCATCAACTATATAGAGATATATACAGAGATTTGAGATAAGTTTAATATGTGGAGATGATAGTGCAGGATGTTATTGTGTTAAAAGGAGATACATGCTGGAAAATTATTAACCTTTCGGACCCCTAAATGTATATTAGTTAGTTATAATAATAACGTTCTAACAGATTTAGCTTGGTTTGTTGTTTTTTGGGTTTTTTTTTTTGGTGGAGTTGGGTTTTTTGTGGTGTTTTTTTAATTATTATTATTTATTTTCTTTTTCTGCCAAAGTGAAATAAAGGAAGTTTAGGTCAACCTACTCCTCAGGACAAGAATTACATCTTTTGGTGGAAGAAGCTGTAACAAACTTGCCATCATATCATAAAACTGTGAAATATACTTCTTCCCTGCTGTCACCCAACTATCAGAGACCTATGAAGCTAGTTTAAGTCTTGGGTTTAATTCTGATTTTCTTTTTCTTTTTAGTAACAGGCTCCTGAAGCATCTATCAGTCTGATTATTTAGAAGTAATATTATCTGATTCTTTTTAGAAATTTAGGGTTTATTTTATTCTCTCTCACACATTGCATTATCTTCTCTTTCTTTAAATCTTTATTTAATATTAATCTCTGATATGTTTTTTCCAACATGAAATACTGGTTTCACATACTACTGAGACATCTGTAGGCTTAACCAGCAACCAGCTGAACAGTGTAGCCTTAAACTATCTATTCCAATTCTTTTTATGAAATACATTTTTTTCCTAAGCTGTGCTTTAAATATAAATTGAATTCTTCAGGACAGAGATTGAGCCTTTAACTGTATCATAAAATGTTTAATACATTTGGGCATTTATGAAATGACATTAAATAGGCTAGCCATTAAAAACTGTGTTTTTTAAGCTCCTATTCTGTATATCCTGTTAAGATTTATTGCAGAATTTTTCAGTTGCTCTTGAATTCACTGAGTATTTCAAAGGGACTTAATCTCATTTTTTTCTTTAGCCATGGCAGATGTCAGCTCTCTCAGTTTTCTTCCAATTAATGCTTTTACCAATTTTTCATGTTATGCCTTGAGGTTAGATTTGAATGAGAAGGATTTGTCAATTCCTGCAGCCACCAGATCTGGGGTTTTATTGTTGTTATTCCTATACTTTTCCATACATTTTGTATCTTTTTATTTAAGATTTCTTGTTGCTCCCTTCTTCATGCGTCTTTTACTGATGGTCCAGAGTGTTTCTTTATCTCTGGGCAAAGCCTTCCTACTTGAGAGAGCTATTTTATTTGCTTTGTGGATGCAAAACACTCATCTCTGTTTTTGTATTTAGGAAAATATATATATAGTTTCTTCTTTGGTATTGAAGTTCATGTGGTACTTCAGTTTATGCCCTCACCTAACAATACAAATGCATCTCCCATGTGTTTCCCATCCATCCCTCTAGCCAGCTACTGAGTATTACTTCCCATGCACCTGTTCTAGAAGCACACAAAGGTACACTAAATTTGACTTGATGGTTTCTGAGAATATGCTAATTTTGCTAGCATTTTTTCTATAGTTCTTTGCAAAAGCTTTCTCCTTTTTATTGACCCCCAAGAAACAGAGCAGAAGATGATAGTGAATAAGATGGTAAGTAATGTAAAAGACTTTATTTCTGAGAGTAAGAGTTCAGCACCATTTCTGCCATTATATTCAGTAAAAAGGTCAGAATAAATCTCCCATTCAGTCTATTTCTCAGGATTATTTTGCCTAAGAAGGTTTAACCAGCCTGGAGTAATCTTTCTGTACATTTTAGGAAGATTTCACATAAATAAATCATCCAGAGTAAAACTGTAGTCTCCAATTACATAGTATTCCTGTTCCTCTTCCTTCTTTCTTCATCACTTTTTCTTTGGTTCTTTAACTCTCTGATACTCTTGAATATGTTCTTTTCTCACATATTGACTCACTGTCTCTTTGGTCTCACTGCCTCTAGGTCTTGCTTCTGTCACCAAGCTTTCTTCATTCACTGAAGTTCTTTCTTCACTTGCTAAAATCCCTTCCATACCCCAAGGTTTCTTGAATGAAAAGAATGCAGAGGTTCATTTGCAGATAATTCCAGCAGGAAACTCTTAAATTGATCTTTTTTGGTAGTCCTGGGGCTTTCTTTTCCACTTATTTATTTTTCTTGACTTTCAAAACATTAGTCCGAGTAGTCTGATTATTGCTCGAACAGCACTGGGGGAAAAATTACATAAGCTGCACATTCATCATCTCTACAGGGTGAAAGGGAGGAAGACTCAGAGATTCTGGATATTTTACCACTACTGCTATTTGCTTATTCTGTCAATTTGATCAAAAAATACTGAAAACAATCGAGAAACTAGGATACTTCCGTCATGCAGGTTTTGACATTGCCAAAGTTCCCTATTACAAGTGAATCTTCAACTTGATTCTATTTGTAGCTTTCTTTCTTAATTATGTAAGAACGAGGCAGGAAATGAAATTTAAGTGAAAAAAACCCCAAATATCAAAAGTGAATACCCAAGCTATAAACCTTCATTTTTCTTCTTACAGTAAGCAACTTCCCGTGTAAATATGCAGAGTAATAAAGTTATAACATAGGAATAAACAATCTTGTTCTCCATGCCCTCTGCAAACTATATTACTAAAGCGATTTTCATTTCTTCAAACAAGATTCTAGGAGTGGATAGAGCTGACTGGGATAATGCAAATCATCACAAATAAAGGAATATGATCAGTGTTACCTTTTTTTTTAACACCAGCCTGTATGAGTTGAATTTATTTTCCCTCACTTTGTCTGCTTTATCTGTCCTTGATGCATTTATTTTGGATGATTCATTCAAGGTGATCTTTTTAGAGCATACATATGGCAGTTGCCATCTCAGTCAGCATAGTGGGACACTTTTAAGAGCTATACCAGAGGCATAGTCAGTCTCTAAGACCATAGGCTTTCCTTTCCTCCTTCATATCTCTGCACATCCACCCTACACACCATGCAATCGGCTTATGGATACATCAATTGCACAGCAATAATCTGCTCCCCTGTGGGCTGGGGCTTTTGCAAAGGAGTAAGGTCTTTTTTACATTTTTCAGATATGTGGCACTCAACCTCACAACCCTTTTTGGTCTTGCTTATTCCTTTCATGCAGGCCCACACAATTTCTAACAACATTCCAACCAAATGAAACATCTGCTTCAGAGTTCTGCCTTCATGTGCCAGGAAGCAGAAAGTAACTCAGCACTGGTGAGCTCAGTTTCTGGGCTAACCCATCTGCAGCTGCACAGAGATAGCAGCTAACATCTGGTTTTCCTTGGTTCACAGGCCCTTTTATTAGATCAGATGAGCAACCAGCAGAGGGGAAAAGTGCCTTCTTGTTGTATAGGCTACCATTTGCTGTTAGCCTGTTCCATGTATGGATTGTAGGGCTACAGAGAAATGAGTATAAAACTGGGTCTCAGAAGAGTTCACTGTCTTTGGGAGCTATTCATGGGATGTCTGGGCTTCAAAGGCTATGCCTCATCTGTACTGAAAATCCTAATCCTGCCTGTAAGAATAGCCTGTGTATGGTTCTTTTTTACCTTCTTGTTCATGCAAATGAAGTAAACAGATACAGGTGAGAGACCAGAAACACAGAATAGTTAAGGTGTAAGTATTAGAAAGCTGCCTGGATTTCTTCAGTTGGCAGAGCTGAGATGCATAGGTATTTGAGATTGACTGCATACATTTTCCTATATTCAGCTGGTGTATCTTAAATCCGGGTGGCCAACAGAGCGTAAATATGCTGTGCATGTGCATTCTGACAGCACATGTATCAGAAGAAAATCTCGCGAAAAAGCACATGAAACAATTGTCACAAAAACATTTTTTTATATCACAGCTAGTCTTCTGCCAGCAAGATGCCAAAAAGAGTGTTAAAAATACTGTAAATATTCAGCTCAAAGTGTGTTTACATTTGCAATATGTTCTTTTATGTGAAAGAACAGAGACAGAATGAAAGGAGAATCCTCCCCTTGGTAATGACTATTTTAATGTCTGCTCAAAGCTTTGTAAATAATGCAGCACTATAAAATTTAGTCATAAGAAGTAATCATTATCTCTCAATGAAAGAGAATAATTTTTCCATTTGACCTGACATATAAATGTCTATAAACATTATATTTATCTTTCAGGGTGTTCCTTCTATTCATATGGTAATATGAGCAATGCAGAAATTTCTAACATCTCAGAAAATTACCCCATAGTACACCCAGTTGCCTGTATTTTCCAAAAACTGCAGTCTTGAACAGGGATTTTTATGCTTCCAACAGATTGGGTCAAAGTCAGAACAAACAGGCACTGGAATCTTCTTTTGATTGCTTCTTAACTTCCTTCATCAGTGGCTGCTAAGAGATAGTGAAACATGCTCCTGTTCAAATAGGCCACAACCTCTTTTCACAAGATTCTCAGATGTTTCCTTGAGTCACAGCAAGAAAAATTTGGAGGATAACATTACAACTTAATAGAAAACTTTTAAGTATGGCTTATTAATAGGAGTAAAATAAAATAAAAAAAATTGAAAAAAAAAGAAAAAAAAAGAAAAAATAAGCAGGTGTTTATTCAGCAATTTTATGTTACAGTGTCTTGAGAGAGAGGTGGTACTTGATGACTGATACATTGCCAAGGGATTTTATCTTCTTGTTTATATGGAGTGTGCTGCTGTTAAATGGTCCCAAGACATGATACATGCTCTGTGTGCCAAACTGGGAGGTATTTTCATTCTGTTTGTGGCATAATGAATAAAAGTGCACTTTTTTTGATACATTGCTTACAGTTAGATATCTAGGAAAGGAAAACTGTAGCAAACAGCATGATGAAATACACACCCCCAATGTAACAAAGGATGCGTCTGGGGCTTCCAGGTTTTTAATTCTCAGGTCAATCTTGAAGTACATGTTTAAAAGCTTAAAGATTTCCATTTGAAGTAAGAAATGAAAGATGGGGTATGAGTCATGAGTGCTGCATTATGACTCAGGCTTGGAGTCCTGATTTGTAGAAAGAAAAGCCCAAGCATAGATGCATCATTTTATCCTCATGGGACAAGAGACGGCCATGCATCACCTGTTCTCCAAATTTTCTTCTCCCAACACTTCCACACGTGCTCCAGTTTCTCTGCAAAGAAATGAGTGCACTCTTCAGATGGGATCTCTGATGCATTCCAAGCAAGACCAAGCAGCATGCTGCAGGCCTCAGGGCTCCACATGCTGTGCAGCAGAAGACGGGAGAGCAGCACCCCAGAGAAGTCATTAAGTCCTGCCTGTGTATTTATGAGTGCTTTAGGGAGTTGCAAGTTAAGATGAGAGCACACTGAAAAGTCTTGCTTTACTCTTATTATCTGAAGATTTCACAGGTTTGTTTTGTGTCAATGTTGGTAACCAGAGGGAACAACCTGGGCTGCTAATCAAGATTTTTCCTTTTCAATGCCCTACCTCCAGAGTAGAGCACTGATAGCCTCAAAAAGAGCCTCAATTAAATGTCTGAAAGAGTCAGGTTCTGTATAGATCACAAAATATCATTATAAGCAACAGCTTCTTAGATCTTTCATATGAATAAAAAAATCAACAGGAAATACTACAAAGAGTGGATTATCTGAAATCTTGCTAATAGCCATTTTCTCACAGTTGTCAGCTGGTATATGAAAATGGAAACAAACAATCAAAAAATGTCCTTCTGCAATTAGTCTTTTATAAATTTCATTTAGGAAGGTAGAATTGGTCATTGTTACCGTACAAAATGTGACCCAATGAGGAAAATGTGATTGCATGTATCTTGTATATAGCCTGGCTAAATAAACTTTTTCACCTCTGTTAATCACATAATTTCATATTTTGCTTGTAGCTACTAGGTCTTGTAAGACTAATGTGAAGAAGCATCTATGCACTTCCCTGTTGTCAAGGAAACTCTTGTAATCACCAGTTAAACCACAGCAGTAAGATGTTTCCCATGTTCAAGGTAAAAATGGGACATTCTGCAAAGAGTCCACTGACAAGAGTCCTTACCTGGGACAAAAGATACTTCCTGCTTCTGGTTCCTGTTCCAAATAATTTTGGTGTATTTTATCATAGTATTGTTAAATATGCAATCTTGGAAGCAGAGAGGTCTAAATCTCCAACTCCATCCTGAGAACTGTGCTGGATTTCAACTAGAATTTTACATTAGGGACCACAAACTCTACCTAAATAATGTGAAAATAACATGAATATAATTACAGTTGTGTTTTATTTTTTCTTTATGGTATAATTACTTTTAAAACAAAGAAAGAGATATAAAATGATATATTGATTTTATAAGAGAAAAGTCATGAAATGAAAAGATAACCTATATACAGCTAAGGTTACTGAGATGGCTCTTACTGAATCAGTGATAAATCTTTTTTGGTTTTGTTTCTAAAATAAATCATAGAATAAGTGGAATAAATGGCATATTCATGATCTAGGAGACAGTGCACTGGATTTTGAAGGGGAATAAATACTTGCTTGACATATGTAAAGAGCATGCATTAATTTGGGACATAACTACTCCTCTTCTGGCATTACTTCAAATTACTATTTCCAGACATCTCTATACTAGGACTATATTGAAAAAAAAATAAAAGTTAAGGCAGGTATGAAAAAAGTATTTTGAAGTTTTTTAGCAGCTTTGAAAAAAAGTCACCAAGGAAAGTGACAGATCATATACAGCATGGATTTAGAAAGCACAGACACCCAGATCATTTAATAGCAATGAAAAATCTGGCTGATATCAATGCCCAGTTTAATTCAGAATTCATTCTTTTTCTCCCCAAAATTTTAAAAGAATCTAAATCTGGAACCTAATCCAGTGAGGGTGCACACAGATGCCAATGTTTCAACAGATAGCAGTAGACTAAGTGTAAAACTCAAAGATGAAACTGAGTCTAACATTCCAGATGTGGTTATCACTAAGGTTTATGGTTGACAGCTTTACCTCCTTACTTGTGTATATTCTGATTTTGTAAATGAAGATCAAAATGCATTCTGAGAGTCACTTGGAAATGTAAAAGATGTGTTATTTAAAAGAAACAACCCTTCAGAGAAAAGTCAGAGGAACAAGATCATTTTTCAATTTTTTTTTTTTTTCTAATGTAACTACACTGAGCAATGGTGTCATTACTAAAATTGATTTAATTCTAGAAAACGTCTGAAAAAAATGGTCATGCAGTATCTCTGTAGTCAACAGAGATCTGGTAATAACAACAAAGAGAAGATATAGATTCATTTACTTACCAAGTAAACTCTGTCGACTACACAGATTTGTTTCCTTTGACAATTAAGACAGGGTTTTTTAAGCAACAATTTCATATATAGACATTCACGTTGTGGAAATTAAAGTTTGGGTCAGGGAAAGATGCCTGAATCTGGGAAAACTACATTTCTGACTTAAGGTTATGTACATAGAACATTTTTCATGTTTTTCATGTTTTCTGCTTCAAATCAGGAAAATAAAATGTCTGGAGAAAAGACCACAGGGAAATTATCACAAATATAAATGCCTTTCAGTCTGTGGCGCATCAATGGAACTAATATGGGAGCTTGGATGTTTTCCTTTCAGGTCAATTGCCTGCAATCTGGCCTCACTCAGCTTCTCCCTGTGTGCTGAGATCAGATATTTTCTCTGTGAATAGGCTCAGATCAGTCTTGTTGCTTTCCTGTATGCAAGGATATACTATGACAAGGGAGTCTTTGCATTACACTGTTTTTGTACTGGGGTGATGAGTATAGAAAAAGAACACCTATACAGGTCACATTTCCTCAGACATGGTGTACATGCTTCTGTAATACAGCCCAGAAAAAAAGAGTCTACTTTTTGAGAAAAGAGTAGCCAAATTGTAAAAAAACCCTATGGGCATTCCAAGTCCAAAATCTGGAGAAATTGATTTTAAACTGGAAGAGATAACTAAGTAAGTTATGCTATAATAGCCCATTAGATTATAACAATATGTTGCCTTTTAGATAACTTTCAGTTTGCTAATTTGAAAATTGCAACCATATGAAAGCTTTCAGAGTGACAGCACATTTGTTTGTAGTCTGGTATTTGAATATGCCAAATATTGGTTCTATTAAACTATTGTAAAGCTAAACATCTACTTCAGACACATTTTCTTTCTGCATGAACACAAAGGCATAATGTACCATGTTTTGCTGATATCTGCATGATTAACTACATTTGTTTTCTATTTACCACAGAAAGCTGTGCTCTAGAAAATGTACGTGAAACATTCAAGCTTTCACTTAGGGACTTTTCTCCCTGTATAATGAGCAAAGAGTAACAGAGGTCAGTAATCAGAAATCTCTAAGGACACCAATTTTTACGGCCTCATTAGTAGGGTCTTAATTAGTTGTCACCCAAGTTAGCCTTGACTTGTTAAACTCATGCAAAATGCACTGAGGAGCATCTGATGTGTTCTCAAAATGTCACATCTTGTATACAGGCTCTATTTCATGATACTTCTGTTTGAAAAGGTTGGTCTAAATGAAAGACAAGGGGATTTCTGACCCCTTTTATATCTTTTAGTAGAGTCTATGGATTTGCCTTTATTTCATGAGGAACACAATATTATTTTAGAACATTTCACATAAGAATATTCTCATTACAAAAGCAATTTCTTATATATATGTGTGTATATGCATATTTATACATTCTTTATCTTTCATGTTCTTATCTTTATATGTGGGGGTTGTGTGTGTATATACATCTGTGTAAAGAGAAATCTGTATATATTAGAAAGGTACCTGAGAAGTGATGTTCTTTAATGTATAAAGTCACAAGGTGCTAGATTATTTTCTCATGAAAGTGCTTCTTTTCCATAGTTGTCCTCATGTTATTATAAATAACTTGCTATTTCCAGCCTAATTAGTGAATGTATGTCTGCCTTGAGCAAGCTGACTTCTCCCAGTCTAACTTATTCTGTGACCTTATTTACACACACACATGCACCAAAAAAACCAAAACAAAACCAAAACCAAAAACCCAAGCCAAAACAAAACAAAGGAAAAAACCCCCCAAAACCGAAAAAACAACTACAACAAAAAAGTGTGCACACACACATTTTCCAAGTAAAAATGGGTTTCAAAAATGCCTTGATGAGGAGTAATTATCTGTTTACATGTCTCCAAGATCTTGGTAAAATGGAGATTTAAAAACTCAAGTAAAGAAAAGATTCATAAAATTAGTGGATATTTGAGGTGCCTTTTCTGGCTCTTAACCTTGGATTCCATGTTTTGGAAGAAGAAACTTCTGTACAGAGAGTAAGTTCTTCAAAAATCTACACAACGGTTGGAACAAGCTGTTTTACTTCATATTACAATTATACACAAGCGTCATTATGATTATAATGGTGTTATTATTATTACAGTAATTTCTCAATTATAAGCCGCACCTGATTATAAGCCGCCCTCCGGGTAGCCGGGTAGAGCATGGGATTTGTCCATATATAAGCCACACTCGAATATAAGCCGCAGTTTTTTTGTTGGTTTTTTTTAAGCGAGGATCCATGTTCAACAAATTAACGAATTAGTAACAGAATCACACCAGCACGGGGTTTGGTGTCAGGTGCTCAAGTTGCAACAGTTTTCATAGACCAGAGAAGCCTTTAAAGGCAGCCCCAGGCGCCTTCCCCGGCCAGCTCTCACTTCCGGGTTGGCATTTCGCTGGGATTTGTCCATAGATAAGCCGCACCTGAATATAAGCTGCACTACTAGGGTAGGCTGGATTCTTCAATGAAAAAGGTGCGGCTTATAATCGTGAAATTACTGTAATTGTTATTGCTATCTCCTAATAGACTTCTGAATTACTTTGCTTCCTGATTTTTGTATGTCAGCAGTGACCTTTATGTGTCAATGGACGGATGAGAAATTTGAAATGAAGGCAAAATATATAATACATTTGTTTTAATTATATAGATTCGTATAAAATAGTTATGGGTGACACCAACTGTGCTAATTTTTCTCTTATAAATGTAATTTTGAACAACTTAAATTAAGAAATCTCAAAAGATTTTCTAAAGAATGCTACCATATTGCTTATGTAAGTCACAAGCTATGGAGATACATTAAAAAAAAAGCTACATTTGAGACCACAGGGTTTTGGTGAAAGGATTTTTTTGCTTGCTGCTTCTAAATAATACTTGATCCTCATTGGACAAAAATTTCCCCAATGTATTTTCTGACTGTATGTCAGCTGCCCCTAAAATAGACTGGCCATACATTCCTTTAAACCTTTAACCAGCAGTAGTAAAACTACCTGTGAGATGAAAGAGCTGTGCTGCTTTAGACAGTAAAATAGCTTTGACTATTACCAGCATATGACTCACACAAAAATATGTTACCCTCTCTCCTCTTGACTGACTCGCCAGACACCCTAATGGAGTGGGTTATAAAGGCAAGGGAGAGAAGTTCTCAGTGAAAGCATAGGTGGAGAATAAATTAAATCTCACTTGAAATAAATGAGTATAAGAGCCCTCCACCTGCCCCATCATCATCTGCTGCAGTGACACAATGGGCACTTAGATTCAGTGATGAAAAGTAGTCCCCTGGGTTGCTGAGGTTTTAGGTGGAATAATAGTTGGTGCAATAATACATATTTCTATTAAAAAACGTTTTTTTTCTTTTCTGGGGACCCCAGTGATGTCTTGCCAGTATCTTGAAGGGATTCCACTCAAAAAATATGCTCCTAACACTATGATGAATTATTTCAGTAAAGACTTTGATTACTGAGTAAAAGCAAAGTAGAGGAGGTGTTTTCATTTGCTTGTTTAGGTAGAAATACTTTATTAGGAAAAAGGTATCAAAAGAAAGAAGGATTCACTATTAATAAGCAACTAAGAAACACTAAGTTGCATTTTTTGTCATATGACTTGTTCCTGAAAATATCTCTCATATTTTTATCTTGTACAACAATTGACAGGTGGTATGGTTCAAAAGATCTGATGTGTTAGGACAATTTGTAGTACAATGACTCAAGATCTATTTGGTCATAAGAGCCAAAATAAAAGTATTTGTTCCAAGGTAGTGATCTGTGTCTAGGAAGTGAAAAAGATTCCTTTCTTCCTGCATCCTGGCACTACCACAGCATTATTATGTAATTTTATGTATTGTGCTCTGCAAGTAAAAATACCCAGTTGTTGCTTCCCTATCAATCAAACATTTCTGTGGGTAATTATCTGACTCCTCTTTAAGAGCTGGCTGAGCTGCTGTTTTGTGGATCCTGCTAACAAGTCTTGAGATAGAACTTTTCTTGTCCTTTCAGACTGCAGAAGGGCCACCAGCTATGGGAATGGTGTTTGCAGCCATGCACAGTCACACTCATCCCCACTGTTGATTAGTCACCAATTTTTCTGGCAGATTTTCAAAATTCAGTTGATTTCTGAGGCTGGAAGAACTCTTTCACTCCTGCATCTAGTTCTTCTAGCCTTCCTTTACAGTCATGAATTAATTCAGTTAAGCAGCAAATTGTAGTCATATACTTACTGAGAGTTATTGTTTTTTTATAGCTTAATTAGTGTAGTTAATTATATTTTATAATTATACCATGTTTTGTTTCTGTAACAGGGAGGTCATATTATGTGTAGTCAATCAGCTGTAGAGTTTGGGCTAATGATTATTTAATTATGAGAATCTTTTTTTTTTCAGTTTTAAGTCTACATACGGACAATAAAATCTGGGGATAATGTCCTGTATTGACCCATTTTTTAAACCGCTCTGTCATTTAAGACTCATTATTTTGTTGCTCTTTTGCTGAAGATGAATACATTTAACATTGAAGTTTTCTCCATGATCTCTAAAATCCCACATGGGAATCCCAAGGTATGAAATAATTGGATAATATGAGGATTTTTTTTGCTCACTTGCTTACAGATGAAAAAATAAATGCAAGAATTGTTGAGCACACTTTTTTTATTTTACTGTGTTAATGTTCTATTAGTCTTTTATTACATTATGTAGTGAAGATTTTTAATGCTCAGATGTAGAAGTTAATATGCATGGTAGTTTGATAAAAGATGTAGCAAAAACTAATCAACTTTTAAAGTTATCTTTTATTTTATTAGTAGAACAAATCATGCTTTTGCATCCATATGCATGCTGATAAATACACCAGCATAAAAAAATCCACCTCCCTGAAAGAATCTCAGCATACAAATGTGACTTTGATTCAGTTTGGGGAGTAAGATTTTAATTATGCAGTTCTTCAAATTCAGCTGACATTTTTGATTGCTATTTCTGTTCTATTCTCTTGATGATTTTGATCGTGATAAGGTTTTTAATTTCATGACTATATAGCACTGGTGAATATGACACTTTATTCTTTTATGAGAAGAATTCTACAAAAAAGAAATGTACTCTGAAATCTCATAACACTGAATTCGTCATTTATGCTATGTAATCTTTTAAGAGAAGTTGTTATGATAATGTATGCTGATAGAATCACATGAATGGATGAATCATTCAGAGAAGGTCTATCAGCATAATAGGTATAATATATTTTCAGAATTGACAAAAAACTTGTAAGCAAATTCACCTAGGATGGCTTTGCACTGCAGTTCAGCATACAGGTTTGCCATAACAATGCTTGTCTAATATCTTGCTTATCTAATGACAGAGTGTCTCACATTGTTTGTAATATTTAAACTTTTTGCATTTTTATGCTTCTGAAGACGATAAACTTTACATTTAAAAGCAGGAAAAATATTCTTATGAAAGATAAGCAATTAAATAATTACAGAGTTCTAAGTCTCTTGAAACTCTTTTGATGCTATTATGCCAGCACAGCTGAGTAACTGCTACAGAGAAAATTCCAGAAAATATAGTAGATAGTAGCCATGCTCTTTTCAGCTGTTATGATATAATTTTTAACTGTTTTTCAAATGCAAAGAAGCTATTAATGTGTATTTTGTATTTTTTTCATATAATGTTTGTATTTAGTATTTCCCATATTAATAAATTCTCTTTGCAGGTTGTGAAACACAGATTTTTGTTAGTGTATAATACTTTATTTTTTAGTCACACATTTTGGTTTCAGTCAACTAAACATTTTGTGATTTGAGCTTATGACTCATGTATGAACAACAGTGACCTCATGTGGCTATTGCTTCAGGGATACATGTGTCAGGCAGTACAAAAGGAACACATATCTTCATGGCAGGAATATAAAAACATTAAATTATGCCCACTGTGGTTCATTATAGTTATTTTTCTTTTTGTCTTAAAACAATGTTAACTACAATATGTTCATTAAATATTCATTACTTCTTGAGAAAGGAACTTGATGAATGCAGTCATGAATTTGGCCAACAAACTCTTATAAATAGTTAAGATTTACCAAATACATGCTCAAGACGTTCGGATTTCTCCCCTGATAACTTTCTTCCCTGATTATTATTTAGTGACCAAAAAAGCCTCTCCTCTCCTCTCCTCTCCTCTCCTCTCCTCTCCTCTCCTCTCCTCTCCTCTCCTCTCCTCTCCAACTATTTTTCTTTTTACTGAGAAGATATTACATTAAAGCATATTGATTCTTTTCCGCAATTGATGTCAAGCATAGTTATTAGTTAGGGAAGCTTTTAGACAATACTGCGCCTGTTTTAGAATAAAATATCAGAGTAATTTAACACACCATGTCTAAACAGAATTAATATTTTAGCATGAAAAGCACAACAAAGTAGATGCCAAGGTCTTCCTTGCATCAGCTGGTAGAGAAGTCATGTTTAATTCACATCTAATGTCCTGCTTATTTCACCATTAACAACCACAAAAGAAGTAATTCTGGGGTTTAGATTTGGAGGTTTTTTGTGTTGGTGGATTTTTGCATCTAGATTGACTGTATTCATCCATTGGATGGATGGATGGATGGATGGATATACAGAATGTGAATCCATGTATCTATAGAAAATGACTGTTGGACAGTACATAAATCAAAGATTCACCATCTGTGGTATGAATACACCTGAACTGACCTAATGGAGAATGAATGAAGTTTGACATGACTGATCAGCACATCAGTTTTTGCAACCATTCTTCAGAATCCAGGGAATTAATAGAGGAAAAAAAAGAGAAAAAAGCTAGTCCACAAGAAACCAGCTCTAACTAGGAAACTCAAACCAACTTCACTGCTTTGCAGACACTCAGTCTAATAAGGTGCTAGTTGGACCTATCTGTATTAACATCCTTAGTTGTTTTGGTGCCAGAAAGAAGTACCAACTTGGGACTTGCACCATGCAGAGGGCAGACTACTTCTGGACGTGAAATATTTCTACTCAAAAATACATCCCATAAACTGGAGCACAAAGAAGAATAGCTGGCTTGTGGAAGAGCAAGAAATTTGTGACAGCCACCCGCAGGGGCTTTCTTCATGATGGCTTTCCAGAAGACCTTGACTAATTGGAGTAAATTTGGCTGAGAACCACTGTGATGATAAAAGACTGGAGCACATGACATATGAGAGGATGTTGAGAGAATTATGTTCTGAATGGTGTTCTTACTGCTCTCTTTCAACATCTAATGAGAGTGTGCAGAAAACAAAGGAGCCAGACTGTTCTTAGAAGACAGCAGTGAAGGGACAACAGTCCCAAGTTACAACAGGAGAAACTCTCAATAGGTGATAGAAAGAGCAACACCAAAGTGAGTGCAGTGAAGCACTGGAATGAGTTTCCCAGAGAGGCTATGAAATCTTGCCCTGAACCATCTTCCCTAAAGCTGCTGGTACTTTGAGAAAAGATGGCCTCCAGAGGTGGAGAACAAAATGCAGGACTGTTTTAATTGGGTGTAACAGATTACAAGTTCACAAAATTTTCCTGACTTGAAGGAGATCTGCATCAGCTCCATAAAACTACTGGATTTGGATAGAACATTACTGAAACTGATGAGTTCAATGATTTTGGTTTACCAGGAATAGTGTAAGTGCTTTCAAAGGAGGCATCTGAGTAAATAACAATCCCAAATCCTCGATACAAAGAACTCATTTCCACCCAGTTAAAAAATAGGACATTTCTTATTTTCTTGAATAGGTAGATATATGCATATGAATATGTGTGCAGGGAGAGAGAGAAAAAAGAGAGGGAAACAAATAGAAAATCAAAAAGCGGACTGGAAAGTGTCATGTCTGCACTGTAAATCTATTTGAAAAGAAAGTTATAAAATCAGTACTCTGACTGAAAAATATTCAGCAATGTGAACAAGAAAACTTTATGATGATTTAATTTTTCTCATATTCAAGATAAAGTTATGATTGCATTCATATTAATAGAATATTGAAAAAAAGGCTTGTTTCCATCAGTAGATCATTCTCAGAATTAGAACTACCAGGCTGATCTTTATTTTATGGATAGTTAGGGAGGAAATAATAATGATATTTATTAGAAATGAAAAAAACTATCTCCATACCTAAATTCTGCAACCAGCTGTTTCCTCAGCTCCAACTCAGACAAGTGAATTCTGTAATTTTTATTCAAACTCTCTAATTTTAAGATGCTCACAGTATTTATCTAGAAAGTGCTTCTTTTAACAGCACTCACAAAAGCTGTTGTGAGGCAGTGGCCTAGATTATGCATCTGCCTTGGCAGACAGCTATGAGCTGCTGAATTCCAGCTGCAGAGAGAAAAAATGTAAGTTGCCAAAAATATTAATCTGTCTTTTTGGCCAAAAAACATAATGAAATTTGTTTTATATGAATGCCTGCTTTCCTTTTCTTTCTCTGCTTCTTGAGCTAATGCTCTTAACCTGGGAGGGAAAGATTGTGCGAGAGTGACTGCAGAGAAAAAGGAATAATGTTTCTTTTTTTTGTTCTTTCTGACTCACAGTACAAATCAGCCAAATCTGGCAACCATTGTTCTGCTAAATCACGAGGTTTTGGTCTAACAAGGATTCCTATAAATTAGTGGAATTTGGCCTTAATTAAGCATCTGTTTCATTTCTAATGTGTGAGAAGTTTCACAAGCAAAAATCCTTTTCTAGACCACAGTTTTCTGCAGATTTTTTAGGTTTTTGTCCTCAGCTCAAAACCATTTCTATATTTACTACAACCTTTGCAGCAAGAGACCCATCTGAATTCTAAGCTAACTGATACCTTGTTCTTTTAAGTGGTGAGATCTTCTGCCTGCCAAGTTTTCCATGTCAAAGCAGTTAATAGTTAATAGTCAGGCCCTTTAGTTGGGAAGGTTCTACCTGATGAGTAAGAGAAGTGGGATTTCACCGTGTGTTTTACAAAAGAGCTCCTACATACATTTATTTACTGGCTGCTGGAATGCATTTCAAACATAAGAAGAAAGACTCAGAAGAACATAAGCATAAAATGATGCTCTGAGAGAGCGTCATTCTTATGTCTAAAACCATCCATCTACTGCAAGACTGCAGGTCTTTTCTAGATGTGAAACTTTTAGAAATAAAATAAAATTAAATTAAAATGCATAAAATAAAATATAAGCAATAAGTCATATCTTAGCAGGCTAACAGGAGAAAGGAGTTGTTCTCATCTAGACTTCCTTTCCCATGGAAGGCTGAACCTGATGGTCTTTGAGGTCCCTTCTAGAATGGCCTCTTCTATGATTCTATGACCCTGTGACTTTGAGTTATCTCTTAAAAATTACAAGGATAATTTTTTCACAATGAAGTCACTTGCAAAAATTTTTTGACTTCAAAAGAAACACATCAAGGCCAGAAATTTGTAAAAATACATTTCCAGACAGAATAGAATGTAAATATAGATAATGAATTGAATAGAATGTAAATATAGATAATGAATTGAAACTTCGGCTGCAACTTTAGCCTTGAAAACAAGCAATTCCTTCTGAAAGTCTTGAAAATTCTTGCAACAGTAGAGCAAGTTGACATCACACAAGCATAAATAATGACTTTTGCACCAAAGAATCAAAGCATCAACTGTTTTAGTTCCAGAATAGGGGGAAAAAAGAGGACAATCTTCTTTGTCTAAGTGCATTATGAATTAAAGTTTATTTTTATACGCTTATATTCTTTATATGTTTATATTGCATTTTTCATTTGCAATTGCTTATTTGATCCATAAAATTATCTGAAGAAAAATTGACCATACTTTTAGGGCAGTACGCAAAAGTTACTTAAGAGATGGGTTGATGCCAAAAGTGAATAATTTGTTTCAATATTAAGAATATAGTAACCCTGAATCTACATAATTCCTAATTTTCCTTTTTTCCTTCCAGTTTCATGGTTAAAAATAAAACAAGTAACTGCAGAGAGGAATAGATATGAATGAATCATGCTGTGTCTGCTTACATGTGAAAGTAAATGTCATGGCATCAACCTGAGTTTATCAGAAGTAGGAGCATAGAATTTAAAATACTGGGGTAGTTTGTCCATTAAGTCCTATAAAGTATGTCTGACTGAGCACAATAGCTGAAACATTACAAAAAGAAGAATAAAGAGACAGGGAATATTCAAAACAAATAATGTTTTCCTTAATGCCACCTCTGCATTTTCAATTTTCTTTTTTTCTTTTTTCTTTTTTTTTTAATTTATTTTTAATTCTGGTGATTGGGTATTTCCACTTAATGTACTACAATGATCAGATGCTGAAGAAGCCAGCTGCTTTCACAGGCAGCAGCCATATCAACCAATCTCTTCCTGGATTGGGAGACAATTCCACAATATATGAGAAATTCCTTTTTTTTTTTCCTGTGTTATAAAGCCAGTTGAGCCATCCAGTAAAATCTTAAATTTCAGAAATATACATTTGGCTGTGTTAAGACAGTTGATATGAATAGGGAATTCTATGCCTTCAACATGACAGAAATCACAATACCTCTGTATGAGGAAACTGTTTTTTGTTTCTCATCACAAGGCTGTCACTGATGGTATAATTTAGCAGTAATAGTCTTTTGGTATGTTTCTAGATCCAGTGTTGCAAGAGTATGAAGATGGAGTCTGGTTGAGATTATTATCAAGGCTACATAGAAGACATCAGAAAAGCCTATAAATGACAAGTATGGCTCAGGAATCCGTATGATTAATGTCCACTTCAGTGAAAATGAAAAGTGTTTGATTCCTGAGTGCTGTTTATAATGATAGTCTGAGTTGATGCTGAAGACAATAGTATAATTTTAAATACCAGACAAAGAGCATGTAATGACAATTCTTCATTTAATCTTACCTTACCAGTTGTTGAAGGAAAGCTCTACATACAGAAAAAAACACTTATTTTCCTTCAGATTTTCGGTGTAATGGAAGTTTTCTCACTAATTTTCAGAAAGTTCAAATATGCTTTAAGAGGAATAAAAATTTTCAAACAAGTGATTCGCCATATCATTGTTTTGGAAGATGTCCTGTTAATGTACATTATTGTTAGTCTTGATCAAGTACTTCTATCTCAGAGATATTTCAAAGGTATTGATGAATTTAAGTAATGAAGATTCAGGTTCCTGACTCTAAAGAAAAAACTGTCCCCAATCATATGTGGGATGATGTTCTGAGTCTGAGTTCTTACTCATTTATATTTGCTTTGTGGAATGGAATGGAATGGAATGGAATGGAATGGAATGGAATGGATGGAAATTTTGCCTACATATTTGAGTCTGGAAACAGGACCAAAAAGAACCTTACACTTGCAAGTATTTCCTTTTAATCTTTGTTTTATAGTTTTAACTAGGTTTGTAAGCCTACTAAATAGGTTGCATAACAATATACCCCAATTTCTAAGAAGTTATTATCACAGAATGTCAGCCAAATCCAGACTTTTGTTCAATTCATTCATTAGCAAAGATGTCTGAATTTCATCAAGATGATTGTAATATTAATATCCATGATAGCCCTGTTTTACCAATCAATTATTTTTACAAGTGTCTGTGTTGCAGCATATATTAATCTAATTAAGAGATAATATGAATCGAACAGGACATAATCACAGGATAATAATATCTTCCTTCTACATGAATCTAAGGCATTACATTCAGAAAATAAATAGTAAAGGCACACTAAAACATTAATTTTCAAATAGATATTTCTCATTATGTGCTTCTTGCTATTTGGCTCTAATAAATTCTACTGCACCAATGTTTTTTTATAAATCTGATCTTAAGCAACATATAGGATAATTTGATGCTTGAAAAGTAAGGAGTTAAACTGCACTATTTTGCTTAGGGAAAAAAAAATAGAGAGAAAATGTTTGGCTTGAGTGAGCTCCAAGTTCTCACTTTTCCAAAAAGCTATTTCCCATTTTTTCCCCTAACTTTCCCTGTTTTAGAAATTACACACTTGGTTTATTTCTGCCTAATAAGTTTGTCACAAGCAAGTCTCATCTCACTGATTCTGAACTCACCTGGCTCTGACATATTTACTGAAATTTTCTGTGGCAGACATTATCATAATTCAATCTTTTCACTAAATATCTCTCTTTAAACCTCAGTGTTATTCTGTTGTTATTTGTATCATGTGAGCTGCATGTGATTAGGATTCTCCTTTGTAGGGTCCAAATGTATAGTGAGCAGGTAATTGATGTTTAAAGTTTAAATAATGGTAAGTGAGCAGGTCAACTAACAGTTGACAGGAGGCGTTTGGTCTTGGTTTGGTTTGTTTTTTCCCACTTTCAAATCACTGCCCAGGATATGTAACTATCGTGCAAATACCATTGTATATTTCTCATATTACAGCATAAAATGGATTCTTTTTCTGGGTCACATGCTGAGCCTTTTGGAACACAGCTCTCAGGATTGTTAGATAGCTTCTAACTTCCAGCCTGAATCAATTCCTCACCAATGTACACTAATTTGTTTTATGTCGGTTCTACCCTTCATTGTAAATCACTTTCACTTCTTTCTTGTATTTACCCTGTGAGAGAACAATTAGCTCTCTTCTCAGACTCTTGATTTTAATGGCATTTATTCTTAATTTATGTCTGGAAAAGAAAGATCTCCTGTAAAGATTTTCAGGGAAAAATTCCCTTATTTTAATATCAGTACAGAGTTCTTATAGATCACATCTGTAACACATTTTAAAGCATCTTCCCCAGAAGAGTTTGACTCATATTGATTCTTTTGTCTCCTTTTGTTCTACTTATTACACTGTAGTGCCCCATGGCTTTAGAAATCCCTGTGAAATCTCTTACTTGCCTTTATCTCTACCTTTTCTGGTCAGTATGTAGACTGTAACACCCGTGCTCCACCACATTCACAGAGCATTGGGCTTTATGTGAAGAACTGGTAGCAGGATATTACAATGCAACAAGTAATGTCTCTTCATGAAGAGTTAGTAAATAGCTTAATAATCATTATATGGAGTTTCTTTAAGAATAATAATCTAAAAAAAACCCAAAATAATGCAATCAGTTGAGTCCAAGTCCAAGTTTTCTCACTAGATGGAGAATACACAGGGTTAGGTAAAGTGTGGAATGAGGGCAATCAGATTAATAAGTGAAGAAAGGTTATTGTGGGACTAACTCCTATGCAGAATGAGAGTTGCTACACAGATGGTGTTATTCTGCATTTGCTCAGCTTGCAGGTAGACCTTAACTCCTAATTACTCCTTGCACAAAATTCCTTCCAGGCTGTACTACTTGGGAGAACTTTAAAATAAACTTCCAGAGGGACTGCAATGTGTAAATCCCTTGACTGTTTTTGAAGATTCAAAACACAATATGTGGCAACAAGCTTTGGAGTGGAAGTCTTCTAAAAGAAGAGTATTTCTAACAATTTCTTCTTTTACTTGTGATTATTCTTTTGTACTCTGGGAGATCTGTGTAACTACTTAACATACTTATTTGAAATGTGTTATTTTCTTCTGTTTTTAAAAATTTTATTTATTCTTGTTCCTTGAAAATAATCTTATTCTTCGTGGTATTATATCATTTTAAAATGAATAAACATCTAAGTTAATTAATAGAGCTATCATATTCTGTGAGTACAAGAGGTCAAACCAATGACAAATGACAAATCAATGTATAAATACTTAAGATCTGATATGCAAATATCAGCATATAGCCTGAAAATAACTCTAGAATAATCTTGGTAGAATTACTGTTCTGATAGACAGTACTACACATGAACGAGATACATTTTAGAAATTGAGATAAATTAAGATTCTTCCCTATTTAAAATCTAAAATAAAGAATAATAAAAATAATTAACATTTTCTAATCTTACTAGAGCAAAGCAGCTCCTGACACAGCATCAATTTTCTGCAGCTTATCAGCCAGCTGCTGAGTTGATGTTTTATGCTTTGGGGGATGCCTAGACAGAGAATAGAGAAGCTGCAGTACAGTTGTGAGAATGTCATTCCACCTTCTTCTTCTGCTCCATGGTCCCCTGTCAAATATCCTGAAGAGGAAATTGACCATGTGTTTTTGTTTTGGGGTACACAAACACACCTGACAGGAGTATACTTTCAGCTAAGTTTGCTACAGGAGTGCAACAGTAACCCCAAGGAATTCTTTGAAGTGTGTGGATTAGCTTCTGATTTCAGCTTCTCTGGTAAAATGTGGGAGCAAATCAATTACCACGATGAGATTTAGGATTTATCTCACTAAAGAAGTGAGATAAATATTTCTGTTCTGGGTATTCTCTACCCAAGATTTTTATTTCCAAATTTAGCCCTAAAGCGTTGTCAGACAGGTTTTGGTTATAACTTAAGTCTCTCTATGTGTGTATGAAAAAAACGTGAAGCAAATGGTGAAGGTAAAATGAAGTTAAGAATAAAGTAAGAAATGTTATTTTCCTCCTACTTCCAATAGCAGATTTAAAGAACTGAAAAAATTCTGGTTAGCTCCTTCCAGCATTTGTGTTATTTAATTAAGATGCACTGAGTAATAGTATATACATGGCACACACATGGCACATACAATAAAAGTAGCTAAATAGGCTAATTGGTAACTTAGCTGTTACAATGAAAAATGGCTCCATCTCCTGCTTTTAATTCATATATCATTATATATCAGTAGGGACTAATTTGTAAAATGCCTCACAGGCTTTGATTGACATTGACTGGCTAACTATAGCTGCCTTAATGACAGACATTTGCAATAGTCTCAGGGGTAAAAAGATCAGTATTATGCAACTTCTGATATAGCTCACTTGCACATGTTTGAGTCTATGAAGAATAATGTTACAGCCATTGAACATAATGTGGATTGACATTTTCTTCCCAAGTCATGTCATATGACAAAAGGATTCACTTTTATCAGGAGTATTTAATCTCATAACAATTATCTTCTGACACATGCTCTTCAATTAATGGGTTTGGTTTGTCAGTGCAATTATTGCAATTGGTTTACTATGCAAAATCTATGGCTTTCTAAATTCACCTCATACAGAGATTGTTAAGTCAGTATTTTACTGTCAAGCTGTTCTTTTCCTCAAAACAAACAAAGAAAACCCAGAAACAAACAAAAATACAAACAAAACTGTCTGCAAAGGACTGTGCTAAATTTGTGTCTGACACACATGAGTCTAACGAGTGTGGGACAAAGTACTACTGCATTTGATGGATAAAAAAAAATTTAAGTGGACAGGATAATCCCACCAACACATCAAGCTTCTTTACTGAAAGAAGTGAGATCCACTCCCCAGGGTCCCACATCCAAGTTCTTTAGGGTTCCATTGTCACACCCAAAACATTCAGAATGAGTTTTGAAAAATGCCCTGAAATACCATGTCAAATGAAGACAGCTAAGTGCAGATGCCATCTTCACAGTATGAGCTAAAGCATTAATACCAGCTCTTCCCTCAAATGTTTGTCTCCCTTTTCTTTATCTGTTTCTTATTTTCTTTTCTTCCTTTCTCTTTTGGTCTTCTGCCTTAAACAGAGCCTTTTTTGCCAGCTCATAGACACTGCTGAAGACATATCTTGCTGGTGATGGTGGTTTTATTAACCCTACACAGAGACTATCTAGTGAGCAAATACCTCATCCTTTTCTGGCTGACAAAAGGAACTTCTTGAGGCAGGACACCTGTGAACAAAAAAGGACATCTGTGTGGTGGGAGGTGAACATTGTGGATTAGCTAAGACAACCTCCCAGCTCTCTGTATATCCAAGAGTGCTGATGGTTTTCAGGAGCCTTCCTGTTACAGAAGGTTCACATCAATTTTCTGAAGGGTGGATTAGAACACATGACCTCTGTCCAGGCCACTGGACCACCTCTTCTCATTATGGGCAAATAAATGTACGTATCCTCAGACACCTTGCCAAAAACAAATAGGGAAAAGAAGACCCAATGCAGGACTTAAGTCTTGCCCTAGTTTATGCAAGTCCAAAGCAAGATTGTGTCCTCTTCTATTCTATAACTAGTCTGTAACTTAAAAGACAAGCTCAGAAAGAGAAGCTGAATTTTCCTCTCTTTCTTGTGGTTTGTTTTTTATTTCTTTCCAGCTACTCTATCTTCCTTTTGCTTCTGTTTATCGTATTTTCTTCTGAAGGACTCAGCAGCAACAACAACCTCATTTTAAACCACTCTTCCTTTTTTCTGCTCTATCCCAAATGGACAGCTACTACCATCCAGAAGCTATGATATAAATCTATTTCTAAAAGCTTTAGAGCAAAAGAAGTGAGTAATAAGAAAAATGTTGTTTAAAATGAGCCTTTTTTAGTTCCTTATAAAGCTTCTCTGGTTATTTCTCTATGTTTAATAAAAGTTTAAAATATTTTGGATAGTGTTTATTATCATGACACTCAAATTCTGAACTTTACTTAGCTGTCACAGTATTAAAAAGCAAGTGTTAAAAGAACAACTTTGCAAAGTCCAGCCAACCTATTCCATCTGAATTAATGCAGCACTACTATATTTTTCTAGGTTTTCTATTAACACCTTTCATTGTACTGTCCAAGCTCCTAAACACATTTTTAGAAAAAAGAAAATAAGCCCTTAAATGACTTTAATTACAGGATGGATATAAATTAACCTTGTCAAAGGAGAATTTTAAGATTTTTAAAGTGTCATCTCCTCTCTGCTTTTAGAATCCTGTTAATATGTCTTTTCTCTTGTCTCTTCCTTATCAGATTTAAAATTAGTTCCTCTCTTTACAAAATACAGGGATTTCAATCCCTCTGTCTGCATTTCTTTGTCCACCATAGAAGACAGGGTTTACCTTAGCTGGATGCGCATGTATTTTGTTCATATCTCAACTTTTTCTCCCCATTTCTGGAATTGAAATTGTGACTTTGGGAGTTTCATTACTTGAAGACACATTTCTAGGGTAAATCAAGCTCAGTTATACTCAGTGTTCCATACAAGGCAGGGCTAATTTTTGCAGTAGCCAGGAGCAGGCATGGCCAGGACACAGAAGTTAGTTATTCTATGTCACCTCATGGCATTACTCTCTTCAGGTCAAGGGTAGTGTGGCAGTGGTTCAGGTATTGCAGGTTCCCACGTAGTGAGCTTTTTTCATGGGAAAATTGTTCTCCTTTATTGTACACACTTTCATTAATACTGTTTATGTTACCATGTGTTTCTTATTTCATTGCTGTTTTCAGTAAATTGTTCTTGTCTCAGCCTATGACCTTTACCTTTTGTGCCTTCAATTGTCCTCTCCATCTCACCACAGGGGGACAAGGAGGGAGAGGGGCGAGTGAGCAAACGGCACATGGTTTGTAGTGTTTTAGTGAGAACTCTCAATTGGGAACACCATTCCTAATCCACAACAGCCTTATTTGGCACCCAATGTGGGGCATGTAGTGTTGAGATAATGACAGGTTTGCCCAGTGAGAGGACTGGGAAATATTTGATCTAAGCATTTGTTGTTTTATGACCAGAGACATTGGTTGCAGTGTTGCTTGGACTGTTCACGTGGTTGTAGTACACAACACTGTATATGTTTCCATACATGCAGCACAGGACCAAAGCTGTGCTCTTTATCAAAGCAGGGAGAGGCATCAAGATTGCTTTGTTGCTTTACTCTGTCATGTCAGCTTAAGACATGAGAGTATCAAGGCCAATGAGGTTCATTTGGGATGGGTATTAAGTGTTCCTCTCCTACCCTTACTTTGGATGCTACCTTTTGGCATTTGTTAATAACCCTACTCAGTCTATGGGAGAGAACGGGGGAAGATGATTTTCCCCAGCTTTTCCCACTGTTTTTCTCCTTCAGACCAGTTACAGCAGCTTGAGAATTCCAGTTTCCAAATTCCAAGTTCTTTGGCTGTTACGGAAAACACGCTGTTGATGTTGTGTGTGCTGCGTATTTTCAATATGGCCTGAACCAGGTTTAGAGTCAGTACAGGCAACTCCATGATTCAGGACAGAAACTTCCAGAAAGGTAATTCAGAGATCTGCCCTGAGGAAGAATAGTCATGAAAATAGGTATAAAAAGTGGAAGAAAACAGGTCGGCTTTTGAAGGGCTATTCTCTCCAATGGTTTGGAAGTACCCTGCAGTGCTCTGATTAAGTGACAGAATATTTGCAAGGAGAAAGCTGTACTTTTTTTCTACACCCTTTTATTAATGTTGTTGCTGTTACTGTTTGCTTTTTATTTCCCTACTGTTTCCAGTAAATTGTTCTTATCTCAACCCATAATGTCTACCTTCTTCTCTCCAATAGCCTCAGAGGGAGAGTGAGGGAGTAAGGAGCAAATGGCACAAGCTTTGGAATGTGTCAGTGGGAACATCATTCCTAAACCAAAACACTCAGAAAGATTAAACACTAGAAGAATGTATAAAGAAGTATATACTCTGGAACACATGGAGCTCTTTTCTTTCATAAGTATTATTATTGACTCAATTAACTTTTTGCTTCTTTTTTTTAATGGTGTATTTAGTACCAAAATGTTAAATTTCAATGACATGCCTTCCCATCTGCAGATAAGCTCTAGAAGCTGCTCTCAGCAGAAGAACAGGATCTCCAAAACAAGTTCTTACTCAGCTTATTCCCAGGGGAAGGAAATTCCAAGATGGTGAATGATGTAGCCTGAATATTTCTGATGTTTTTTAAAATATGAAAGGCAAGGTCTGGTCATTTTGTCCACAGTTAGATGAATATTAAAGTACTTGATCATATTACATAGGACATGAAAAGTGAGAACTTCCTGCATAATTCCTGGTTATCCCAGTCTCCCATTTACTGTTTAAATCACTAAAAATCTTTATCTCATACATTATGGGAGAGTCTCTCAATCATTGCTTTTCTGGGAAAGAAAATTGAAAACCACAAATACTTTTTTTTACAAACCAGACCTTTATTTACTTGTCTTCTATATAAATTAACAAAACAAATCTATTACTCTGCTGTTTACGATGAACATAATCAATAATAAATATCTATTATTATTTTTACACTAAGTGATTTTTTTTCTTTCTTGATTGATGAATACTAATTTTAATTTCTTGCATTCATTTTTTTCACAGCTGAAGTGCAAACCCCCCCTTATTTCCCACCTATCACTTTGCCACCCCTTTACGATCCTAACAGAGCAACATGGTAACCATATAGAAAGGAAGATACTGACAGCCATGTAACCAAGAGAGCAATCAGAAGTAAAATATACATGTTCTAATTTACATTCTGGAGTATCATTTATGGGAATAGATTATAGAGAACAAGAATTAAAGCCATTAACTCAAAATAATACTCATTTTGTAATGCAACTGCATTAAGTGTGTGTTTATTCATCATGTATTTACAGGAGCGAAATGGCTGATTTGAGGGCAATAAGAAGACTTGGGGAGAATACTTTGGCAAACGCTAACAATACTCTGAATGCTCTTAAATGTTAGGATAACAGGAAACTTCAAAGTTTGCCAAACATTTTCGGGAAACAAAGGAACTCTATTCAAAATAGAGAGAAATACCTTAATAAAATGAATCAATGCATTTAGTTATCTGAAGACTGGTTATTCGTAAGGCTCTTGGGAGAAGAGCAAGAGAAGACTTATGCTCCCAAACTCAGATATCAGGTGTATCAAAATTTAAAAGATTGTTAAAACAAAATTTAAAGGTTTTCTATGTGCCAGACAAATTAATGTGCCAGGCCATGATGTCTCATAGGAATGGTTCCAAAGGCTTGGAAGGTTTTAAAGTCACTGTAACAGATACATATAGCACTTAAAGCTATTAAACATGTCTCAAATGTAAGATTTTAACAGCCAACAGGAAACTGCTTTTCTGAAAGAACAAATAAGAAATATTTGTTTTTCTAGCCATTGAGGCAGCAAAACCCTGATGAAAACTCAAAATTAGCAAACCAGATACAGAGTGTAGTGCAGTGGGTATTGCAATGAACACCTATTGGAAAAAGAACAATAATTTCTCATATGACAATGCTAAACCCTGGCCCTAACAGGAAAATGTCTTCCCCATTTTATCATCTCATTCTCACAATCACTGGAGAAAATTCAGATGGGATTATATACTGGTTATTCCTTGAGAGAGAGGAAGGGATGGGGGAAAAAACAGGCCAAGAGAGCAGGAGGTTGCAGTGATTAGTGGAAGGGATAAGGGATGGGAGCAGCTTTTCTCAGTAGCATTTATCACTGGAGGCTGCACTGAATTTCAGGAACTTGGATACCCAGGACTTGGCCATATCTAACCTGAGGCAACAGCACCACCAGTAGGCAAAACCACCAAAGACTGGACATGAAATTGAGGCAAATTTCACTGTATGAAAAAGAGAGAATTAAATGTGTGCTGCATATAGCCTGATGATACTGAGACTCTGCGCCAAGCAGCGTGCACAGCAAAAATAGGAGTACATACTCATCAGCTCCTGAGCATGGAATACAGAAGGCAGTGAGTAGGATGTATGTGATGAGAGCCAGAAGCAAAGTCCAAATCAGGAGTTCAAGAAAAGAAAGAGTAAAGGTATGTGTTCTGTGCTTCCACACCTTTGTTGTAGCTGATACAAAAAAGCCTTTGCTAAATGCTGAAACAGCTGCACTACTTCTCCATGCTCCCCACTAAATCCAGAAAGTTGAGAAATCTGAACCAATGTCTTTGTTGCACAATATCCTGCCAATATGCAAGACCAGGTCTTAGCCCATGAACATGGAAAAGAATTGTGTAATTCTTAGTTTATTTACTTGAAGACATGATAAAAACAGATAAATATATTATGCTCCATCTGAAGATCATGGCTGCCATACACAATCACATTTCCTTTCAGTTTTGTACTTTCACTTTGTAGTTTTGAGGAACATATTCCTCGTATTAACTCAGTATTTAATTAATTTTGTAGCAGAAAACAGAGTTCAGTTTGCTAAATCTTTCTATTCATGAAAAGAAAAAAACCCCACGAACTATTTCCAATAGTTTGAAGTACTTTGTGCCCTTTCTTCAACTGCTTAATGAGGATTAAATTTTACTTCTTGAAGACAGTAATGGATGAAAGAAATGCATTTAAAAATGCTTTTGTTAGCAGTTTGGGAAGCATTTGCACGGTAATCAAATAGTGTGGTAGCAGATGAATCAGAACTGATTTATAAACAGCTAGTTCTGACACCAGTACCTCTGTAATGTAGCAGTACCTGAGTTCAATCTAGTGGCATGATCTTAGCTGAAATTTCCTTTACATAGGGTGATTTTTCCAGTCTGTTGTTACTCTTTCCTTTCTGCTGTGTTATGACAAGCTAAATAATCCCTGAAGACGATTTTTTTGTAGGAGCTTTCCTAATGCTTTTACGGCACCACAGTTTTCTTTCAGGCAGAATGACATAACCTTCGTTATTATTTTTGTTTATTTTTCAGTTTGGAGTTACAAGGACAGCAGCCTTCTGTAACACCTGTGACTGGGTGTTTGGGTGCTAATGTTACAAGCAGTACAAGTGGCTTAATGAAGCCACCTTCTAGGGCAGAAGTCCCACTAGGTCGTGAAAAATACTTGCAAGAAGCAGGCTTCTCAGAAAAATATTTTTCTCTGGGATTATTGCCAAAATTGTCAGGGTATACTGTCACAAACACATAATAGCACAATTACTTAAATAAGAAATTATGCAGTCTTAAGCCTACAGTGTTTTCCAGGTCAGAAGCATTTCCAATTAGGCGCCAATGAATTTAGGTTTCCATGGTGATTAGCTAAAATATGGAATGAACTTAATTTCATTATAATTGCTACATATTTGCTACTGAAGTGCATCTTTCAGTTTCAGCCTAAGATTTTCAGGTCTTAGTCAAAGCTCTGAATCTACTGTTGAAACCTATCATAAAATTCAGGGCTATCCTCTGTTTTTTTGGAGGCAGGAAGATTTGCAAGACCCTAAATATGGTTTTTGTTAATGCTTTTCATCCTTCTGGCTTCTCTTTGGCGGTTTGTGTCATTTTTAAAGAAGCAGTACAAATTATACTTTAGAAAACCCCCAAACTTCTATTAAAAAATCCCTTTCTACAACAATTGTGAAAAGTAGCTAGTACTTTACCTATCAGCAACAGAATTGCATGTTTCTGTTTTTCTCAAAGCTTACATGTGATGCTACAGTTATTGAATTTCACTATAAAGTTTTCATCCCCTATACTTCCACACATTTTACATCACAGCACACTTGCCAGTAAAAAGTAACAGCACACCCTTTCACACCTTTATGGCTTTGTGAATGTGCAGTCATTAGACTGCAATAATAGATGTCAAATGCTTCTTTAATAGCAATCCTGAAAGCTATCTTTTCTTGGTGGAATGAACAATTATTTACAAATCCATTTATCTTATAAATTTGAGTTGGGGAAAGATTGCAGGGAAAGATTGGTCTCTTCAATTAGGCCCCCACTCTGATTCAAAATTAAAAGGTCTGTTTCTCTCTTGAAGGAAGGTGCCATACTCCTTAGATTAGATCATATCCAATTTTGGACAAAAACTCTTTTTTTTTTTTTTTTGCTAGTCTCTGAGCTGTGTAGTTGATTGTACGAGAAGGAAAAAAAAAAGTTTTTTCTTTCAGCTACTAAAATTTCTTCTTTGAACCCTCCTTTTAAGGATTAATATTGGCCATCCTTTCATTGTCATGCTAAATCTGATTTCTGTAGATGACGGTCAAGGAATAGTCACAGATCCACTCTGGGAAATTGAGTCTGTGAGGTGGCCCTTGAGAAGGACCTGGGGCTGTCGAGCCCTAAACTCTTGGTCAATATGCCCAAAATGGCAAAATCATGACTGTATGTGAATACCTAAATGGCTCCTCTTATTATGTGATGAGCTATGTTGGTATAGGATGAAATTAAAGGTGTCTGGGAAGAGCGGATGGATTTTACAGATTCCTGAATTTTGAAAATCTGAGGTATATATGTCATTCACCAAAGGATTAAGTTTTGTATAATTTGTCTTTGTGTATTGGAAACTGCTGGCATTTTTCACTTATAGCTCAAAAATGAGTGTTTGGTAATAGAAATACTTTAATTCAGACTATTAATAACACAAATCACACTGTGAAGTCAATTTCTTACTGGAATCCACTACAAATAAATGCTGAGTTCCTCATATCCATTTTCCTCAGTGATTTGCATAAATGAGTCAGCAAATGCAGGAAAATGAATACTGTAGCATAGGGCTTTTTAAGTAGTTCAATTTTATCACAAGTTATGGAGGAGGCAGTTGGCTGATTATTAATAATAAATCTTTCCCTCATGTCAAGATACCCTTAAAAATAACAAAAAAATACCCATCTGCTTTTTTTTGTCCTTTCTCTCTCCCTTCCTTCCTTTCTTCCCTCCTTCCCTCCTTCTCTCTTTCCAAAAAGAAACTTTATTGCTCTGGAATAAAGCAGCCTTTAGACAGAGACATAAGTGTTACTAGGCCAGATTAATTAGTACAATTACACTCTTGCAGACTGAAAGGCAGAAGCTGCTATTGCAGTGGAAATGACAATACACAGTTTTTGAAGCAAGCTTCTGGTACTTATTTTATCTATGACTAATGTGTCACAATGATCAGTGAAAGGATGTACTAATGAAATAACAGCTCTCTTAATCACTTGATTAAAGTTGCAATAGGCTTGTATGCAAGGGCGTGCGAGCCAAATTCACATCTGGCATAAGAATAGAAAAAGAATATCTGAAGATAAGTGGATGTCTTTGGAACAGGAAATTATGTTTTCCCTGTGATTATTTCAATTTATTTTCTGAATATTTTTGAATTGCTTTCCTTTAAGACTTACCACAGAAAATAAGCTAGTATTTTGATAAAAAACAGAAATGGAAATGATTTTTAAGTGGATTTGCTCCTATTACAAGCTTTGCACTATAACAAAATATCAAATGTACATAGTTTTTATTGGATACTTTGAGCCATAGATGACAAAGTATTTGTGTAGTGTGTTTCTTGAAGAGTATAGAGGTGATCAAAGAAATAATTACAAACAGCGTGGAGGCTTAAAAACCAAGAAACCTTATTTGTATTTCCAATTTTTTGTTGTATAATTGATGGTCTTGGTAAATATGCTTTTGTCGCTGTGGTTTTGTTTCTTATGCCTGGAAATAGCAACAATAAGGTTATTTCATAACACAGAGCTCTGAGAACCACAGACAAAGAGCAAACTATAATAGATATTTAAATCATGGCCAAGTTTTGCCTATTTTTTGCACTTTATTTTGTGTTAATCATGAACATTGAGTGTTATATTTTGACACGGAATGTGAAAATTTTAAATCACAGAATATCCTGAGTTGGAAGTGACAAGGATCATCAAAGCTCAGCTCTTGAAAACTGTCTTCATCAGCTGCATACAGCTGTGTAGAAGCATATTTTCTGACTGGACCTTTGTTCTGAGTGGACTTTTATTCTGGACCTAAATTATAGTTTTATAACAGGAAGAAACAGTCTCTTCTGGCATCTTTGCTGAAAGAAGAAACTTCAAGCAAATAAATGGGGCTACCTTTCACATCTCCATGCCTAAGGCACCAGTTGAAAGATTGTAAAAAGATAGCCTCTGAAATCTTCTAAACTGTATATTAACAAGAATATATCAAGTTTGATCACGCATGATGTGCTGGTCCTCTAAGGAGTTTTAGTTTGTAATGATGACTTCCCAGAATGTATTTATGTCTGCCTTCCCTTGTCATTTAAATTAATTTGAAGTTGAGGGTGAAAATATAAAGTGGTGAAAATTACTAAGATATAGTTTGTATACAAAATCCTCTCTGAAATCTACTTGACAGTAAATGTTTCCTATTTCCTTCAGCTATTAATTACCTTTACCTGTTCCTATCAGTTTTTGTAAATTTATTAAAATCTTGTGATTTTTTTCTTGATTCAAAAAATCCCTGAGCTTATAGACACCATGGTGGGTTACTGTTAACACATTTTTAATCTGTATTCTTACCATCTGTCACACAATGTTCTGTAATTTAGGTACAAAATATAAACACTAATGGAAATATGATGACTATTATTAAAGTTCTGATATTCTCATAGGCATGATTCAGAGGTGAAAATACGTTTTTACACTCTGAATATGAAAGAAGGTGCAAGATTTTCCATAACAATTCCTTCTATTTCAAGATTTAAAAAAAAAAATTAGGAATGTTCTTCCTCTCTAAAATGTATTCTTTAGATTTTTATCTGGAATTCTGCTCATTTTGCAAGGCAGGCACGATGAGCCTTGTCCAGAATGCATCTCCTTAAGATCTTTACAGTGATAAAATGGAAAATGAATGTGTAACTCAACCTTTAGCATTTACTGTGGTGTTATTTTTAACTTGGATTGAATACTGATGGGAAGGCCTGGAGGAATTATCATCATGTGATAATCAAACTCCCTGTTTCATGCCATTGATTGTTTTTTCTTTTTCCTCCCCATTTTTAAATTTGGGAAAGTTTTCTAGAAGTTATGTTTCAATTTCTTTTATGTATTATTATTTAGACATTTTCATACCTTTTCAAGATTTATATCTAATTTATCTGATATTTTATTTGGTTTTTTATAGTGTTAATTGATCATCAAATATATAAAAATAATGCTGTACTAATCAAGTGTAATACATATTGACAAAAATGGCATATTCCACGGAGCAAATATTATTTAATTTCCCTATTAAAAGAAAAAAAAAGACAAAAAAAAAAAAAAAACTAAGGAGAAGTATATTAAATCTTGGCTATTTGACATGAGTTAACCTTCCTTTTGATTGCCCAGTCTTGAGATAAAGATGGAGGTTAGTGATGTATAAGGACTATGAAAATTCCAGCAGTCCTGAGGTATTTTGGGGACAGAGACAGATGGAGAATGGCAGGTATGTGATTGATCTTGGCTATCTCAGTGCTCGTGGTAAGGTCCATTGGAAGTGAGAAAAACACCATTTGGGGTATTTATAAGAGTGTCAAAGGTATTCAGAGTGTTATTATTAGCTATTAAAAATCTCAAAATTAGTATGCAACTGGAAATAGAGGTGCTAGGCATCTCAATAAGCATTTTTAGTCATTCAATCATTAATTCCATACTTGGGAAGACTTTGTATATCCTACTTCTTTCACAATGCATAGTAAGATGGCTGAGGAGAGAAATCTTCCCTTTTGAGGCTCCTGTAGCAATCCCTGGATCCTGATCCTGATTCCAAAGGAAGGTCAGGAAACATCAGTCTTTTAAAAATTGATTTGTTTCCTTCTGTTATGGGGTTGACAAGGTCCCCTCAATATCAAGGTATCTCCCACTGTTCCATAGTACAGACCTTCCTACCTGGGAATTACCACTTTCAGTTACCATTTATCCTACTATGGCTCAAAAATGAGAAATAAAGTGACTAATGCTTTTTTCCCCCCAGATTTCCACTCATTGAAGATCTTTAACATGTCTAATATAGGCTGATGTTTTTTCAAAGGGCTTGGTCACTGGCTGTACTGGATATCGCTGAGAGAGGGCTGAAAATCCTTTCCTCTTTTTCTCTAGCCTGTGTCCAGGACAGTGAGCACATGATGATGGCCAATAATGACCCCTTTGGCAAGACTCCATCTCCACAAACAATTTGTACCAGTGTACTGTGGAATGAGTTGGCAGGGAGAAAAAATAGTGAGCAATACAATCCCTTTTCCAGTGTGAGTGAATGCAGACACTTAAGGTACCAACATATCTACAATATTCTAGCACAAATTTGATCATATTCAGTACTGAAATATTCTCATTTTGGAGCACTGGAAAGACCTAGTAGAGACATTTGGCTTATTCATGGCAAAATATTCATTCTTGTTTTTCAAGCTTTACCTTTTCTTTAGACTGTTCCTTTGAGTTATAAGGTCAAGGTTCTTATAGCCTCTAAGCTATAATATAATAAAAATGATAGATCAACCATTATCTGTGCAAAAAACGACAGTTCTGATAATATTTTTAGGAAACAGGTAACAGAAAGTCTGCATTTTATTACCTCTTGTGCTTGCCTACTCAAAAAAAGTCACTCTTTTTAGTTTTCCAGGCTCAAATACATTTCTAACATATTTTAGTGAATGTGACATAAGGTATTTCCTATTCTTCTTGCCTTATAAAAGTCTCTACATGGAATAGATATGCAGAACAAAAAGGATCAGGGTGCTTGAAGTTCTAAGGAGATCTCTTTTTTCATATTTGCCATTGCATTTCTTTCTTCTACCAGTCTAGGACTGAACATCTGGTTGTCACTCACACTTGAGAAAATAATTTCTTACTACTCAAGTTGTTATCTTATGCAACTAGAGAAAAAAATATTAAGAAATCACCAATGGAATAAAAAGTAAGAGTCTAATTCAGGATGCAAGAGAGTTGACTTTAGAAGTGACATTCAGACACTTACTGTAGTTCAGGCACTGTAAACCCTTCACCTTTTACTGACCCTATCAAGTTCTCTTTCCTAGAAAGTGTTCACTGAACCTCTGGGAATGGGGTGTCTGTAGAAAAAACATTCAAAATGGTTTTCTTCAATGGCAATGCAGATGGAGGAAGTAGTGACTTAACTCCAAAATTATTTCCCTTTGCTCCCTGTTATTAAATTTCCTGTTGGTACCTCCCACTGCATTCTAAAATGGCATTTTATGACAATCTAACTTTAATAATTTTTAAGAAATTGTGTTTATTTTTTTGTTTCTGGGTGCTTCCACTGTCTGTTCCTGCTGCTACTTCTCCCCTATTCCCTGAGAGGTCAGATACAGAAATGAGGGCTCGGTTGCAGGATATTGAAACCTGCCCTTTTACTGAAACACTAAACACTGTCTTTCTGAATTTGGGTTAGGAGCAATACAAAAGTTGCTAAACTCTAAATCCCTGTAGGGTGTTTAGGTTTGAGCTGTTCAATAGAGACCTGACAAGAAACTGCTAAAAACTAATCCTCTACTTTCAAACTTTCCTTTACATCCCATGTAACTCTTAAATTCTGTTTTCTTTGCAGTAATAGTTACAATAAAAAGAATATATATCACTATAAAGATCATAGTAATGCGGATAATAGGTAGGAGGAGAATCTTATGATTTAGTTTTTAGTCAGTGAAAAATAATAGAGTTATTTTTATTCAATTCTCAGATGCCTCAAGACAGGTTTCAGCCAAATGGCCCATCCATATTTAAAGCTAAGAGAGAGACAGAGAGAGAGATTACATACTTTTATTTTAGGAAGAAATACAGCAGAAGTAAATTGATTCATTGACTCATTATATCTTGGTGCAAAGAAATGTCAAGTTGAAATCTTCAATGATTTTGGAAATAGGCAAACTACCAAAATAATTAATAAACTTTAAAATGAGCCTTGTCAATATTCGAGGCACTTTCAATATGCTCTAAGGCACAAGGATAATCTGAGTCAGTGATAAACTGTAAAATATATGTAAGAGTCTGGAATCCTGAGAGGAGGCTTAAATAAAGGACAAAATCACAAGAATATTTTGAAGAGAGTATTTCTGTTTAACACAATTCTCCTGAAAACTTCTTTCTTTCTTTCCAAACCCCTGTTGCACTGCAATGAAGTGTGACATGGGTAAATTAATAGCACTGCTCATTCACAATGAAGTTAAAACTTGATATATATCAGCTCCTTAGAGTGAGACCAGAAGTAGCTTCACAGCTCCCTTTGGTCCTGATATGAACTGTTATATTTTTTTGTAACTACACTGTATTTGAGTCTTTGCAATGGAAAACCAAGATAGCTTTGTACATCCAATTAGAGATGCTATAATAAAGCTTTTCCATGGAATTTTTCCCTACTACCCACCACTGACTATCAGTGCTCCGATACTTTGGTCATAATAATAAATCTTTCCTTCTTCAGTTAATTTTTATTTAACTGTTGACTTTGTCCTTTATTTAGTTTTAGTACCCACTTTAGGCTCAAATTTGAAATAGAGAGATGTCCATATCTTGCACCTGGATTCTGATCCTTAAGGAGATTCGACAGGGAGAACTGAGATGAGTGAGCTGAATCCCACAAATGGAAAGAGTACAAACACTGATGCAACTGTCTCATAAATTAGGCAAGCTGTCAAGTCAGCTGGAAGGAGGTAGGTGTGCAAAGACACTGAAGGTCTCAAAGGATAGATGTGATTATCAGCTCCATAATTTTGTTTTTCAAAATGCGACAAACCTTGAAATCAAGGCAACAGGTACATAGTGGGTTTTGATTTTTGGCTGGTGCTTATATTCAACCTTACATCTGCAACAGTTGAGAGACTTTGCAGTCACCAAAGAAGCTACTTGCATTATGTGACACCACTACAAACGTAAAGGGGGAGCTGCCAGCTCCCTACCTGGAGCTGAGCACATCCAGAGGGAAGCTGTTTGCCAGTAGTTGCTTCTAAATTCCCTGATATGATATATTAAAGTAACAAAATCCTGCCTCAAGTGACAGATGGAGGCTCTGTGTGGTTAGAAACAATACCTGGAGACTCACAAGAGGAAAAAAAGGCTTGTGGCTAGTTCTGCCTTTGACTGGATAATGTAGCATTGTGGCAGGATTTGTGGTGATAGAGACAGAATGAACTGCATTAGGATAATCCAGTAGTTTCACGATTATAATCCACACCTGATTATAAGGTGCGCATATGGGTAGCCAAGAACACCACGGGATTTGTCCCGCACCCTGAATATAAGCCACACCTTACTCTGGCAGGGTAC
>VRYO01002297.1:50651758-50684060 GCA_009812075.1 Sialia sialis
CTGAAATTGTCCATAAATAAACCGCACCTGATGATTAGCCACACCACTGGCGTGGGCTCCAATCTTCCATGAAAAGGGTGCGGCTTATAATCATGAAACTACTGTAATTTCTTGTGCTCCAAGAAAAAGTCAGCTTAGTCTAACTACTGATAGAATTGGAGATATTTTGTATTGTGCTGATCATCTCCAGTCTAAGCAACTCCAACATGGAAATTGTACAATTTCTGATGGTCTTTGCAACACAAGGTGATCTATTGCTATTCATCAGCTCATGTATCCACCTCAGTTCCATAGAGCTGAGTATAAATGTTGAGGTGGTAGAAAGCTTTTACTAGAGCAATGGAGCTCAAAGTCTGATAGTGTTCACTGGTATGTATTGTTATGAGTGGAAGTGATGCTCTGAGATGAGCAAGGGCCAAACCTGATGGGAACGGACGGAGCAGGACTGCTGGGCAGAATGGCTGTGTGTCCTTGCAGTGTATGCAAACTGTCAAAGGACAGTAGATGTGTGAGAAATACCAGGGGAATATTTAGTTCCAATACTTCTTTTGTGGCAGTTCTCTAAAGCTAAAGGAACAAATGGTAATTTTAAGGTATTTTTAATAAGGACTTTGAGATAAAACAGTGAAACAAGGCTATCGAGATGCGCCTAACTTAAACTCTGCAACAGAATCAATCTAACATTGCAAAGATTCAGGAGATGTTTGAAAATTTGGAAGACAAAAGATCAAATTTCTGAATGCAAAGTTTTCCAGAGAGAAATGAGAGAGAAATTAGGCTGCCATGTTATAAATATATTTTAAAGAAATCCTTTACAATCAAGTATGTGTGTGCCTGGTTTTGCAATAAAAAGCCAAGCCTTCAGCTGACAAGTCATCTAGTTCAGTGATAGTAGAGTTTCTGACTTTCCAAAACATGGTGACAGTTTTAAAATTTGCCAGAAAGGGATAAAATAGATATTGATCTGTAAACTAGTGCAGTATATTGATGCAATCTGACCAATAAGCTGACATTTTGGCTGAAGAATGCTTTTCTAACAGCAGAAGAAAAACACATCAAGTATAATTTTTTTTATTTCCAGGGTTTTTTTTGGTGTTTTTTTGTGAGTTTTTTCCGGTGTTTTGTTTTGTTTTGTTTTGTTTCTTGGGGTTTTTTTGTTTTGGTTTGGCTTTGGTTTTTTTTTTTTTTATTGGTATTTCATTGGCAGGTATGGCCAGACAGCAAGTTTTTATAGAGTGCTGAATTCATGGGTTAGATTTGCTCCCTTTTTTGCCTCATTGGGATCACCAGGGCTCTAACTTTGTATCATCTTAAAGGGCATGTGTGCATAACACAGAAAAATTCAAATTCTGATTTCTTTTTCTCTTTTCAAGTCAGGAAGGATAAGAGAATACTACTTTTGTGACCCTTATCTTGCATGTACTGGTATATAATGTCCTTTCGATTTTGAATTTTGCCATTTGTGCTTTCTAAACATAGTTTTTCATGCAGCCAAGTTTAGTTCTTTTTTTCTGAATCTAGCAGATACAAAATGGTGGGAATTGTCTATGAACTTCTAAGGTGTGAGAAGCCACTATCTGCTATAACAACGAGTAAAATTTCAATTGCCAGTGGAATTCCTCCACCTCAATGACGCTGCATTGTGTGGCTGTCAGAAGGCTGAGGCACAGTATTTTTCTCACCAGTGGCTCCTTTTAAACAGCCTTAAAATACACTCTTATTTTCTGTGTAGCGTAAGTATGAAAAATATAAAGAGCAAGACATATGTATTTAATTTTGCCCTATTGGTTGTGACTGTAAAAATAGAAGCTTGATTTGAAAGGAGAGCCTTTTAAAACTCTTTCAAGAATAAAGTGTTCATACAAGTCACTGTGTTAATTATATATCCTAAAAATTATGCAAATAGTCTTTTTAGCAGTGAATTAATAATGTTAATTATTTGAAAAAAAGCATTTAAATATAGAGGGGGGTTTTTGCAAAAATGTGTCAAAGTATTTTAAATTCTCATGCTGACTGTACATTTTCATAGTTCTGACTGATTTCTTTTTTAATAGTGACAGATGAATATTCCCTGTATTATTTTGATGTTGAGCAACCGACACAGTGGGCAACAACAGGTGTTTTCACATAGAGTTCCAGAGTCTTGCACAAGTTTGTTAAATAATAATTTAGATTTTGCGTCATAATGCTTCAATTTATTTGCCTTTGGCACAACGGAAATAATGCTAGTGAAAATGCAAAAATTGTATCAACTAAGAGAGACACATTCTTCTTTAGAGTTGTGGAAGTAAATTGCTGCCCAATCTGAAAATTTGGCAGAAAATAATTCTCATGACCAAGGCATCAATATGCACCTGGATTAGAGCATTTAGCATTTGGCTTACTCATATCTTTTTAGTGTCCCAAAGGCATACTTTTGTCTAATTCCTCCTCTGCTGAAGGGTAACGCAAGTGTAAAAAGCAAGATAACCACTTCCCTGTGCCTCCTGCAGCTCATGCTGTAGAAGTAGATCCTTGCTTTCAAGCATGTTTAAACACAGGTACCACAACACTGCTACTGTTCAAGCTGGGGCTTGCTGTAGCTTTACATCTGGACCACTGATGGAACCCTTTGAGACGCAAAATTTTCCAGTATTTTGTTCTGGGATTTACATAACCTGTGACTATGATGAGGTAAGCTGCTGCCACTGTGTGACACTACTAGATAACACTCAAATCATTAGCTACTGGATTTTGTACAGTGTATCTGTAGTACTCCAAAGAAGAACAAAGCAAACAAAAAAAGTTCACAAAATTAAACTAAAATCTGAGAGACAATATCTTCATACTCTCAGTTATGGAAATAAAGTTTCACTTCTGTGGAGTGTATGACAAGATTATTTTAGAAATATATATAAGAGGCATTATATGTCCTCTTACATTGAGAATAGCAAATAATAAATAACTAGACCCCTAAAATGTGTGGCTACCATTCATTCATTTATTCATTCACTCACTCACACATTCATACATTCTTTCCTTAACGTGACTCATATTTCCAGCTATGTTGTGCATTTGATGAAAGACAACTGATTGACTGCAAATAACTCAATAAAATTGTATTTCAGTATAATCATGGCATATACGTGTTTTCAATTAAATACTTATGTTTACAATTATTAATTGCATATGTACAAGCATACAACATTGCATATGTAAAATTATTGAATGCAAATATACAAGCAATAAAGTACATAATCAACATTTTGGTTTTGAAATTTCCCACAGTTCTCACTTGCTTTAGCTGAGATTTTTGAAAACTCTTAAAATTGACCTTTAGTTGTTAGAGTTGGGTGAGAATGCTCGATAACTAACAAAAAGCTTCTTCTAGATAATTGTCATAAATAATGTGCAGAGCCGAAAGTTCTTAATCTGATATCAGACATATACCACGGGGGAAAGGTATGTTGTGCCATTAATTAAAGTACTAAAATTTGCTGTTCATGCTTTTTAATGCTTGCTCCTTTTTCTTCTTGGTGAGGTTCATTTCTGGTAGGCATCTGAAGGATGTTTCGTACATATGAGGATATGATAGCATTGCCACAGGACTCTGAGCGCTCTTTTTTAGTAAGTAGATTGTATTCAGTTCAGTCCCTGAGCTATTGCATTAGCTAATATTGCTCTTTCTCAGGACTCTGGAAAAAAATGTGTGGGATCAATTTCTACTTTCTTGAAAGAATTCTTATATTACACCAGACTGTCTAATGTATCTGCTCCACAGTCAAGTATATCAGAAAGTTTATGAGATTTTGCTCAGGAAGGAGACTCCAAGTTTTACTCTTATTCATCCCTGATTAAAACAGGCATTGTGCAGGTTGGGTCTTACACCTGAAGGTGCAGGAGAGCTGGTAACCTGGCAGAATCCTTCACACTAAGGACTCAGAAACACTGATAAATGCTAGTGATGAAATCCTAACCACTCAGCAATGAGTGACACAGATGCTATTTTTGCAGATAACAGTCTTAGGGTACACAAATCATTAGTCAGATCTTTTAAATAATTCAGCAGAATATTAATATATATACTCTAACTGCCTTGTAGTTAAGAGTGACAGATGTGTTTAAATTAACCCATCAAAAAACACCCAGACCATCCAGGACATTAATTTACTTCAGGACCACCAGATTTAAGTGCCTGATTCTCCCCTTTTTTTGACTCAAATAAAAGGGTCGATAGATATTGTATACTCAGACAACGTAAAAGAGGTTTTTTTTGGTCTTTCTGATGTGCACAGATGTCAGCCTTTTAGGAGGAAAAGAGCAAGAGTAAATTTCTGCTCCAGTCCACTGGTGTTAATATGGAGTAGAAAACTGGAAACATTACTCTGAGTGGTTTAGAAAGATCATTAGGATTTAGTCAGCCAGAAGTGTAGTGCCTGTTGCTGTCAGGGCACTACTGTAACAAATGAAAAATTGAGGGCTTTTTAACTAAAAACAAAATTTACTGGGGGCAGGGAGAATGGGGATAAGAAGGACTCATTTGACAAATGCTGTAAAGGAAGTGGGATGGCATCATTTGCAGAGCAGGTTTGTCAGTACAGGTAATATAGGGGAGCTGGGAATCTCTAACTCTGCTTGTGGTGTGAACCACTCACTACTTGCAGTCTTCTGCCTCTGCATAACCTTCCCATGGCTGTGTAGCACCCACATTTCTGACAGGCTCCTTTTTGCTACATATGGGTCACAAACATGATATTGAAAATTAGCTCAAGTTTGGTGGTGTTGAAAAGTGTATGTTCTGGTTGTTTCTGCACAATGCATGTTCTGGTAGATTGTACTTTCAGTCCTGTCTTTGTGTATCTGATGCGTGGCCTTTCTTATTTCTGCAGTTGAACCAAAGGTTTGATCCACTCAGCTGTCATGCTCTGGTTCTTATTTGTAGAACAGATAACATTTTTTTGTTATTACTCTGAAAACGTGGAAAACAGAAGTATTAAAATATCTGCCTTTTTCAGAGATTGACTAGAAACCTAGCTACTTTCCCTCTCTTAAGGAAAAAATGCACAAAGCCACAATGCAACAAAACCAAAACCGTCTCTCAATTTTCTGTATCTCAGGTACAGAGCTACAGATGATTTTTCCTTGTTCATCATAAGGCAACGTCGTTAGGTGAAACAGAGTCCAGATATTCAGGTTACATTTTCTTCACACAACCTTTCTCCTGATATGAATTTGAACAAAACCCTGAACTTTCCAGGTAGCTGAGGCAATCAGAAGAAGCAGGAGTGACCAGAGAGAAAAAATCTTTCAGGTACAAGGCATATAAAATAGGATTTTATAGTCAAATCTCCACTTCACAGACTGCCTATGAATTTAAAAAACACAAGCATAGTTACCCTTTCCTCCAAGACCCACAAAATGATCTCAAGCTCAAACCCTTGTACTGGAGGCCAGATCCTCCAGCAAATCCTTGTGTCCCAGTCTGGATAGTTCTACGGTTGCACAAGAGCTCGAGTGCTGCCCTGGCGGGTCTGGCCCCAGAGGGGACACGTGCCAACAGCTCCTTGGCAGCTGCGCTTTGTGCCACTTGTACCAGCGCTGCACGCTTCCCTCAGCCCCTGGGAATGCATCCAGGAGCTTCCAAAAGTCCCCAGTGCCCTTGCCTTGCCTTCTGTGCTCTGGCCACGCAGCTGAAGATCTTCTGCCTTGTGCCTCTGGGGTAATGCTTTTATTTTCATTTAAACTGGGAATTTGGAAAGAGAAATGGTATAATTGTCCCTTAAGGATCATTGTAGTCCTCTACATTTGGTCTATTTGTGTTGTGCTCTTTCAGGGTGTCTGGAGGGGAGAAAGAAAGACCTAGCGATTGTTTTCAGTAAATGCTTTGCAGACAAATATTCTTTATGGTTTGCATTAGGAAGTTTACTATGGACATATGTTGGAGCTTTGACAGGAATCTAAATTGATTGACAATGACAAATGGTGATGTATTACTGAGGGAAAATTAATATATATATACTATGATGAGTTGTAAAGACATCAATGCTCAAAATTACTTTTCCTTTTAAAAGATCCCTTAATTTTTAGACATACTTTTTTCAGTACAGTCACAGCTGTCAGCACTCACAAGGTTGAACTTAATAATTCCTGAATCCACTTCCACTCTGTAAAGAAGCTAAGTTACCTAATGAAAAAGATCCCAGATTAGATTTTCTTTTTAAATAATAATAATAATAATAATAATAATAATAATAATAATAGTGATAAAGTGGTTTCTTCATCTGCAATTCCAGCTTTGATCTCTCCAAGAATGTAACTAGAATGTAAAAGAAAGAAAGAGGAAACACAAAGAAAAATTATAGTTGTTATAGAAAGAAACTTTTTTTATAAATCTGGTGTCTTTCATGTAATTTCTTTCTTAGAGATGATAATTGCTGAAATACTTTGTCTGCTTTATATTTTTCTCCTTTGTTCTCTGTCTCTCTGTATATTTGTGACAAATAACAGATTCAATTTTTTCTTCAGCATTTTGCATCATACATTTCTGTACTGCTGAATGGGTCATTGTGGCACATAAAGAGTTAATTCATCTGCAGACTGTTTTATTTCATTAGCAAATGATTTATCCACTGCCAGGAGATGATAGCTATTGTATCTTGGAAATGCATAACTCAAGCAGGTCCTGATGTCCCAGAGCAAACAGGGACCTGGGAATAGCACAAAAACCTGACATTCAAAAACACCCAAACACAAAACACAGGAGACACAAGCCCTCAGCAAAACCACTCTTAGAGTTGCAGCTGTATTGCACGCAGAGATGTCCAGCACAAAAAACTGCTTGAAAATGGCTTTTAATTCACTGATGCTGAGTGTCTGCTCTCAGAAAAGTATGAAAGTGCCAAATTCCAGATGGACCTCCTGACACTTTGAGTGCGTTCATTTGCAAGGCAAATAATTAGGCAATGTGACTAGGGATGTTTAGCTTAGATACATTTAGCATGTATCTAAGAACATGTGGTACATAATGTACCATGTCAAGCACAGAATAAGCTATTCAATGGAAAAGAAGATGAGATTTCCTCTTGGTTGTGAAGGTTAGCCTGAGCAGATAGTTTAAGGCATCCTAAAAAGGGCTCACGTCACTGAAGATACTTGATACTTAGTTTTACTCCTTATTTTTTTCCCCAAGTGCTGGGCATGGAAATATTTCTTTGTCTTTGTCTTTTGACATCAGATTTTTGTTCAAAATTGTCTTTCTCTCCATCTTTTTTTTTGTCAACATGCTTGACTATGGTCATATCTGAGAAAAAAACATTAAATGCAGATTTCTGTTGAAACTTTTCATAAGGCTAAGATGTGAAGACAAATTTAAAGTGTTTTACTGGAAATTTGGGGCAAGGTTTGAAATCTGAAGCTCAGGAACAATTTTGCTCTTTTTCTAGGCACTTCTTTGTGATGTATTTCACAGTCTTGATCTTTCAACGTAAAAGCTTGGTTTCAAATATTTATTTAAGTCCGTGAATTTTTTTCAGATTATTCCTGTTCTCAAGGAAAGTCATGGGAACTGAAGTCACCTTCCTTTGCAAGGACATTCTTGACCCAACACCAAATACTTTGGTATACTTGAACAGTTCTCAATCAGTATTTGACAAGGGTAATTCATGTTGTGTCAGAGCCAATCCCCATCTCTGATAATTGTTTGGCAACTTTCTATGTTCTGTCCATGGTCAAGCTTGGATAGAGATTGTCCTGACGAAAAAGACAATTATAGTGTACTTTTTGTCATTGTTTTTTAAAAAGGGTCAGCTGCAGATATTCCTTTTTCAGTGTCATAGAACTTGTCTGTGAAATGGCTTCTGAATAATTTTCTAAATGTGAAAGTAAAGCCATATAGCTGCTAATAAAACAATACTCATTAAGAATGGCAAGAATAGAGTAAAGGAAAATGAAAGGAGTGTTACACAGAACTGCTAAAGGTCATCCAAATACAGTCTACCTTGATGTGCTGCAATAAATGCCCTGAACATAGCTTATAGTAGTAATTTTTATAGTTAAAACACTGAAAACACTCAACTCTCCTAAACTAGGGGGCTGTTTTAGTCTAATATCCTGCCTACTTAGCCAGCTTGCAAGAAGACTAAGTAGGATGTTCTTATTTCCTGGAAGTAGTTTTATAATTGGATGTTAGAAAATGTTCACTATTCACACACCTTGACTGAGGCTCCTTCAGCAGTTTTGCAATACAATGACCGATAGGGATATTGTCCATACTAAAACAGAGCAGTCAGTATCATAGGTATGTTCCTTTGTACCTGCTGTGTTTCTATCATAAAGCTTTGGAAGTGCCCTCTAATGAGCTCAGAGTGCCAAGGTGATGTTGCCCCAGGGCGCTTGTCAGCTGTCCCCAGGCAGTCTGATTTGCATTCAGACCAGTCAGCCTACAGGGAGAGAGCTCCTTATCTGTCTGTCAGCAGTTCACATTACATGTAGGACAGATCTACCATGGAGTTCAACCTACTGTCTCTTACATAGTAAATAATAACCTTTTCAAAGGTACTATGTATGGAATTCTCTGAAAAATGGTGCAAATCAATTTATGAGACAAACATATACATGCCAAGATTTAACCTAGATCAGATGTGATATCAGGGTCTTGCTTGTATTTCAGAATATCTAGAATGTGTCTCTATTTGATCATGTTGATTGCAACTGTGAATTATGACATATCAATCACAAATGGGAAAAAATTACTTGAGAGTTGTCTAACGGTCCACAGAAAGTCACAGCTACATCTTTGACTGATCAGGACTTCAAAGGCACCAGAATGTGTGTTCCTATTCACACTGGAAAACACAGTGTGACTAGTGTGGCTGAATGAAAATCTCATCTGGAAGGAACAGTATTCCTAAACAAAGCTAAAGAATAAAAAGTAAAAGTCTGTTTCAGAGGAAACCAGCTCCATATGCACATCAAAGGCTCAGAGGGCAGACGCCACTCTAATCCTTTATTTACTTCTGCATATGTCTTTGTTACTCACTAGATTCAGCACCATTCACTCTCTCCTTGGCATTTTACTTTCATCCTATATTTAGTTCTTATCAGTTGATTACTGGGTGTTTCTGATAACAGCATACTCCCATCTGATCCAGGCACATCTTTGGGTGTATCAGAGTAAAAGTTAAGTTACTTTCATTGACCCAGCTGTGCTGCTAAGCATGCACTGCATTACAAAGCTCCTTTATTATGAATAGCTTGATTCTCAGTAGGACTGAACTCTGGGAATTCATCAGTGTTAGCCAACAACTCAAATATTGTCCTGCATTTTCTTGTTGAATGACAGTTATACTCAATTCCTCCAATACTTCCTCATATCAGTATCAAAGTCTCTCCTCCCATTACCTCATAATTCCATGTGAACTCTTGTCTATCCCACTTTCCTTTTTAATACCATCAAGACAACCTGGAAATGAACTCATATTTGTATATTCCTATTCTGATTATATGAACAACCAAATTTTTCACCAATAAGTACAAGCTGGCATTAGAATCTGACAAATAGTAACCCTCTGACATTTCCCGAAAAAAAAAAATTTCTCAAATAATTTAGAAACTTTGTTTCATCAGTTAGGATTCTAAGTGAAATAAGCATCATCTGAGATCAAGGCATGTGGTTACATGCAGACATTAGTAGCAGCATATAGTACCTCCTTCTCCCTCTTCCTAATATTGTTATTTTTTCCCTATCAAGGCAACTATAGAGCAAAGAGAGCCATCATTTTATTTTGTCTATCACAGACTTGTGTGTCTGAAGAATCTGCTGTGAGGGTGTAGCTGAATCTACACTTCCCTTCCCACCACTGAATGTGGGAACTGATCCCAGGACAGTTCATTTACCATGTAACCCCTGTGAGTAGGAGGGGAATATCTACTGATAACTTGAGGCAAGAGCATTTTCTCATTGTGCCCGAGGCATAGTCAGGAAAAGTCATACTTGTGTGTGTCCAGGTTTAGATATCACTGGAGAGAACCAAAGCAGTTTTAGATTTTTTAGTTTCCTTGTTTGAGGAGCAAGGAGAGAGAAAGGACATCTTGCAAAATAATTTTCTGGTCAGGTTAGATAGAAAAGGTTTCCACTAAAATGCAATTTCTAACAAATAAGCTAGGCCAGGAAAATATGTTTCTTTTTTTGCATGAAGATTTGTATAAATTTTGCACCTTCTGCATACTGTAAATTTCACAGATTAGTTTACAGTTCACAGAAACTCCGGAACTGAATCAGGAGCAAAATTTCAGATTTTGAAAAAAACTTCTAACTTGCCCCCCCAAAAAAAGAAAAACAAACAAACAAACAAACAAAAAACAAAAAAAAAAAAAAAAAAGAAAAAAGAAAAGAAAAGAAAAAAAAACCCACCAGATTTTTTTCTTGCTTAGACTTTGAAAGAATAAATATGACATTCTTTATAATTTCCAGATGACATTGTTTGCTTTTCAGATTGAATGTATATGCACATACATATAACTTGTTTTGGTTTAGTTCTTTGTATTTTCACCAAGGCTATGATTATCTTGTAAATATGACACCCAGATCCCTTGACTTTTTTCCTCCTTAAAGGGAGCATCTGTGTAACTTCCAATACAATTGCCTGAAGCCACACTTATATATGTAAGATGTGGGTGCATATGACATCTTTAGCCTGCTTCCCAGATTAATATTTTGGGCATACAAGGGATGCAGAGGGTACCAACCACTTCTCTTTCTGGCTACTGGGAAAATGGTCTGGAAAATTAGAATTTGGTTTCGAATTTGATTCTCTCATTTCTTCTGCTCTTATATTTTGGTTTCAGAGTAACAGCCCATGATTGAGGGTAAGCATAAAGGGTAAGAAGGAAGTAAGGCATGGAGGAAGGAGGGCAGGTGGTAGGAGCTGAAATGTGAAGTGATGAGGGACAGACAATAATGTACACACAGCCATTACTGTTTTATTCAATTTGAATAGGAATACAAGAGAAAACCCTGACTTCTCAGGATTGATTAGATCTGTGCTTTGGGTATTCGGATGATCTGTGTCACATCTCAAGCAATAGTAAAGCTGCCAAAACACAGGTGACCCCAAATATTTAACTGTTGATGTAAAATGGAACTGCTTCAGCTGAAGAGAGATAATTAAGAACAAGGGATTTGCCTTAATATCACACCTTCTATGATCCTTTACTAACCACTGACCTCTTGCAGGCTGCTGTTTTGTTGATATGTGAATGTGACTCCTTGGACCATTTTGGTATCCACGAAAGAGGATTTCTGAAGAAATAAGGTTTTACATAAAATCTCTTTATTAGCCTCAGTGATGAGGATCTACTGAAGAACTGGCTAAAGCAGCCAACAGAGGGCTAAAAGGATGATCAGAAAGGCACTGAGTACTTAGCACCAAGTAATCTAAACTTGTCAGCGCAAAACATTTGGTCAGTAGAGCTAAAGAAGAATGGGAATCAAGCACTGATTGCAAGCTTTGGCTAGAAAAAGCTAACATTTTCAGATGTGGCAGATTTGAAGTGTGTTAAGAGTAGAGGGAAGAGAAAAAAACCTGGTGGTGATTCTACTGTTCTATGAACCTTTGCTTCTGCCTCTTGTTCATTGGATAAATAGATTCCTTTCCCCACACTGCCACAGAGCCAGGTGCTTTTATCTCCTGGGGGGAAGATGAGAAGTGTAAATGCCAACTCATGTAGCAGAGGCAAGGTGACTATAGGTTCACTAGCAAGAGCTGTTTAAGATGGTTTCTTGTTTCATGTGATGATGACATTCACTTAAAGGTATGCTGGCTTGAGGGCACTTTTCTGCTAATTTCATTTTCAAGCAATTGACCACATACATAATTCTACAGCTGTGAAATTGCAAGCAGTGCAAAGAAAAGATTAATCAGGTTTTAAAATAATTATTCTTGTTTGAATTGTTAATATTTTGCTTTCTCTAAATGTTTTTAAGAATCTGCTTGTTTTCAGTTTTATAAAATCTTTTTTAAAATCACAGAATTTTTGAGCTCCTAAGATATTTAATATACTTAATATTTTTGCATATTGCCTTCATGTATCTAGACTATACAAAACATAATTACTTAAGGTTTTTTACAGTATTCTTGTATTACTTGTATTCTTGTATTACTTAGATAAACTTCACAGGTATATATATGATAATTGCAGCAAATCAGAAAAGGACCCCAAAAAAATCCAAACCAATTTTATTTGTTTAAATTAGTGTCTTAATTGTCTCCCGCTCTACAACTAAGAGTCAAAGGGGAGAAAATCACCTAAATTTACCCTCCCCCTTAGTCAGCGGTGAGTTTCATAGGACCCTCCCCAAGCCATATAAGGCCAGGAAGAATGTGCTAAGCACTGAGTGTGCTAAGAATAAAGTTGTACTGGGATGGATAAGGTTACTTTGAACTCTATATTTCATGTTTCCTGACATATCCCCCAAAGAACTGCAATTATGCTAGCAAGGCCGTAAGAGCATTGAACAGTTCTCTTCCAGGTCTTTTGATTTTTCTTGCCTCTCCATGCATTCCTGTCCTGTTCAGAGCTGTGGTTTTTTACGTTTTATTTGTGGTGTGCATGGTTCTGAGGATATTAGGAAAACTTGCTGAAGGTTCACTCTGAGGCATGGCTATTTTTATTAGAAGCTGATACTTTAGACTGATCTTTAAGTGTTGCCTCTGGAAGGCCAGGATTCTGCAGAGGAAACAGGCATTTCAGGGAGCATAAAAGAAGAAGGAACACAATTAGAAAAAGCAGAGGACCTCCCTCCTTCTCATTCTGCAGCTCCTGCAAGAGTCAGCAACCCAGAAGTATTATCTAAGCTGCCACAGTAAATCTTGACCTTTTAAACAGAGTATCGCTTATCATCATCATGGCCGAGATAACAGCAGAAGGTACAGTAACTATTTTCAAATATAATTGACCAAAAATGATATGTTCTTTAACAGTATAATTGAACGGCATGTCTAAATGATTTGTTGTTCTTAGCAAATAATATATTTACTCCACGATCGTTTAATTTTGTTGTCTAGATTCCTTTTTACTTTTCTTTCCTGCTTTTACTTTTGGTTTTTTTTAACTTTTTCACTTCTATAGCCTGAGTTTTTACCAGTTACTAAAGCAAGTTTTCTGTACACCTCTAAAAATAACCTTAGTTTCACTTGCAGAACACCATTATTTAGGCAGCTCCATTAGACAGATACAAATAGGCAATGTCTGAAGTTCAGGGTGTTGTATTCTCAAGTTTTTCCTCAGAAAAAGTTTTGGTAGCCCCTTATAATTAGAGATTTACCAGAGTCAGAATAGCTTACTTTTTTGGCCCTGGTTTTTCCACAGGGAGCACAGAGTATTTGTGAACTATACATGAAGTTACTGAAGGGTAAGAGGTAAAAATCCCTCTGCCATCCTTATTTAGGTAGACTTCTAAGGAAGTTAGTAAAATTGTGCTGAAGTAAATATGCCAAATGTCAGCCTGCAAAAAAGAAAGGCAAATGTATCAACCAATAAATACATACTCTAAAATGTGAGTGCTTCATGTACTTTAATATTTCCTGACCATTCATATTTAAATAACATTTTAGATGCATAACAATATTTTATCAGCTGAAGTCAGAGGGGGGATATCCTTAAAATGCAACCCTTTTTAATACTGAATATTTTAGTTGAATTTTACTCCAACTTTTTTTCACTGTTTATCTGAATTTAATAATTTTTAAAAAATTAATAATGACAAAATACAAACCCCACTATTTTTAACAGTCTTCTGACAGTTATTTTTATTCTTTTTCTCAAGTTATGTAGTGTTTCAGTGCATGAAAGATGTAGTCCATTTTTATTGTTCTTACTTGTAAGAGGGTCTGCATTAAGTGTTATCAGAAAGTGATCCCCTTCCTTCTTAAGGGCCGATGTTAGGACTGTGTCAAGTAGCACGATCCTTGCTGCATGTCTGGTTAGCCACAGCAGGGAGGCAATGTGATTTTTTAATCAGCAGTTGGACTGATCTATAATTTACTTCTGGCTGCAAGTACTGCCAAAACAGGTGGCTCAGCCTGACAGCCCTAACCCAAATACTAACACTGGTTTATTCAGATATTCTTAACTAGGTTTGTTGGGAACACTGGTTATTTTCTGCTGTTATGAGGCAAATCTGCGAAATAGCCGAATTAGCGAGATTTTTGGTCCAAATTTAATAGTGAAAAATATAAGACTTTCCAGCCAGTCTGACTTTTCTGTCATTTAGCTTATTAAAGAAAGGAAATTGAAGACTCTAGAATGAAACAAAATACCATAGAATAAAAGAAAATAGAGTCTGAAAATATATATATATATTATAGTGTTTTTACAGGAGTGTTTTTACAGCTGTAACAGTGTGTGTCTTCTGTGGGGCTTTTTGTACAAAGCATAGACTTAGATGATAAGGGGCATGAGCTCCCTGGTAAGCTGACCTTCCACATGACGGGAAATAAACTGTATAATTAGTTTAATATGGTTATGTTTGGCTTAGTTTTTTTTGTTTTCATGTACTTGGAATGCACTTGTAGTGACTGACTGATTTTTAAACACTGTATCCAGAAGATAGAAATTTTATTTATGGCCAAAAAGTAAGAATTCACCCTGGAGCTAATGTTTCACTGCAGTTTGTTTTGCTCTGGGGCTAGTATGGCACTCAGTCTGAAAGTTTAAAGTTCAGACACGTATAGACTGGATGAACAAAAAACTCTTCAACTACTTCACACAATTTATTTTGTTTTCCATAATGACTCCCAGCCCATGATTAGCTGGCCTTTTCATGACTTTGCTAGGCCTAAACCGCTTGCTCCTTGCAATAGGTATTTATAACTGCTTTTTTTTCCACTGCAGTCACAGAGCCAGACTCTGGGCTCCCTGCCTTTTGGGGTGCCATGCTGACACACCAGAGAGCGGGGCACAGCAGTGATGCCGGCACTGCCGCGGCCAGTGTGGCTGCGGGTTTAGAGAGATGGCCCGGCCATGGCAGCGCTCTCCTTCTGGCAGTCTGTGTCAGGAAAATGATCCATTCAGAGATGAACAGGGGAGCTCTTTCAGGTCAACATCGTGATAGTGACAATGAGATCAGGGTATTTAAATATGTAGCCAATAAGCAATTACCCTGCACTGTCTATTTGCACCAAAACCCACATGTGCTGCTCATTCTTTTACACAGCAACAAATTTTTAGTTGTGGAAATACTGGTGAAATGTACACTGTGAAAGACAAAATGAGATCCCTGAAGACAGCAATTTATAAATGTCCTTAGAAAGTTGGCAGGACCTATGTCTCTAGCTGTCAAGTATTTAGAAGATTCCAAAGGATTATCTTCAGCATTCTCAAATTACATGTCATTGCAATCACAGAAATGTACTGTTAAAAATTGGAAGTCCTTAAAATTTTATTTTAAAAAGTACAAAGGCTCAGTACAGAGACTAGGCACTCTGTCTTTGCTGTACTGACAGGATCTAATATTAATATTAGTATTAGTCCTATTATTACAATGAATAATAATTATTCTTGTTATTATTACATTTAAGAAATTACTGAATATTCTTCTGTGGTTCACTTTCCTGTGGTCTCTAACCATGCTACTCCATGAGTCTATGAACACAGGGATTGGACTGGACTCACTGGCAGATGTAGCTGGAGCTGCCCCCACTGAAAAGGCTGACACCTCTGAGAAATGGCTTCTGTGGCTTCTGCCAGTGTACGGCTTAATCTGTCTGTGCGCAGCAGCTCCAGCACCAGCCCTATAGCTGCTCCTTTCCAGACCAGCCTCCTGCAGGTCACAGTGCAAGGTTGATGGCCCTCCCCTGACACTGCATCCTCCCATTCAGGGAAGAATGAACAGAGACTGAGCTCTGCTTGCTGCAATGCTCTGGAGACTCTGCACTGATCTAATCCAGGGAGGTGAGGAGAGGAGAAAGACAAGGTTTCTGTGCCAGCTGTTTGTCTGCCACAACTTATTTCCCCAGTGGAGCAAGAGAGAAGCAGCAGTCAAATAGAAATGTGACAATGAGGCACAGTTTGGTCCTTATTTTGCTGCTGAGATCTATGCAGCCACATATTTCCCCTGTCTGGGAGCAGGCTGCAAGGAGACAGGCTAGCCCCAAGGCTACACACATGGCTTGTCAGCGACAAAATCAAAATTACCTTCTGCATTTCAGCCCTTTTCTCAGGCTATTGGATAACTATGAAAAGTTTTAACATTTAAACCATTTCAAAAAGCAAAAAGATGTGTATGCTTGAAAATTAACAGACATGAAACAACTAATGTATGAGAAATAACATGCAAGAGCCAGAGGGTAAAATCCCAATTATTTCACGAGTGTGATGGTCAGAAGCTAACAGAAGTATTCAATTGGCAAAATGTTTAATGAAGGCACACTAGAGGCAAGAGAGCTACTTCTCATGGTAATTCATGAGTTGCTGCCAGAGGTGCCAGTTGTGCTGACTGCAACAGGGGCCTGGATGAAAAAATTGGATTAGATGATGCATTTTGATGGCTAAAGGCATAAGAGGTGTTTCTCACCCTTCAGTTAGTCTGTTGTTTATGCTTGCAGCTAGGATGTTTCTATAGAATCTATTTGCATCTTGAAAATTTTAAAAATGAAAAGATATCTTCTTTTTCTGTCTTTCAATGTTGAAGAGGAAGAAGATAGTATACCTATTTCAGGAGGGTAAAGAAAATACAACAATTTTAGCTATGATTTTTTGAAGTAATCTGTCTGTTCTTGTTCACAACCTCCAGGTAAAATCAACAGCCTAATCATACAAAGTGAAAAAAAAGGTCAGAACCCCCAGGTTTGCTGATAAAAAAGTCTTTGTGGGGAACAGAAGCACCAGATTCTCACTGAAATTTCTTAAAAATTATATTCTCTCATGACTGTGGACCTGTAAAACCGTGCTGGTTAGTTTGGCTTCAGTCATGGTGTTTTCTCATAGCCTGTTAAGGCCAAATTGGTTAGCTTGACTTCAGTTGGTACACGGCAACACTTACATATAATTCACTACCTTAGGTAGCCCCTGAGAGAATCAGGAGCTTAGCTCTGGACAGCAGGAAGGCTAAAAATCTGCAAACCAGAGGGCCAAGCTAATGCATCGTGTAGGTACACAGCAGGCTAAAATTGTGGGTGTGTACATTTAACTCCCGTTTATTTTTAGGCAAACAGCTGGACTGTAGGTCTGAATATTTATTCTTTTTTTTTCAAAAGAACCTTGTGATCTTAAGTATTTGGAACATATTTTAATGTTTCTTATATGATGAGAAATGTTTTTAAAATCCTACTAGTGTTTTCAAGTTATTGGGAAGATCAGTTACCTCTGGCTTAAAACTGAACTCTGTGCAGCTACATGCATTCTCAGGAGTCCTAATCTACAGTTTCAGAGATCTAAACTTTGAAAATAAATCTAGTCCAGGAATATTTTGAGTGCTTTTACCCACTGCCTACAATATAAATAGTAAGAGGTAGATTCAGTTCTGAATGAAACAGAGCAGAAAAGCAGAAACTGTTTTACTTTAAAACATTTCAAAATACATGTCCGGCTTAAGTTCAGAATGTACTAAAAAAGAGAAAAATACCAGAGCTACCCTATTTGAAGCAGGTCATCCATTTTCAGAAATGAAAAGCTTTTTCCTTTCTGATGCTGAGTTACTGGTTTCTCTCTGTTTAAAAAGATTGAACTAGTGCAAATTACTCATTTTACCAGCTAAACCATATTACAGCAGCAGAGCTGAGTTGCATTAAATCAAAATGATTGAAAAGACTTTTAAATCATCGATTTTAATAATGATTTAAATCAACAATCAATAAAACTGGATTTCAAAATAACAATTTTCAAGTTTTTTCATATGTCATCTATCATTCTTTTTCCCAAAAGAGACTAATATGGCAACTGAATACAGCCCTTCTCACAAACTTTGTGCCTTTTAGAAATATCTGTTTAATAAAAAAATTGATATTTTGGGAGTAATTTGTCCAGATTCTTAGTTTTTTCATCGTGTTTTTTTTGGGGGGGCGGTATTTGATGCTAGAGGATAGTAAATGGTGCATTTCTCTTTTGCTTGATAATAGTATCATTTTTACTTGTAGCTTCTGTCAAGCTTCATTAGGATGGGAATTGTAATTCAATTAAAATGGTATAAACCCAGCATTTAAAAATTTTTTTATATGTGTACATTTACATACTGGTTAAATAGAAAAGTCCATTTTAAATATAATTTGTTTTGATAAGTTAAATTATTTATTAAACAAATATAGTGCTATTTCTAATTTAGGTCCTGGCCACTGCATCCTACAAGAATATATAATTTATAGAGCTAATTTTTTCATGTAATGCTATTCCAAATGTTAGGGAAAGAAAAAATATTTCCTACTTAAAAAAAATCCTTATTATTACTTGATAGAAATAAGATCATAATTGATTTCAAATATTGAAATAAATTGAAATTAGGAATACATTCTTTGTATTTGCAATCTGGCTTTAATCTCAAGAAAGGCAGCCTTTGACTGCACCTGCTCAGTGAGTGATTTCCAACAATTCAGTGATTTCTTTAACTGTTCACAACTGTAATGGCTTTATCATAGCTTTTTTTTTCTTTTGAATAAACATAATTCCTATGAATAGTAGTATAAAAATGTAGTATTGTAGAATTGTAGTATTAGGACAGAGTTTTCTTAAATTCATTTTTAACTTTAAAGGGCATTTTTAAAAAATGACATTATAGAAAACTTTAGTTTATGACTCAAAAAGCATCAACAATTATGCTCCCTGCCTATATTCCACCACTGCAACCTCATTTTAGTGGGTCTTAGAAAGGAGGATTGTTGAGCAGTAATGTTGAAATATCTTCAGAGAAGTGTAAAAGTTGAACAAAGTTTTTTACTGATTTAAAACCAAACCAGAGGTGTGGTCAAAGAGGATTTGCAGAGACAGGCAGGCTTTCTATCCTTATTGGTTTACATTGACAGATCAGGCCAGTCATACAGTACATTAAGTAGATCAGCAAGATAAATAAGATATAAAGTCACTGCATCTAAAGACTTAAAGCTATGGACAACTGTGCCTATTATCCCTTTGATCTCATATGGATATGTCATATGTCATGTTCTCTTGTCATCTTAAAACATTTTCTTTATTATTTAATAGTTTAGTCATATCCCTGTACCTTTGTATAGTGTGTCTTCCTTTAGTGCATTGGAACACACCATTCAGACTTTAGATTCCTGGGTAGGAGTGTGTTTAAGCTCTACATGGTCAAAAGGGACCAAAAAGATTTAGCTTCTGTGTTTTTTCCTAATGTATGCCTACAGCACAGTTGATTTATGTAAGTCTGTTTCAGGAATTGCAAAGGAAGTACATGGCTACCAAATCTTTGACTAATGGAAGAGATAGTGACACCAATAGGTAGCAGAAATACCAGATGGCACTGCTGATGCATCTTGTTCTGTCCCATCTTCTGTCATTTTCTTCATAGCCTCCCATGCTTTTTTTGTTCCTCTCCTCTAAATGCAAAATGTAGCAAGAAGAAAGCACACTGTAAGCAGCTACATTAATCTTTAGACTCATTATATTTTTGAGTAAAAGAGATGAGTTAACAAAACAGGTCATGCAATGTAGAGGAGTCTAAATAGAAGAAAACCCATAGGAAGAAGTTATTTTTAGTTTGGTTTTTTTTTTTTTTTTCAATCCCAAATGATCTATATGCTAAAACTTACCTATGTTATACTCTCGCTCAAACCAATTCAGTTGCTTGAAATCATAGCCAGTGCTTTATCCTTACAAATGAAAAAGCTTTAAGTCTTGAATAAGCCTCACTTCAGTCCAGGGGCAGATTTGACCTTTTTTTAGAATAAGTCTGAGAGCACAGTATGATCTTGTATCTGGTCTAGAAGTTCTGCTTGGTGCCATGTAAAGGCATTTACCATAAGAAAGGAAAATATTAAATTCCAGGCACAGAAAAGCTTTCTCACTAGAGAAGTCTCCTCTTTCTATCTTCAAAGATACTTTTAAAAAATCCTTTACAAATATGTAATGAGTAAAGACCTGCTACTCCCTGTACGTGCTTATGTTCTCACAACTTCAAAAGTATCCCTGTACCTTTACCTGGAGTCAGATTGTCAAAGGCACAATGAATCTAAGCCTTTGTAGCCTCCTTTGGTATGTAAATGAACTCAATTTTTTCCTATATTCCATTATGTAGATTTAAGTTGTGGTTCTCTACGCATTTCAGGAAGGCTAAATCTTGTTTCAGTCTTTGCTGAGAGGCTATTCACAATTGACACAATTACCATAAATACAGTTTTCTGGTAACTATTTTACTGTTTTTGGAGGCATAATTTAATGCATCTATTAAAATGTTAAGGTCCTTATTTTGCATTGACCTTTTCGTCCTATAGCAGGTAGGATCTTAATTTTGACTTCAGGTCTATCCATGCAACTCTTACTGAAGTGAGCTGTATTAGTACATGAACACATCTTGTGTAGATACACCTTAACACCCCAAAGAGGTGATAACCCGTGTATATGGCACAGTTCAGGTTATATACATTGAGTAATTTGTAAACCCAATATTTAAACTGTTACCTACAACACAAACTTAGTATAATTTCAATGGATTTTTCTAAGGAAAACTCTAAAATTCTTTCTTTCCTAGAAGTTTTTTGCATCACCAGTCATTGTTAGGAGTAGAAAATGTGATCAGTTTACAGGGAGGCATCCAAAGTTACACTCACTCTGTTATATATTTACTGTTGATTTAGTTTGTTGGGGTTTTTTGTTTGGTTTTTTATTTTACGAGGAGTGTTAGTATAACAATATTATAGCAAAAAATCTGTGGTAGGAGTTGAATGTGAGCCCTGGCAGTCTGGAACATCTGCATGACTAGATGGCTGACTGCATCCTATGAGTTGGAGCAGAACCACCACTACTTTACTCTAAATTTAATCTTGCAACCGATTAAGTCAATGAAGATGTTATTTTGCAGTAGAAAATGAATTCTAAAAACATAATTTTTTGCAGATTCAAAAATGGAGAAGCACAAAAACTTTTTTTTTTTGTAATATCTAAATATGTTTGATGAAGTTTTTTACTTTAGTAAGAGGCATATCAACGTAATACAACCATTCTTTTTCCCAGTAAGAAAAAAAATGCCCCATTATCAGATACCCAAGTAGAACCATATGAGATACATTTATCCTAAAATGCATCACTTGTTCTAACATTGTGATTTTTATTAATCACATAGAAGCCACGTGAAATGCTCTGGAGAATGTAATGCTCTACTCTGCTGTTAGCAGATGTAGATGAAGTGATTAATTTCCAGATGAGTAGAAGTGAAAACTGTCCCAACTTTCTCTCTCTCTCTTTTTCTTCCCCTTCCAGAAATAAGTGCAGTGTGTTCCTCTGCTCAGATACACAGCTCCATGCCTATTCCTTTCATTTATCACAAGGGAGATATCCATAGATTTTGTAATACAAGTTGATTGTATTTTGCCTGCAAGTTCCCACTGAAGTGTCCAGTGATTTACTGTTTTCCTTATACAGAACTCATGTAAGAACATTCACAAGGGAAACTTTGCTAGGTCGCTGTTACCCTGGAAAGAAAGGAACTTTGGAAATCACATGGAAAATAACTACAAATATATGAGAATGCAATTTTGGGAAATCTTGACAGCTATAAATATTGATGAGGTTCCAGCATACACTTAAAATTAAATGTGAATTAAAGTGTGCATATGCAGATATTAGTGCATAGGAAAGGGGAATCAGCAATTTTGCCAGAGTTAGTGAATTAAGATAATTTTAACTATACAGAGAAAACAGTGATGAGAACTAGGATTTTCTCACAAAAACTAATTAGTAGAAAATTCCTTTTAAGCATATATTTGCCACCAGGATAGGCAAATGGATTTCACACTGTGAATGCTAAGGGCAGTTTCATAAAAGGGAAGGTTAATCAGTTGTAAAACTAAATTTTACAACAGTGTTGCTATCCACTCTTCTCTTGTGTCATTCTAAGCGTAGATGAGAAATAATGTCATATCTGTGGAGGCTGTCAGGACTATAAAGTGGCACTGGATCTAAATTTTTTTCCCTGTGGTAAAGCTTAGGTCAGGGTTACATTGCTCTAATAACTTTACTTTATGCCACTTGAAACAGTCTCTACACTAGAATCCTGAAATAATTAACAGATTCTTTGATTTCCTTAATATTTTGCACAATAAAATCTTTTTTGGTAATAAATTTAAGGTTCAATGTACTAGTAAAGTGAATATTAAACGACACAACTGTCCGAAAGCACCCTCCCTTGCCTCAAGAAAAGAAATCTCTGGGGACACCTTATCTCTCTCTTCCTGAAAGGAATTGGTAGTGATGGGGATCAGCCTCTTCTCCCAGGCAACAAGTGACTGGACAAGAGGACATAGCCTCTAGCTGCACCAGCAGAGGTACAGGTTGGACTTCTGGAGAATTTCTTCATGGAAAGGATTGGAATGCATTGCCCAGGGAGGTGGTGGAGTCTATCCCTGGAGGTGTTCAAGAACCACCTTGACATGGCAACCAGTGCTATGGTCTAGTTGGCAAGGTGGGGAACAGTCAAAATTTGAACGCGATAATCTCAGAGATCTCAATCCTAAATGATCCTGTGATTCTGTGATTAAATTCTGGAGAATATTTTAAGTGCTTCCTTGTGCTGTTCTGATATATAAATCATGCTTTTCCTCTTGATGACTGGGTTACATGAGAAACACAAAGAAGAAAAGTGATTACTATACTCTTCATTCTCCTGGAGATGGCCACATCTGGTAGGCTTCAGAGCTTTGAGATTCCTCACTACTCCCTGCCAGAGCCGTTTGCAGTGGGATGCCTCTCCTTCCAGTGCTGGATGGCTGCAGTGGTCCCACATCCCCAGGTGCAAGGAAGCAGGCAGCTGAGCCAGTGCTTCCCACAGGCACACACCTCTCCAACCCTTCATGCCTCACTTTCCCCCACTTTTGTACTCCAATTAATCGTCCTGTCTATTAAATTCTGCTACTTCAAGTAGAACAAGAAGCACAGTACTTCTTAGTCCTTGTAGTTACAGTGCTTTTGAGTGTTATTGAGTTTATTCTCAAATATCAGAAATCTTTATCTTCTGAAATAGGTTTTCAGCACAGCAGAAATTTGTCTTAGATACTGCAAAATTTATATAAAAATTTCAACTAAACCTCTCCATGGTTCTTTCTGTGGTACTGAGACACTCAGACCTCTGAATGCAGAATATTTATTTGCAAATATCATAAAGTTGTAATCATTGATTCCCTGTATCTGCTGACTCTGCCACTTTCCCCTCTGTTCTTTCATCAAGCTGTTTATATATTCTTGGCATTTCTCAAATGTGAATACAGTTTTAACTTCCAGGTGCTCCATCTTCCCCTGGAAACATCCAGGTAGGCAGATACGAATTACATCTTCTTTTGAAAACAGATGTGCATTGGTTGCATTGGAGCAATTCCAGTGTCAGTCTTGTCCCACTGGAGGAAGCAGCTGTTCTTCAGGTGAAGCTATTTAACTAAGAACAAAAAAGCACCTTATAATGTGTCTGTTTTTAGCCCAGAAATCTAATTTTTAGCCAATTCCACATTTCTATGTTCCTCTATGTTTATGCAATTAAGCAGGAAGGGAGATCTTTCCCCTTCTCCTGTACGATGTCTGCAAAATGTTCTGCAGAAGCCTGAATTCCTGGACTTGTGGGCACACAGGACATAAAAAATAGTTATGATTAATATTAGGTCCTTGTATTAAAGATTAGAAAGAAATGGTGGAATAACAGCTTGTAAGTCCTTAAAAAATTCTCTGGATTTTCTTCTCACCCTAACTACTCATTTTCTTAGTTACCTAGTGAACAGCTTGTAGTTTACTATGTAATATGGAAATCAAACTCCAATCTGCCAAAAAAAAACAACCAACCAACCCAAAAAACACCAATAGGTTTCTTCTTATGCACAAGAGTAGGTATCAAAACAAAGAAAATATATATGAAGTATGCTAAAAGTTGAGTGTTTACAAAAATCTGTGAAATCCTGATTGTACAGTGTTCTTTCTCTTCTCATCTTTGAATGCAAGCAATACCAAAGCCCCTTCTCTTTTAGGGTGCACTTAAGAAAATATAAATTAAGCATAAGCTATATTAACACACTGTAAATCAGAATATGCTGTGTATTTTGCAGACAGAGAAATGAAGGTGTTTAAATCTTCACTCTTCATGCACTTCACTGAAAACTGCACCTGGTCTTTAAGTTAAGATTGTAGAAGTATATTGTAAACTTCAGAAACTTCAGTGTATTTTTGAAAGTATATTTTAATATTATAGTTGTCTCAGTAGTTTCCTCACTAAAACAAGTTTCTTTTTTCAGTTGTCTCTAAGGAATATACAAGTGGGACCACCTTCCCATAGATTAAACTAGTTCAAATTAGTGAGAATGAAAGCTCAGCTAATATTTTCAGCTTTCACAGAATGTGTTCTCTACATTCCAATTCTTGAAGACAACTTTCAAAGTTTTCCCTATCTTAGTCTTATTTTTATTCCACTTTTGGTATTTACTGTAAACTCTTTTACGTTTGCCAACTCATTGAATATTTCCAGTCAATGCCTTTGAAACAAGCTTTGTTGCTATTACTAAATAACAAAATCCTTGTTGTCTTTAAGGTTTTTCTAGACCTTTCTCTAATGATCACTTTACCTAATTATATAAGTCTTCAAAAAGCAGATGCACTTATATAGGACTTTAATGAACGTTGTCTGCTAAAACTTTGAATTTGGTTTTGGAAAAGACCCACCTGTTTTCAACCACAGTCAGCATTATTGATGTTAGCTTTCAATCTTTCCACTTTTTTCATGTCTTTCATTATTTTAATTGAAAGAATCAAGGTTTCCTGTCACATTAAATATAGAAACAGTACCTTTTATTCTCACAGTGATTGAAGAGCGTATTTTCAATCACTTTGAATAGAACTAGAACTGTAATGGTGTCTCATCAGCTGAAAAAGAGGAGTTTATAGTCTATGTGGAAAAGCACATATTTTGAGTCATTTATTAAGATTTACAGTAATTTCACGAATATAAGCCGCACCTTTTTCATTTACGAATCCAGCCTACCCCAGTGGTGCGGCTTATATTCAGGTGCGGCTTATCTATGGACAAATCCCAGCGAAATGCCAACCTGTAAGTGAGAGCTGGCCAAGCAGAGTGGCAAGTGGGTGGGCCGGCCCCTGTGCCGCCAGCAGCTGGCAGCAGTGTGGGACCGCCAGGAACGGGGGGTGCGCTGGGAAGCTGGGCTGCGTGGGGCCGGAGTGTCCCACCCCCTCTGCCGTGCGGAGTTAAAAAAAAAAAATTAAAAATAAAAAGGCGCGGCTTATATTCGGGTGCGGCTTATATATGGACAAATCCCGTGGTCTTCCCAGCTACCCGGAAGTGCGGCTCATATTCAGGTGTGGCTTATAATCGTGAAATTGCTGTAGTACCTTTCTGATTTACTTTTGGTTGAGGAAACATAACTTTTGTTTTAGCTTTACAACTTACTTAAATACCAGGGCAACAAAGAAGTAAGATAAGGAAATAATAAATTATTTTGTTCTTCAGTGATTTTATAACCAGAATTTAATGAACACTTTTTTTGGATATAGAGATGAATAATGTGAACTTCCAAACATACAGACTATTACTTTTCTGTGGATCTTTTGTACAAATGCCACTTTCATGGCTTGTATGTGTCTGAAGGTATCATCAGAATTTATTGTGTATAAAAGTTACCTGCCAAAATGTCCACTATATGAATCTGCAAATGTTTCAGCACTCTAACTCTTTTTAATCGATACTTCTTTCTGAAAAAAGTAGCTCCTGACTAAAGGTGCTGTGAATTGAAGTGTGTTTGGACACAAATACCCTGCACATGATACAAATTACAACAATATTTTTCCATGACAAAATAGATCTTACACATTTCCTCATGCAGACTTGATATCAACATTTTCAATACTCAATCTTGGGAATGGTGACTTTAACAAGCCCTCGATGTCTAATGATCTCCTATGTCCATTTGTGCAGTGTTTTGCTAGGGAATAGCACCCTTTGAAGAATAAATACCTAAGTGACTCTCGTATGGTAATGCTCCAGGTCTCAACATTTTGAAATGGAATGAAGACCACCTACCCTATGCCTGACTATTTGGGGTCAAGGAAAACTTTACAGTTCTCTCTTATAACATATATCTCATGGATGTCCCTTAAAAACTAATACTGCTCCTGCCCTGATCAGCAAGATGAATAAACATGAAATGTTGTTCTGAACTGTTGGTCAGGCTCAGCTGTATGTGAGACCGATGTCTTATGGTCACACTTTTCAGTGATGTAAGAACCCTAAAGACACTTTAGTTTTTCTCCACTTATCTGTGAGACGTACCCTGCCTGTTCAGGTCCTGAGGAGTGCACTGGAGGCTGGGCAGTATTTAAGTAAAGTTCTTTAAGATCACCCTGTACAGTTTATTCCTATGTCACATTTAGCCTAAGGTCTACATAAAGCACTATTTTAAACAAACAAAACCCCAAATAAACAAACAAACACACCAAACCAAAAAACCACAAACCAAATCAGGAAAAATAGCAAGTATAGTACAATATCTTAAGGCCTTCTTTTATTTCATAATGTGAATGCTATTAATTATTACTCATTCAATTGTATTAGATACATCTTGGGTCTATTCTTGTCTTCCACTGTAAAATTTTAATAGCATTGTGAATGTATTGTAGTTCTGGGAGCATTGATTGTGTTAGTGAGTTAGTTACATGACCATAAGAATACGGTCATAAGTAAATGTAAACTCTAAGGCTTATATATTGACTGTAAAGTAAGTGTTCATTTTCAATAGATTTCATTTTTTATTTATTAGCACTTACATAATTACAGCTGAAGCTGCACTCTGTTGGTATAATAGAAAAGGAAATTAATAAAGAAAGGTTAGATGATGAATAGGCCTTTGACTAGAATATAACAGCCAGCAAAATCTTGCAAACACGTAGGCAGGATAACTAAGTAACTCTCGAAAGCTTTATTAAAAATTTAGAATGGACCATCAACTTCTACTGCAGAGGGCATCTCTATGTCTTCTCGTTACACTGGCAAAGTTATGAGTTGAAACTGCTGTATTCTAAAGAAATATCATACAGTTTCCTGAAATTAGAAGATAACAGTAGCTTAAGTATTCTTAAAACACAAGAAGGAAATGTTCAAGAACATTATACATATGCTGAATGTGTATCAAAAGCTTGCAAAAATGGCTGAAGAAGACAAACAAGCACACTCATGGGAAACCTGTACTATGTTTAGTGTAGAGGAGCAGTAAGCCAGAAGTTAGGAGATTTCCATTGCTGCTTTTCTTCAGAATGAAAATAATATGGCCTTGAATCAGAGTATGAACTAGAAAGAAGATAAATATTAGCAGATGGGGGACAAATAAATCCAGATTTGAAGATCTATAAAAATGCACAAAATTCCACAATTTTAATATGGCTTGAGACTATGTGAAGATTTAGTAACTAAGAGAACATTGCATTTATATGAACAGGTTTGAGCATAATTTGAAAACTTGTGAACACAGAAGAGGCTGTTTGGGAAACAATACCAGCTCCCATCTCTATTTTGTTGATATGAAACAAAAGGGATTTTCTGTCAGACGGAAAACACTGGGACAAATTTAGGACAAACATGCATAAATATCCTTTTCCTGATTGAGCATCAGGCATAGGTATGCAACTTTGGTCTTGTTTCCTCCTATCCCACCAAGCCAGAGAGCAAAGCACAAAATAGCAAAGGTCAAGGCAAGATGCCAGGAACATTATAGAGATTATAGAGGTCCTGCAAGTGCCTGGTGTTCTCACAAGGCGCTCAGGCTGGGTGGAAACTTTGCAGCACCTGCTGTTTCTGTGGGCTCGGAATATTGGAGCTGTAAGGATCTGCTCTGCAGAGTATGTGGGGAGGTGTTACAGCTCATGAAGCATAGCTGAATGTTTTTGTAATGACTTTGTGCATGTTTACAGCAGATGCTGAAGATTAGTTGATTTAGAATCCATGGGAGGTAATAAGGAAGCTATCATTCCAACTAGGTCAAAATTTTCCTTGATGTAGCTCACTGTCAGTTCCAGTTAGCGACAATAACATCGAGGGGCCACCTCAAGATGATGGCTGCTTTTTAACTTGAAATAAAATATTTTCAACTGTACTGAAGCAAAGCTTTTGGGGCTGATCATGTCATTAAAGTAAGTGGAAGGGTTTTCTTCTCTTCTAAGATGTATCACTGAGCTTTGAGTGCTGACGTCTTCTTACATGTTTATTAGTCTTCCACTGCCAAATTAGGCTGAACCCTATGTCTAACATTATAAAGCAGACACAGGAACTGCAAGAGGCTATGAACTCCAGAAAAATTTACATTTCAAAAATATAAGGAAATGGATTCCGCATCCATACATAGGGCAGAGAGTTGCCCAGAAAGAGGAACTCAAACATTTCAACACTTTTGTTTAAATTTTATGCCAATGTTGACTAGAAAAGTGCAATGAGAGTCAGTTAAAATTAATGATAATTTTGCAACGTTCTATGCTGCTGAAGAGTCTGGAGCACAGACCTTATGAGGATCCTGGAGGGTTATCTGAGGGAACTGAGGTCATTTAGGCTGGAGAAAAGGAGGCTCAGGGTAGACCTTATCACTCTCAGCAACCACCTGAAAGGAGGCTGTAGCCAGGTGGGGTTTGGTCTCTTCTCCCAAGTAACAAGCAATGCGATGAGAGGAAATAGCCTTAAGCTTTTCCAGATGAGGTATTAGGAAAAAATTTCTTCATGGAAAGAGGGTTTAAGTACTGGAACAGCCTGCCCAGAGGAACAGTGGAAGCCTTTAAAAGATGTGACAATGGGGAACGGAACGTAGCCTAGTGATGGCCCTGGCAGTGCTTGGAGTTCACAGTTAGGCTCTGGATAATATTAAGGGTCTTTTCCAACCTAAAAGATTCTCTGACTCTATGCTCTACCCAAGAGTGTGTATTTTGAATTTCTCTTCTAGAATTTGGAACCTTATTCTAAGATAATTTTACAAATATGTCTCTCAGTAGACAGTAATTTTTACTTCACATATGTAACAAACACATAGGCTTATAATTAATGCATTCTTCCTCATTTGGATTATATGTTTAGAAGCTTAATATAAGTAGGGTAAAGAAATATTATAGATATAGTCTATATAGATAGATTTTTAAAATAAGTCAATTTAAAAACACTGTGAAGATTAGTAATATTATCTGCTCTCTGGACTTATGTATGCATACAAAAACATGAATTAATAGACTCGTTAGTTGCTAATTAACTTGTGGCTAAAACTCAGGTGTTGCTAACAATTTCTAAAACCTAGTCATGACCTCTTTCTGTTGACTGATTTGGGGTGACAGGAGGAAGGATGCAGAGAATGGATACAGTTACTGAATGAATTGTTTTTTTCTTCAGGTAGCCTTCAAAGAATCCTAAATCTTCTTGGTTTTTTCAGTGCACACATGAGATTCCACAAAAACATCTGCATAAGCAGAAAAATAGAAAAGGTACCCAGGGCTCTGTACCTGTACGTGGATATGATTTTTCTCATCAAACTTATATTGAAGTTTTTCGCACATTCCAAAATTTGGTCAGAGTACAATCCTAAATTGATTAAGATATGGTTAAATTATGGTAGCTGGTTCAGGATTGGGTCTCAAGAGACTCAAAAATATCCCATTTTTCTAGTTTACTTAATATTGATTTAAAATAAAGTTTTCTTCTAAGATGTGATCATATGGCATAAGATTGTATTGAAGAAATCTTTGTAAAATAGTGTAAGGGTTTCTCGGCTCTTGAGAATTTCAGAATATATGTTAGATGACAGGTGTGCTGTGAATATGAACTCTTAACAAAGATCAACTGTTCTCACTGCGGTAACATATCTTACATGTCTCAGCTGCCCCTAGAGATCATGCCTTTTTCCAAGTAAAGATTAGAGATGAACAATATTATTAGTTAATAGTCTATCAAGATTAAACTTCCACTTCAAATTATAATTTTAGGAATTGTTATTGCAAAAAGAAAATGGTGAAACACCACATTAATTTTTACCTAAATGCTGAATTCTATTAATCTGTGTCAGTTTAAGATCCCTCTTGTCCCCTAAAATTGAAAGGATATTTTCCAAAGGATTCTTTCAGACCAAAAACAGAAGAGAAGAAAATCTGAAACCCAGAGCCTGCAGATGAACTGTTTCTATAATGATTGCCACTGCTTCCTAGAATTCTATTCTTATGGGAGCACACTGAATACAAAGAGCATATCAGAAATAATTTTGCGTTTATATTTTGATAGGGAAATCACTTTAAAAGCAAGATTCAGAAAACCTAATTTCCCTAGTATTTTAGGTGCCGATGTAGTGGGTTTCCCTTTAGCTATTCTGCAAGTATGCAAATGGAGTACTCCTGTATTTATTTGAAAATAACTTCCTGACAGAAGATAGACCTTGGTTCATCTGTTTTCTATAGCTAACTACTGTCTCTTGAGAAATTTGATGTACTATTTTGTAAGCCAGATAAGTTTTCTACAGCAGCTCACTTTCAGTTTTCTCTCTCACAAACAGGATGAGCTATAATGTAGTTGCAAATTGCCATTTACATCTAACAGTGACATAGATGGTTAACTTGCCACAAGCACTTATTTTAGTTTTCCCTCTCCGTCAGATGAGAATTTTTTTCTCCAATTTTTAAAAAACTTTTCTCTCTCTCTCTCTCTATATATATATATATATGTGTATATATACATATTTACTGCATTACTTAGTATTGCAATTTCTGTTATTTGCCAAAAATACCTTTATCTTCTGTCTCTGGTAAATGATCTGCAACCAAGTTTCTTCAATATGACTTATGAGTATATACATTCAAGTTATGCATGTAGTGAAGTCCATATTTTAGTGCTGTAGTGACTGGGTAGCTCCATATGAGACTTGTCAAACTTGCGCCATAACTTGCAGACAGTATAGCAAATTATTGTTAGAACTAGGTTTTTTTTCAGACAAAAACTGCTTTTTTTTTCATGCCAGTCCATTGACATATAAAATTGGTCCAACCTTCATGGTCATGTTAGCTTGGAATAAAAGAAATCAAGCAAATAATCATATTAACCATTCATCAATACCCTTATTTGAGAGAAAATAGTATTTCTGTCAGAGGAAAAACAGACTTGGAGTTGTCTTTACAGAGTTTCTTTATACTGGTAAATTTGTTCAGAGTGAAGTCAGGTGGGGGGAACCTACTAAAGACAGGTGTGTGGAACCTGGTATTTATTCTAGAAATTTTCGTTCTTTATCAGCAGTATCATAATTTTACAGATGAGAACAGATTAATTGTTCATCAACAATAAAAATAAGTTTTTTTTTTTTCTAATCCTTTCTGCATTTTCAATGATGTGTAGAGCTGACTTTCCAAAATCTAATAACAAGGGGACTGCACACAGTGCTCTCACTTCAGAAGGTCCAATGCTATTTAGAGATAAATGGCAATCGTTTTTCTCCAACTTTCATTTTGACATTTTAAAAGATAAGATGTACCTCTCAGCTTATATCAGCTGAGAAGTGTGTCTAAATATCCCTTTGGCATCTCTTTCTGAAATGTCAGATTGCTAAGATGAACGGGAAGGTAAAAATTTTTACTGCTTCAGAACACCAATTTATTTCCAAAGAAAGGAAGGTATTACTACTGATCAATAAAAAATTCAGATGTAGAACCAAACAAATACTGTATTTTTCAGGCTGCTGCTAGTTTAGGATTGAGTGTTCAGTTGCAGTCTTATCTCATCTGCATACTGAGAAGCTGGAAATGAAGCATTTGATTTTTTAAAAAATCACGTTTCTAAAACAATGTAAGAAACATATCAAACTGAAGAGATACTTTAAAGAGAAAAATGTAAATTTCTAACTTTCAGATTGTGAAAAGGTGAAATCTGGTGCCTTTTAGAAAGGAGGCAGCTCAGTGTCCCTTTTCCATATCTTAGTATCTAGTTTAAACTGCAGTAAATGACATTTCTCTTGCTCTTATGAACTGCACATCCTACAGCTTTGATTTTATAAAATAGTTTATCCTATTTTTATTATCATTATTATTCACCCCTGTTGTCTTCTAAGTTCCCAAGAAAGTACTGCAAAAATGATATACAGTAATTTCACACTCATAAGCCTCACCTGGT
>VRYO01002297.1:50685060-50709184 GCA_009812075.1 Sialia sialis
AGGTGCGGCTTATCAGTGTGAAATTACTATAGCTGTAATTAAAATCTGTAAAATTTTCCAATAAAACAATCTTTTAAACCTGGTCCTTAGGTCTTCCCTTACTATTATTTCTAAAATCATTTCAGGTATGAATTATTGCAGATAGGTTCACAATACAATCTGTAATATAAGACTAAGAGCACAGAAGATCTTTTAACTACTGCTAATGCCTTCTTTGTCTGAGGTACTTGAATAATCAGAATAACGTAAAAGCTTTCTGAAATACATATGCACACTGGAAACACATATGCACACTCCCACAGAGCAGAAGGTTAAAGTTTATGTCAGCCAAATGTTCTTTATAAGCAAGTTTGGAGTGAAGACATTTTTATACTTTGCTAAGTTATGAGACAAGATTTCTTCTGCTTAATTTGAAGTGTCAACCAATGCTCTACTAGAGTATGAAATTCAAAAACATAAGGAAAGATTAAAATGCAGCTCCAAATCTCTGAAGTTCAACTTTTAATGTGATTTAAGACTCATCTTTGGTAAACTTTCAATGGGATGTGGGCAGCTAAATTCTTCAAATATCTGCCGACCTGACCAGGGCCTCTGAGGCCAAAGGTTAGAATATCAGCTGAGAGGGAGTGAACTTCTTTTACTGCTGATTGTATTTTAAAGCAAAGTGTAATTTAGGTCTGGCTGAAACTAGTTTTCATTTCCCCTCCTTGAAGTTCTCAGATTGCTTTAAGACGTCTGTACAAATAGGTAGATTTTTCATTTATTATTTATCAAATTATACATTTCATACCTTGGCCTATTCCAGATCAAGCAACAGCTAGTATTAATATTTCTTCAATAGGACTCAGTGATGCATTCCTGAAAAAGAAGTTTTCTCTTCTGCAAGGGAAAATCTGATTGGAGCAAAGAGATCTTTTTGCAGTTATATATACTTATTCCTTTCCAAAATTTTCTGATGATCTTTTTTATCAGTTACAGTGGTTGCTAGAGCAAATTGATTTTCCCAGGTTTGCTTTCTGAGCTGTGCTTCCCTTTCTTCCCTGCTATACCATTCCATTCTCTAGGATTTTCTAGACAACCCGTCCTCTACTGCTACTGCTTGAATTTCTGTCCTTGATCAACAGGGAGGTGAAGTCCAGATTGCCTTCAGGGAATTCTAACTCCTTTTGTACGGTAAAGGTCCAAATCCATCATTTGAATCTGCATGGCAAGGAGTTAACCTCATATGTCAACTTCTGACATGAGGTACAAAAAATCTTTTATATACATAAAAGTATTTTTATACAATCTTTGCACCTGTCCTCAGGGGAAAAAAACGGATACTGGCATTGAAATAATTTTAGCAAATGAAAAATGAAGGTTTGAAAATATGTCTTTTTCAGCAGCCACTGGTGAGGAAAATCTTTTAAGTTCAGGCATTAAATGCTTGGACTCTGCCCTGCCAATATACTTGCTCAGCATTCAGGGATATGAAATAAAGAAAATTCCTGAGCCGGAGACTATATCTTCATATTCTAAAGTCCTTTTTCCTTACATGTAGTTGTCCAGTCCCTACTGCAACCTGGTTATACATCACTTTAAATTTTCTGATCCTACAGCTATGGAAGTTTTCTAGGTAGGTCTAGCTATTTTCTTATGTGATCCTTTACATTTTTTTCCACATAGCCCATGGTAGTGTACTGTATTTGCACTAGGTTTTCATGGTAAGATTTTTGTAGTGGGGGAGGTTACACAGGCAATTCCTGGATGGAGTTGCCAGATGCTTTCTCCATGTTTGACCCAATATCTTATAGCCCCAAGATGGACCTGCCACTGGCAAAGACGATTCCATCTTGATGAGAGTAGCACCTCTGAGGTAAAAGACTTAGGAAGGGGAGAAAAGAAAACCGAACTTCGACCAGAGAGAAAAGAGTGAATAAGTGGGAGAAGCAGCACTGCAGACCCCAAGATCAACAAAGGAGAAGGTGCCCCAGGCACCTGTTGCCTAAGGTGCATCCCATGGTAAGGCAGGGTGCCTCCCTGCAGTCCTACAGGGCAGCAGATATTCACCTGCAGCTCCTGGAGGACTCCCCACCAAAGCAGGAGTGTTCCCATGGGAGGCTGTGAGCCCATGGGAAACCTATGCTGGAGCAGGCTCCTGGCAGACATGCAACCCTCTGGGGAATCAATTTTGGAGCAGCCTTTTCCTGAAGGACTGCACCCCAGAGAAGGGATCCACCCTGGAGCAGTTTGTGAAAAACTACAGCCCACAGGAAGGCTCAGGTTGGAGAAGTTCATGGAGGATTGTCTCCTGTGGGAGAGACTCCATCCTGGAGAAGGGGAAGAGTGTAAGTCCTCCCCTGGAGGAAAAAATGTGGCAGGTGCAGCATGTCATAAACTGACTGACACAACCCACATTCCCTCTTCCCCTGCACCTCTGCAGGAAGGAGGTAGAAAAAATTTGAAGTGTAATTAAGAGAGTGGTTGAATATTTACATTATATTTCCAATTACCTAATCCAATTGATTCAACTAAGTTCCCTAAGTCCAATCTGCTTTGCCCTTGGTGATAACAGGAGCCTGATTTCTTCCTGTTACTGTCTCAACCCATGAGCCTTTCCTTATGTTTTCTATCCCCTGTCCAGGGAAGGAGAGGAGTATCACAGCTTCGATGAGCACCTGGCATCAGGCTAGGGTCAACCCACCCCAGTACCCACAGCAACTGAAATTATTACAATGCCAAAATATATGTCACATATTAGTATACAGCATTAAGAGTTTCTAGTTTTCACCCTATAGCAGTGCTATTAGTATTATTTACTGATATTGTATGACGTACACAGTTTCTTTGGACTTGATAATGAAATGGTGGATAGAATGTATTTTCTCTTCTAAAAGCTGCTTATTGAAATCGATGAAATGAAAAGATTGGTGTACATAATTTCTTGGACAATGAATAGAAAGATTAACACTATCTCCTTCTTTAAATTATCAGATGTTCTGTATTGATCAAAAAATAAAACCAATACAGATATAATAACAGAAAAGGAAATTAAAAACGTACACAGTGCCAACCTCCATAATAATTATAAGTGCCTTTTCTGAATCCAATCATTCAGCTAATTTTCATACACCATCTTCTCCATATTCTATAATCTCTATTCTATTTCTTTTGTCATGTAGAATTGGTTGCTGCATAATCTTCAGCTTTTTTCCACATTTCATAAAGATTACTACATTTTTATAACTATCAATCACCAATAAATCTGCATATGTTCTCTCATATATAGTCCCAGTCACAGCTTTCTAAGCCTCTGATCTGCAGAAAGACTACCTTAAAGTCTGAGAAGATGTGAATATACGCAGTATGTGTTGAGAGGTTTTCCTCTTCGCACTTTAATTATATAAACAGCAAAGCAACACTTCAGTACATGTTGTGATGAATTTAAAAGTGTGTAAATATGAATTGTGAAACTCCATTTATTCATTTTTCCAATTAGGTATTCCAGTGGCATTCATTCATTCATTCATTCATTTGTAAGGGAATATACTTCAATTCAAAAGAGAAGAGATTACTGAATGTCAGTAATGTAAAGAGATGATTTCTGCTGCATCTCTAAATATACTGGCTTTTCTTAAAATTTTCACATTTCTGCTCAAAAGCTTGTAGAAACTTTTCCATACTCAGAAGACCTACCCTAGTTGCCCACCACCCATTTTTGGGCTGCACTGCGGATCCTTGTCCTACGCACAATATGTTGCAGATAACAGTGAGAGAAAGGAGATTGAAAGATAAGCTGAATTCACCTATTTAAGTTGTTTTTCCCTGTTTCTATCTTCTCTCTGTGTTAGAAAAAGTCTTGCCTGTATACTTCCGTGTATGTTCAACAGAAATTATGATCCATGTTAGTGGATCTAGCTGAGTTTCTAGAAGTTTGCCAGGGATACAGATCTTCCACAGAAAGTGGTTTATTGCATAATTTAGCAAGTTTTGACCAGCTGCAGTGCTCTTCCTCTTTCTCCTCTGAAATATTCTACACTCTGTTGGTTGTTGTCCAGTGTCTGCATTTTTGGCCCCTGGTGCTGGCCAGATAAGATGATAGAGGCTCTCTGTTCAGAGCACACAGTGAGTCCTAAGGGCCTGTCCTCTCTCTGCTCAGCATTTTGTATTCACATATATTTATAAACAAGACAAAAAGCATGAAAAAAATCATTAGGTTGCTTTAGGAAAAAATATTATAACTAATATTTTATTGTAAGGTACTAGTTATGGACCAGTGAATTAATTTTGTCTTTTCCTTTGTGTTTATATAAGCCAAGGAAGAGGAAACCCTAGCACAGAGATTGAAACAGGAGGATGTCACAGTGAGGCATAAGTATCACCTCAACAACTGGTGTAGGTGTAATCCTTTCTTGTGGTAGAAATCATTTTCCCTGCACGGGGAAAGAGTGATTATTGGGATGCCTGCAGGTCTGTGGACTCACTCAGGATGATGTGCTGAGCTTGAAAAAATGCAGCAGATTATCTTATATCCATTGCCCAGTTCTTCACTGAAGGGTTTTAATTCCTTGTCCTCTTCTCCCTGCGATCCCCTACTTACTGTAGGCTGAGACTCCTGCCTGCCTGATCTCAACAGTGGTGGATTGAAAGGGTCACCAGGTTAAAGCCCAAGGCTTGAGCTGGTGCTTAACATCCAGTGTCGATCTATTTTTTCTCTTTCCTGCTTCCTTAATTAGTATTTAAATATTCCAAGTGAAGTGGAATAGGTCAAAATGAGCCAATTATGACCTGAATCCAAAATACTCTATAGCCTTTTTACTGGAGTGTTCATCTGGGGAGTACAACAGACAAGTCAAAATCTACCAGCTCTCTCATTTAGAGCAGACTGCACTGAGGTTTCTCATATCCCAATTGCATTGCCCTAACAACAATATTATTATTTTAAAGTGAACAACCTCTTTATTTTAGTTGTGTGACTAACCTGCTTTTAATATGCCTGGCCTTAAAAAGGCATTTCTCGTTAAATATTTTACTTATTTTTTTTGTCCTAATGGCAGAATAGGGTTGTTGCACATAAAATAGTTATGAAGTGACATAAATACAGAAAATTACTTACACCTGAATGAGTCTGAGTGGAATAGGTTTATTTATTAGTTTTGGAGGCATAGTTTTGCTTTGTTTCATTTATCTTCTAGAGTAGTAGAAGGTGTAGCAGTTGAAATGTAAAATCAAGCTCCCATCCTATGTTTATTAAATTTTAAGGAGAAAATGCCTCAGCCCATAAATACAAAGGATATTTTACCTAAGCTACCAGGACTACAAGCTCACTCTGGACTCTGAAAGTTGCACAGTGTTCTCCTCAAAATTGTCACCAATTGTCAAGGTTTATTTATACTTACGAGACCTTATGGGTCTTGAGATTGTATTCTAAGTGACAACTCTGAAACCAGAGGAATAGTAAGAATCTTGGAGTTTTAGCTGTTTGGAATTTAGCAAATCAATCTGTTGATGTAAAGGTGACATTTGTGACCTGATGGGGTAGTCCTGTGTGCATGAGAAATTGTGCTGTGCAGTCAGAGGCATATATCCCTGGAGTAATCTTTTTATAGAAATGTATATATAACTTTTTAAAGTTCCCATCCTCATTGAAAATCAATAGCAATCACAACCCAAAGTGCCAAGAGGCTCTAGCAGACATGTGGCAGTGGATTAAAATTGGATGGTTGAAATTGTAGCAGCCTTCAGCTGCACCCTGCACTTCTGTGATGGATGTTGTCTCTCCCAAAGCAGGGACAACTGATCTGCTCATGAATCTCCTGATCCACTGCAGTGCTCATTGAAAGTAAAGTGACTTGGACTCAGGCTGGCTCTAATGCAGACACAGAAATTTGTTCTGAGAGAGAAAATGTTTATTATATGGACTGCAAGGATAGATACCTATAAAAGTTCAGCAATCCAATTTTTACCTGCTGGTGAATGACTGTAGAACTCAATAGGCTCCATCAGGTGATTTCAAAGCAACAAAAATGCCCATCTTTTCTCAGTCCCCCACTGGGCCCCTGAAGCCCCACTGAATTGTTGGGCAGGAGTTCTGCCTAACTTTGGCACTTGTCTGAGAAAAAGGAGAATCACTGCTGTCAAAACTGATGTAGACATTGTGCATACATACCTTTTTCTCTGTTGTCTATCTCTGTAAATATCACTGAAGGTTTCCAGAGAAAGTTAGCACTGGTAGGACAAAACTGATCAGGGCAGCTAGACACCCAAAAGCAAGACACAGGCAGAGACAAGCATGAGGAAAACACCTTGGATACTGAAATACCAGAATGCTTGGAGAAAGATCATCTCAGCGTTATTGCCTCTTCATTTCAGAGTCATGAAATTATGATGGTATCAATACACAATCCACCCTACATGAGATTACATAGCAGCAAACTGTGTCTTTGTCAGGAGTCATCAGATAAAATCCTCCAGCCAATTTTGTTTATATAGGTATCTAGAAACATAAAAATCTAATTTATGTCTGTTTTAGGACATCCTATCTGTGTTTTTTTAGGCGGTTCCAAAGTTGTTTCCTGTAGATTTTGCTTGCCAGTGCTGTGAGGATGTCTTTGATATATATATAAAGCATTTAAAACATTGGACATCTTTCTTAGGCCCCTGAATCACACTGCGAGCGCCTGTATCAGGAATTTCCAGCAGTATAACAGTATTTGTCTAGCTTGACTTCCAGTCAAATTTCAATCAATAGCTGTTTACTTACACTTTAATGAATGCAATGACAGTGATTTTAGTGTATAACATCCTGAGTTTTTAAGGGAAAATCTGACTTGGCTACATCAACAGCCAAAAGCTTGCCACAGGTAACCTTTCCAGCATACTTGAGCTCTGTCTCTGCAGCATTTCTCTGATTGATAAAACATCAGTTACAATTTTCTTCACCAAAGAAGACACATAGTAGTCTGAGTTTGAAAAGTTAGGTACACTAAATAATTAGCAACTATTTTTACATAGCAGCAAACCTAAAGGAATCATCCTTTCACTGGTAATTATAAGTCTATATCTGTGTACACACATAGAGTTTTAATTGTTCATATTATAACTGCAAATATCTGCCACTAGGATGTCCTTGAAGACATGCTGTGATGCTAATCAGATTTTTCAAGATGAGACAGTACCTTTCTATTCCCTCTTACACATCATAAACTCTGACTGATATCCCCAAGGGGAAAAAAATGCATAATGTGTCATTTATGACCTGTTACATGCACAAATTACTTGCATCTTGTATTCAGTAGGATAACAAAATGCTATTGATTTTGAATTTGACTTAGGAAGCTGATCTTTATTGTAAGTTGTCACTTGGCAGATTTTTCCTCCTGCTGTGAATTGTTTGATCTAGAATTTTTGTTTGGAGAAATGGAAGCAGTGACAGTTTTATTATATTTTTTAAAAATTGTATACATTCTATCCTAGGAGATAGACATTATTTATAAGCAGAATAAATATTCTATAAATACAAATAAATTTCAAATAAGTAGCAAAAAGCATGTAATATGCCAATCTTGATCTGCTTTTACAACTCTGCTGTTTAGCAGTGCAGTTTTTCAGGCTTGAAGCAAGGCACTGATCAGCACCAAGATGCTTACGCAGGAGCAAAATTAAAAGGCAGACCTAAGGGAACTACTCATTAATACAATGTATTAATAAATTAATACAATACATATAATATAATATAATATAATATAATATAATATAATATAATATAATATAATTCTAGAACAGATTAGGGTATGAATCTGAGAACTCAACAGGTATGACTGATTAAGTATTAGGGAACCTCTTCCAGCAAAATTGTCCCTCCCAATTTTATATGTTTATGTCAGATACATAAAGGGGCATTTCAGTATCACTTTAGGATGTTGTTTTAACATTCTACAGGAAAGAAAAAACCAGTATTCACCAGCATAAGGATTTGAAGATTTGTTTGGGTAAAATAGGAAGGAAAAATGTATGTATGTATGTATGTATGTATGAGTAATATTAATGATTTTATACTTTCTTCATTTATTTCTTTAGAATAAATGTTGTGGTCTTCAAAGAGTCTAAATACAGCTTGTGATGGTAAATGTTGGAAAGTCTTCAACAGCCTGTACCTTGGCTCCAGCAAAAGTTTCTCAGTGCCTACTGTAATTTTCTATGTCAAAAATGAAATTGATTCTGCTTGCCTTCATATAGAGCAACTCTGTCACACAGAAAATATCAGTTTTATAGGTTGAATCAACTGTGCCAGAAGACAAGCATAAAACAAAGATCTGCACAAACCAGGTGTCACCTGATTCCTTGAAATTTTTGATGTCTTTGTGGGCAAGGGTCCCTTAAATCACCGAAATTAATTAATGAAAGTTGGTGTCAACAAGTAGACCAAGAACACATGTAATATATCTTTGAACATTTTAACTGCAGCGTACAAGAAGATATTGCAAACTAAGTGGAAATATTGTGGTCTTCCACTAGCTTGAACTTTGGTATAAGGAATACTTTAACTATTGTTGTTGTATATAATGGGAAAAAAATACCTCCCTAGATTATTTAGGTTATCAAAATGTATTTTAAGAAGCAGACTAAGCTGAGAACGTTCACGTATGGTTAGGTTTCTATTACCATAGTTTTGGTTTGTGTCCAGCATTAGCATTTGTGTCCAGAATTAGTATTTTTAATACCTCAGGAAGAAGTCAGTTAAGTCAATACTATTACTGTCCATTACGTCATTAATGGGTGTCAGGTGGTCACTTAGCTAAGTATCATTCAAATTCCTACCAGCTTTTTATTACCAAACCTGTGTTTTCTGGAATCAAGTCTACTTTGGCATTGTAACTCTTGTTTCTTAGGAGATTATTTAATTAAGTGAAAACTTCTACAAACAAAGGAATTTAAAAATCAGCTACAATTTTATTCACTACTTTTAAGGATCTGGGACATGGAAGTCATTAGTGTTTCTGTTAGATTAAATGAAGTATGTATTTCTATTGCTACTGATACATGTCCTTCACAGCAGAATTCCAGACAAATCTCACGTGGCACAGATGCATTATTTCCATTAAAGTCAAAAGAAGTTCACTTAATCACATCACCTGAGAATCTGGCCTACAACCCGTAACAAGACAATCCTTTGGAGGGTAATAATATTTTATGCTTTCATCAATCACTCTCCTAGGCCAGTAGCTATTTGTGGCAGACTAAAAAATGTAATGTTATAATAGAAAAGGCTGGTTGTGACTATTTCTTCCAGAAAGTGCAAGAACCCGTTTTTTTAGTAATACAACATTTATATTAAACATTCTGACAATGAAACAGTTTTGAAATAGCATTCATATTCTTGCCTTTAAGGCTGCAAGTTGTTACACTGTTTTCCTCTGTGTTGTCTGTTTGTGCAGGACACATGTCTACAACCACGACGATAATCAATGGTAAGAACGGATCCGTTCCTTCGTCATCCATGAAAGTGGGCAAGAAGTCAGTGACAGAAGACCTCGTGACAACGTTCAGCTCACCAGCAGCATGGCTTCTTGTTGTTGCTCTGATTGTTACCTGGTCAGCAGTAGCTATTGTAATGTTTGACTTGGTGGACTACAAAACCTTAGCAGGTAAAACTCAGCATATTCTGTTTGACACCTTTTATATTCAAACTAAAATTTATTAAGCAGTGTCTATTACGTAATTATGCCTGTGTCTCACCTCCTTGGGGACAGCACAGTGTCTCTGCTGAGCTTAAAAAAAGAGAATATATTGTGAGAAACATCAGAACACATTAGTTTACACCTCATACACCTTTATAATTTAGGTCTCTCCATTTTGTAGCCCATTCTTATCCTGGAAAATGAGTATGTTGACAGTAATGTAAAAAGTATATGAGTATGTAAGGTCAGATTTCTGTTCCGATTTCTATATAATTTTTTTTCTTGAAAAAAGAAATTAGTATTAATTCATCTTTTCAGAAATGCAAAGCCTTTAATTGTTGCCTTGTGTATTCTGGTATCTGTTTACACAGTTCAATGATCAGAAAAATGTAAAACATGCTAACCATAAAACTGATCTTCAAAAACCATAAGTACAGAGGTCCAGATTCTTAATATTAGCTAAGACACACCCTTGTCTTCAATAAGGCAATAGGTTTAGCCTAGTTTTAAGATTTGGCTAGATAAATGAACAAGATCAAGCTTTAGGGTACATAAACTGTGGGCAAAGATGAAAATGAAGTGAGTGGTACAAGGACTCTGATTCTAATTGAGGAATAGAAATAAAAGAGCAGCAAATAGAAAGAAATATAATATTTATGTGTTTTACCTGGCAATGGCATATAATGAAAAATAAATTAGCTACCTGTGTTTGTAAAGGGTATGTAGTATCCAGCAGGCCTTCAGCAGTAAAACCTTAGTGAGGATAAAAGTCATTAACAATTGGGAAACATGTGTGTGAACCAGAAAACAAATTATTAGAGTCATTGTCTTCCTTAAATGAGAGCTCCAGCTCTAAATTTATTGCATTGTCACAATAATTAACTAGGAATTGAAATTCGGATTTCACCCTTTTAATTCAAAAGAAATTGAGTTAATGTTTTGGAGTAAATTTCCTGGACTTTATTAGTTTACTGATAAATTCATAGATTTTTTTTGTCCTGCTATATATCAATATTGACTTCAAGATTTACTTAGAAAGCTTTTGAAACACATATAGATCTTGAAAGAAACCAACAAATCCTGGATCAATAGATGTCAGAGAGCTTGAAATGTGGAGAAAATGTACCACAAAACTTTCCTAGATTTTTTTCTCATCTGTCATTGTTTCTAGAAGGACATCTCTGGAGTACTAGGAAAACATAAAGTTATTTTTGAGAGATCCTTCCAAAATAAGCATCAGATTTTAGTTTGGACACCAAGCACTTGATGCTACAACAGAGAGACAGACCAAGAAAGAGAAACTGTCATACTCAGATGTCACACTCAGTTTTCCATATTAAATATTAACCAGTCTCTCAATCTATCAATCCCTTAAACAAGTTCTTAATATGTTTTCAATGACTAGTCAAGAACCAGGGAATAATTCAGACTAAACTCTTAAACTCAGAAATTTCTGCACTGGCTGTCAGGTCACACATACTCAATAAACAAGTCAGGGTAATGCTAAGCAATAGGAATCTGTATTTGTACCAGAGCCCAAATGAAACTTTCTAAGCAGATGGAATTCTGTTCACATTGTATTGGTTAAATGAGCTTAAATCTCACAAGTGTGAGACAATGGAAACTGACATTTTCAGACCAGGATGTAGAAATAGGAGAGTGTAAAATTTAATCTTAAGGGGAATTTTTGTTTTTTGAAGGTCACTGAGAGATGATACTTTAGTCTTTTGAGTTTACGAGTTTGTTTCTTTTCCTTCCGAGCAATGTTTCTGTTCCTGAGTGGTTAATTATGCCAGCATTAGAATCAGGTCTTGATGGTCAAAAATTAAGAGAAGGAACTGCTGTACTTTAGACCAGTATTTATTAGAATGTTTTTTTGTATTTACATGTATATAAGAATAGTTGCATAGTTTTATATTACCTTAGGTTTCCACTCCTGATTTCTTACTGATTTTTTTTTAGTTAAACACGGTGTTTTGTCAAAATTCCATGGAAATAGCTAAAGATTTTACACAGAATCATGTAGCTGGCATTATTGATATGATAATGATTTTCACTTTTGGACAGTTTGCCTACAGTGGAGGTAATTCCTCCTTTTCGTAAAGAAAGTAGAATTTGGAGCATATTTCTAAGGGACTCCTTAAATCTAAAACCCAGTAATCTTTTTGTCTTGAGTTTGATATTGTTCTTTGAAAAAACAGACCTACATAAAAAGAGCGAATAGTTATATTCAGGACTGTAAATTTAGTTTTGCAAGCATGATTAAAATTAATTTCCTGGTTTTCAAATGCAAATGAAAGATGCCAAAGAAACTATATTCAGCTGCATGCTTTTTAAGTTCATAAACCACAGAAAACTCAGTGTATTTTTCCTCAAAGAACACTTGCCTTTCATAAGCCAGTGCATTCAATTTCTTTCCCGTTTCTCTACCTGAAGTTCCGTGAAGTTCACGTTCAGAACGCATTCCCAGCATACGAATGAGGCAGGTTGGGAAAGCTGTATTCAGCCTGAAGGAGACAGGAGGGTGACCGAGGAGCAGCCCGCAGATTTTAAAGCGCAGTTACAAAGTTGAGAAAGAGGATTCTGATCTATGGGCTCCCACAGGGACTTCCACTACATTTCTGTGCCAGAAATGACCATCTCCGTAGCAGTGACTGCACTGAACAGGAGTGAGTGCAGCAGAAAGCAGGAGCAGGCTGACCTGGTAAACCAGTCAGGGAATTGTGTGCCTAAGGAAGAGACGTGAAATTTTCCCCCCTGATTACACTACAGGGCTGCTAAACTCTGGGGAATACAGGAAGTGCAATGCCCTAGATTGCAAGGTGCCTAGAGTACACAGAGATTCATGGAACTCAGTAAAAACACCACATGTGAGCTGAGTAGGAGGTACTTTAAACTTGAACCTCAGCATTCTTTTCCTTCAATGATTAACATTTTTACTCTCATTATCTGAAAGGCAAATAATTCCAAAAGACATAAATTATCAGTATATGTATTTTAGCTCTTATATATTCTTTGAATTTATCAATATGAACTTCCCACCACCTTCTATGATTAGAGTGCCAACCCTGAGGTTTTGCCTCTTGATTGCCATGGTTTCACATTCTTTTAGAAGTAAACTATGAAGTGTGTGAAATTTTGACAATTTATATAAGATGAAGTTTGTCCCAGAACAATATGAAAGAGAGATGTTTAGTTTCATCCTAAAGTAGATGTGCTAAATTACTTTTTTCTTTAAATGCTCTTTATTCAGCATTTCTGAAGTAGCTTATTAGAATTGAGGGAGGCTGAGGGAGGTTAACACTTAGGGTTTAGATAAGTGAAGTTTAGATTACATGAATTCAAGCTATGCTCACAGAAAGATTTAAGATACAGTTTTGCATAATTTACACATCCAGAACATGATGGCTATAAATTCTATAGCAGTCTGTATTGTTCAGGAGGTGCTGATTATGATATAGCATAAAAGGGGGAGCCCGTATCACAGGTTACAGGTGTAAAGCTTTTCTTCCTGGGCAGTTCTGTGTTAGTTTGTTCAAGACCGGGACAGAATCTGCAAATCAGCTTTACCTTTAGCAGCGGGTTTCAAGAAAAGTATGAGACAAAAATTAGATCTGTACTGAAATTTTCACCCCTGTTCTATCTACCCAGAAGAAGGAAATTAAATTTTGCAGTGTTGTGCTTTAGTGCATTCCTTTGAGGAATCAAATGAAAGCTTGCATTCCTATCATGCTGTATTGTACAACTATGAACATGACTGAAATATTTCTAACATGGTATGAAGGTGACATGCATTACAAAAGCTTGAGAGAGGAAACTAAAAATCTTATGCACTACACCGTGTGTATAAATACAGAATAAGTAGTATATCACATTGAAGGATCTCAAATATTTTCAATATTTTCAGAAATGAAGAAGAATAATTCTGCTTTTACGTGTGCTTTGCAGTTAATTGCTTCCATCCTTTGTGTTAGAGAACACGCCTTTTTAACTGGCTTCATAATTCATGAATGTATTTCATGCATTTCTTGTACATATAACCAGATTATACATTTTAATTGGTATATGCAATTTAGTAATTTAAGATTATTTTAGTCCTTAAAATTGATGGCCGGGGAATCCATATTTGCTAATGGGCTAATAGAGCATTCAAAATTCCCTGCCATCTCTGTGACCAATTACAGCTAATTAACATACCCCTAATTTCAGATCCAGAGTGTTCAATATTCAGAGTAAATTGACAGTGATTTAGTCAGTCACCTAAAGGCCAGACTAAATCAAACCTAATGAAGCCTCACCAAATCTATGAAACCCAGAATTACCTACAGAATAATATAGGTGAAAATATAGAAAATACACATAGACACACTTAGCAGAATGAGCTTGCTATGTTGTTTTCATAAGTTAAAAAAAAAAAAAAACAACCTTGAGTACACTCTTTGTTGGGGCTAATTTGTTTTGCTCACATAAAGAGGCTTTTTAGAGACCTGTAGCAAAGGCAGATCTTTGTGGAGGTAATGCCTTCAGGAATGGGGAGTTAACAGTGCATGGAGCTCCCATTCAGTCAGATGCTTTTTTAATTATATTTTTTAAAATCTTTTTAATTTAGTGCAAAACATCTGGCCAAATGTTGTGGGGTTTCCCATAGTAGCTTCTGAATAACAGAGTCTGAAGTCACCATTTCCCTGCCTGAACTTGTGGTCATTTTTATTACTGTCTTGCAGTCATAGGCAGATTTTGTCTGGCCTTGGGGAGTGTATAATAATTATAAGGAATATACACATTCTTTTTTCCCCTGCAACATCATTTCACTATAGTTATCCCATTGGGCTAAGGGTCTCTGTAAAGTTTTAAGAGTTGCAATAAAGAAGAGTGCACCTATTTTTGCTCTTGTATTTTATGACTATATATCCACCAGTGTTAAAACTGAAAATACATTTGCATTCAGTCAGGAAAAAGAATGAGCTTCTGGATTAATTTAAACCACCAGTGAACTTAATGGAACAAAATTTTTATTTTCTTTTTTTCAAGCATTCAAAGCCCTGGACAAATCTCCTACTCTGGAATTTATCAAAACTGTGCTATAGTCTTCTGAAGTTAATTTTTTACTGTATTTATAAACGTCAGTTCAAAGCACGAGTGAACAGCTTATCTATTTCAAAGTTCTTAATGAAGTTCCTTAATTGAATTATATGAGACTTCAATTAATGTACCTAAAACCTACAAAACATATTTTTCCTCTTCCATGATAAAATCCATTAAAGGGATTTAAGCCCAATTCCAGTTTAAAGAAGGGCTGCTCAGATGACATCTGTTTTCTTATGTTTCAGTCTGCAGCAGATTTCATAGCTGAGTTATAAACCCCTAGGAAATGAGTTTATACTGAAAAGAATGGCAGTCTATGAATTATTACAGTATTGTAAGTGCTGCTTTAATCACGAAAGGTCCAGTCTATAAAAGACGATAAATTTTGATAGACCAAATTTTGCAAGGTTATGTAGTTGAAAATACGAAATTCCAGAAACAGCAGTCTTAATGTATAGGGAAGGACCTAAGAGGAGAATTCATTCTCGAATATGCTTCATATGACACAAAACACAAAGCAAATTTCCAGTGCATAATGGTATCTGTGAAATTTCTGATTTTAAACAAACAAATCAAACAAGTAATTTATTTCAGTAACAATTGCAGTGATGCAATTCTTTGGTTATTTGCTGATGAAGAAACTGAAGTAACTCAGCTAGAATCACCAATATATAATATATTCTTTTCAGCACTAGAAGTTGTTTGTGACTTGTGAAAATACTGTGCTTTGTTTGAGCACGTTTTTACCTTGCTGTGATTCACACTGTATAATCTCACACCCTACAGCATATTGTTTCTCTTTTTAATGAACACAAAATGCTGCCACATAACAGCAGCCCCACAGAGATTAAACAACTCCTCGCTTTGCTCCTTAAGTGCTTCCTTTAGCCAAGAGACAGCTGAGAGCATTCATTATTGCTAATGGTGTTTCTTCATTTTTTTTATTGACCTTTCTGGGGTTCATCCTGTTGCCATCAGGTATAGCCACCTATTCACAACATTGCGATGATCCCTGTTTCCCACCTGGTAATGACCTTCTGCCTGCAGTGTTCTGAACATGTGTGTGGATGATAACAAAGCATGGGCACGAGCAGAGGCCAGGACATGGCAGCACTGCTTCTCAGCTAACTCCAACTCTGCCTGGCTGGGGCTTGCAGCAGCCTATTCCTCATTTTCACATCATGCTTGTAATAGATCTGACAGGTAAGAGATGCCTCCAGCCAGGAGAGTCCCAGGAAATGGCATCAAGCTGAGGTACTAATTTTACACTTTAAACATCCTTTAAAAATACTGTTGTGCAATTATAAGCAGTTTGTTAATCTGAAGATCTGAAGATCAGAGAACTGAACCCGCAGAAAGAGAAAAAAATAAAGCTTCAAATTATCTTAGATAAAATGTGTTTCCGAAAACACCACCTAATGAAGATCTGAGCTATTGAATCAAAACCTTCCAGCTGATATCAAATCAATTAATATAAACTACACTTATAGCCCATACTAAACATACCCTCCTATCGATATGTAGGGCTATATCAAATGGACCTGAAATTATTCAATTACTTTGTGAGAGTTTTTTAATTTCTTTCTAAATTTTGGCAAGTAAATTCTAGTCATAACTGCTTCTTTGTTCAATTTCAGATGAGGTTTCCTCTGTGAACTTGACCTCAATATAATTATCTATGGTTCATATTAGAAAGAGACTATGAACTTGACCTCAATATAATTATCTATGGTTCATATTAGAAAGAGACAGCTACAGGCTGTAGTCTTGATATTTACAATATACCAACTTATAAAATGGAAATGACTGAGAAAGCTGACTCTGCGCTTTCTTTGACAGTTTTTATATGTAGTAAAATTAAAAATTAAATTCGTGTTTTTATACTAATAATTCAGTGGTAACCACCCAGTGTTTTACCTGTTTATGGCTTAGAGCTATAAGCTTGATAAAAATGTTAGTCTGTGAAACAGAAATGTATGACCTAAGCACAGTTCTGTTGATAAACTGGAATGTTAATAATAGGAGACTGTGTGTATAACGAGTTCAGTATCTTAGATGCTACTTTTCAAAAGATCACAGAGTAGAAATAAAGCAACTTACAAATATAGAAACTTTCAAATTAAAATATAGGTCTCTGTAATAGAATATCTTACTAAAAATAGGATATGTTTTATTACCACAAGCTAGAGTTAGGCTATTGTGTTATATCAAACACAATAGAAATTCTCTGTCTCCACCAGCTGTACCTTGTCAGTGTCAATGAAGTAGTTTATATCTCATAGATCAATCTTTGCACCAGATAATGACCATCATTTGTAACTTAATTGCATTCAATTCACTGGAGTCAAAATATGTAATTGATGAAAATCCAACACTTATTAACTAATTTCCTGTGATTCATTAAAAAAAAAAAAGCCACCTTAACATAGGTTGAACTCTGAGTATACATTTAACAATTTGTCAAGCAATAAAGATTGATGGGAAACTACATTTCTGACAGAATTACTAAGACTCAAATAATGACTGAAGTGATTTGCACAGATAATTAATGAATCACTTTTTGTTGTGCAATTCACAGGAATTAATGGAACAGACTATTAACCAAATTTGCTTGAGAGGCTACAGCAAATCATACCATGTGATTACTCAGTTCTTGTATCCAAAAATCACTTTTAAAGTACCATTATCTATCCTGATGCAAGAAAAAAAGGTTTTCTGTTCAAAAATACTTCATCACTTTATGAAAATTACCTTCTATCTTCTTGATACCAGGAACATACCTAATGCTAATTGCAGGCCTTGAAAACTTTGTCATTGGCTGGTTTCAAGGAATGAGTTATTAATTACCATTAGGGTTAATTTTTTTATTTTAAGATCATTTGGAATTAAGACTATGAGCAGAGACTTCAGGAATGAAGAAATTAATTGTTCAGAACTGTGGTCTCGCATTTTTAAACAAATTACTGTTTCTTTACCACTAATACTGGAGAGCTACAAATAATCTTAGCATTTATGTGCGGCTTCAAATTATATAGAGATTTTTTAGAAGCATTTAATACGTACAACACATCTGAAACTATTTCTTAAATAATTATTTTAAAGATATTTACATATTTTTAGTATGGAAAATCCAATCTTCCAGATATCTTCAACAGCTAACAAACATTCTCCAATCAAATTCAATTGAGTTGTCCTATAATAAGATTTATTTGAAAGTTGCTTTACAAATTCCTTCCATTTGATTGGAATTCTTCCTCTGTCAGCTTTCATTCCAAATTTCAGCATTTTCCAGAAGGTTCTGGAATTCTGATTTTTCCTCTGAAAACAAAACTTTTTTGAAGAGGAACTTTTACTGATCTGAAAAACATCTCTTATACTGTACCAACTAATAAAAGACTTCGACAAAATGTTCTAGCAAAGCATTTTTCGTGGAATCAGTGCTGCTCTGGAATATAGGTAATTTATCAAGGTAAATAGTTGTATAGACCTCAAATTAATTATGAATGTAAAGTTACAAATCTAAGTGCTTAGACAAAGTGTACAATAACAAGAAGGATTTAAATCTGAAACAGCATCACTAGCAGGATCCATGTCACATACCTCAGTAATATGAAAATAAGGTGACATGTGCATGCTAATTTTTCAGACTTCCTTTCTATTCAATAGAAAGGAATGGCTATCATTAGAAATTAATTGATCTAACCCTAAAACTGATTTCAGAGGAGAGAGAGGCACTTGCCTTCTGAAGGAATATTTCACTAAATACGATGATCTGAACTTAACTGTGATTAAAGGTAATTGCATAGAGTCCACTAAAATCTTCAATATTAATTGTATGTTTCAGAAATTAAACTCCTCAATAACCATTTACTTTTTACCTCCTTCAACAGGCGTTTATTAATCTTTTACTATTTTATCTAAGACTAAAAAATTGGCTCAGTCCCTATATAAAAGTTAAACAAAAGGTAAAACTTCACAAGTCTGTATCTACCTGAGAAATTTTCTGTATCAATAAAGGCTCTTAACAGCTTAGATTCAAAATTCTTCTCCCTCTACTTCCAGATCAATGGATTTTATGTGATGTATGATGTATTCATTACAGTTTAGATCAATTAATATATAACATAATTATACTAATTATATCTACAGATTAGTTACAAATTATATATTACACTCCATATGTTAGCAAAATAAATATATTGTAAGCTTCGCGTTTAAAATAACTAGTCTTCTAAGATTTGATAAGGAATGAGAAATTGGATGAAGACTGCTAATCCAGTCAAATATCTATCAAATACAAGATGATTGTAAAAAATCTCACCATGCTTTTCAATTGCTGGACATCTCTAAATTAAAAAAAAAAAATAAAGCTCAACCTTTGTTATGAAAATCTGCATTCTTTCAGCTTCACTCTTGAAGAAAGAGTATGCAGATCTTCTGGAAATGGTTGTCTTTTTTTGCATGTGCGTGAGGTAAATGGAATCTTTCTCTGTACTTGTTAACACCAAAATTGCTTTGTTTAATTTCCTTTTTTTTAGTGTATTTCATTCTACTAGGGACCTCACAGCACCTGGTATTGTCAAAGTTATTGGGAGAACTAAAAGCATGGATTTAATCAGTAGTAATTTCACTTCAGCATTACTTGGTGTGGTGTTCTAGACGACATCATTACTATTAGCACTACTGATGAAAAATAGAAATACAACACAAGTTAAACATTAGATCTGTGCATGAGGACATAATTTTCCAGGTCTGTGCCATTTGCATCAGATCTCAAGTGAGCTCATCGTATCTGTTTGAATACAAAATTTCATTTTGCAAATATGTATAAAGTGTCCTCTTCACAGCTCCAAACTCTTTTTTCTAAACTTTCTATGTTAAACAGGATTTGCAGTATAGGCCTGTTAGCATAGGTATGACTGGACAATTTTGCCTCTGGACACTTATAATTTCTAATCCCTCTTCATAGTGTGGTATGAAGATGTTATGAATTAAAGACGAGGATATGATGTTGAAGACTGATTCATCAGCAAAGATGGCTTGCCTTGGGGTGGTTGGAATAATTTCCTCTGCTCTTGATCTTGCACTTCTCTGAGCATTTCCCTTGCCTGCCCAGGGGGGACAGCTCTGCTACCTGTGAAGCAGAAGCAGTTCTCGAACTGCTAGTTGATGGACCAGTTTATTAAAATAAATTGATACCAGTTCTTGTTTAGTTTACAGCTATAGTCCCTGCAGCTGTAAAAACCTGTGGCTGTAAATGCAACTGAGCCCTCCCTAAGCAGCCAGTGGATAAAAGGAGGGTGGAGAGCCACACCGAAAATCAAGGCAGCTGTCCAAAGTTAAACCATCCCTGCTTGTGAATCAAAATCTTGATTAAGCTGTCACTTCTGGCCATGTCCATTCTGTTTGTTCACTTTGGCTCCTTAGCACCTCTAGATTAGCATAAAGTGCAAATGGCATCAGGGGTCAGGTCACAGATTTAATTTTGAAGAGCCCAAGCATAGGTGCTCCTTCTTCTGATTAATGTTTGAGAAGAAAATTTGTGGCAAATCACTTGAAAAAATTAAATATCTATATCGCAATGCATGAAGGTAATACAAATACAAACAAATAATTGTAATGCTAAACTAAGTAAATATTTGCTGGTTTACTACTCAATCTTTCTGAATAAAATAGTGTGCACAATAGTACTCTAAATTAATTTCTTTGTGATTATGTCATTGCATCATGTCACACCTTTGATTTATTTGATGTGTCTGATTGTTCAGCAGCATATACCTATATAATAAAATATTCACAAAATACTAACTACAACATTTCTTTGATCTGCATTATTAACAAGCAGGTGCAAATCAATAGAAAGCCTGGTCCCTTGTGTTTCAGATTAATTGATTAGAAATAAAATGAACTATTTAGTGATACATTTATATTTCAAAGAAAGCTACATCTAAGTTTCATTGCAACACTTACAGAAAATAACGTTCACACAGTTGCAGTCACTGAAAAAGGTCTTTTAAGCCTGCACCATGCATGATTTTTAGCCCGCAAGTCCATGTGAGACTGCTTCTGATTAATGCTAAGATTTGGCTTGTGAGTCAGAGCACTGCAACCAGAAGTAGTTCTGAAGAGATTTGTCTTTTGCTTCCTACTAAAATGTTTACCTACAAAAAGACAATGTGAAGTAGAGGTATGGTTCCCACCTTGATACTGTTAAATTCAGTGTACATATTTCTCTCAAAACTCCTAGGAGCAATGCTAGGCCAACAATTCAAATCACATTTGTAGTCTGTCTTCTGTGGTTTATATTTGTGGAAAAGCTTAACATAGACCAGGCAAGGACTTAGTCCGCAGTTTCACGTACCATGGGCAGTAACATAGACTGAATAAGCGTTGTCCCTCTTCCTAAGCAATATTTGGTACAAAGTTCAAGAAAATAAAAAATTGCTGCACAGAACAGTCAGAAGAAAAGGTCTGTCAGAGGCTGGAAAGTTCCTCTGAAGTAGTGTGTCAGGTAAAGAGAAATTCCCAGATGGAAAAGCCTTTAAGGGAATACCAGCATTACCCACTGATGGCTGCACTGCCTTGGGATGGATACAGTGGCAAGCAGAAGTCTCACTTCCATCAGGGGTTCCAGGAAGAGTGAAGGGCACGAAAATGCACACCTTCCTTGTTTCCCAGCTTGCTTGCCTACAGAGGCAGTAAGACCAGAATAAGTTAAATATGCACATGTGCACAAGTGTACGAGAAAGAAATTCTAGAAAAGTTGTGAGAGAAGAACCAGAATCACAGGCACACACTGTCTCTGTGCCACTGTCTGGATTTGCATGGCTGTTTATTCTGAACTCAAGTTAATTTTGGCTTGAGTATGCACAGCTTTCTTCTTCTCATCCTGTATGTGTGGTCCATGACAATGACAAGAACTGTGTGTGTACTTAATCCGAGTCTCAGCAATTTCTTCCGCCAGGACTTGTGCGAAGGAAGAAGCTCAGCAGGGAGATATGACATGAGTAGGACTGAATTCTAGACGGGTATCAAGAGGTAGGGGATCTGAGTTAGATTAAAAACTGGACTGAAATGAAGAGATTATCTGAAATGAAGAATATTAGAATGAAATCTATACTTAAATTTTCCAAACTAAGCCTCAGAAGGAGAGCCAGATTTTGGAGTACAGCATCAGACCAAATTATATTTACTCTGTGAACAGCAAGTGCAGTACGATAAAGTTTACACCAGTCTTCCACAGGAAGGAGAGCTGTCCTCAAATGCTTGAATAATAAAAATTAACATCCACAGTCCTTGTTTTTGCTAAGAGCGGTAGTATAATTAGTCTTGTATAAAATGAAGATTAATTTTTATTACTGAAGGAGTTTTTGGCTTGGGTTCTTTTTTTCAAATCGCTTTTGTTTTAAACTCTGCACTCAGGAAGATCTGTTCACAAGCTCAGCACAGAACCACTGAGAATCATTCATGAGACACTGGAAGAGTCTTCTGATTGGATTTATGGCTTTTTTTCTTTACTGTCTGACATCGTATGGAGTGATGATGATGACAGTGATGAAGGTATTTGTAATGTAAAGACTTCTGTTACTGCTCTAACTGCTGTTTTACACACATTGAAATGGCTTTCTCAGCTTTTAACATCACAGACAAAAAGGTCAGACAAAAGGAAAAATGAACATTGTTGCTAATAAAGCACCCACTGGCTTTTGCAATCAGTAAATTGGTCTCTTTGTTAGCTTTCATCTCATGTTTAATGTACTATTGCAGAAAAGCTGTCAGAATTAAATATTACCATCAGTACATATTGAAGAAGAGAGCACTAATTTATATACGACTTCAAAGCCACAACCAAAATATGTATCAGGATATTGCTTCAGAGAATGGAAATAACAATTTTCTTTTAATCAGCAAGAATATAAAGAACCCTGGAAAATATACAAGAAACATCACAAAATTTAAAACTTTTTTCAATTTGGTGTATTGATGATGAGGCATAAATAAATATATGACATTTCAACTGAACGTACAGGATTTTGGTTGGCATATTGTAAATAATTCAGTTTACTAAAAATTATAGTTCTACCATTATGATACCATTCTTTCTCTGACATAATCAGATATATGAAAGCAAATTACTAATATTTTGATTTTGGAAATAACTCTCCTTCTGTTAATAAAAACAAAAGCCAAAACAAAACGAAAAAATAAAACCTAGTTCTCCAGTATGAGCAGAGACTGCTCACAGTTAGTAGTGGATCATCGTGTCACATCATATTGGTCATTCTGACAAGTGATATGTGTAGGAGTGACATCTTCATTTCACGGTAGTTTATTTTATATTCCATTTGGCTACACCAGAATATAATTAAAAAGCGACGTGTACTGAGACTGACTTCTACCTGTTAGTTCAGAAACCTGAGATATTGCCAAGTGTTTACCTTTTAAATATGTGCATGAGCTTTTTATATTAGCACCGTATATGAATGCTAATAGATAGGCTGCTACATGTGGGTCTGTGAATTGGGCATCCTATTCTGAGATATGATTTATAACTTGCAGAAAGACAGTCTCTGCTAAGGCTGACAAAGAGAAAAGATGAAAAATAGAGAGCTTGGAAAAATGTGATCAGTGTGCATTTTCATCATTTCATAGCTCCCAAAGCACACTCAAACTTTCAAACACTCCAGTGTCTAAGTGTTAACGGCAGTAGGAAAAGTCATAAAATACCTGACAGACAAAAAATTGAGATCTGATCTTCACTAGATTTGGAAACCTTAGCTCTGGTAGTGTTTTGTACAAGTGGAATTTCATCATTACCCAGGAGTGTGAATAGGCAGTAAGGCATCTTACTGCACTATAACATAAAAATTAAATGCTCTGAGCACCCTGCCCACCCTGTGCTGCAGTCAATGCAGCTGAGGCTGCACCCTGGCCAGTCATTTAGGATCACTCCTTCAAATTCTGTGTCGGACATGGAGGTGCAATAACATATTGCAGCAATCAAGTGACTACATTTACACTGAAACTATTTTTGCCTTGGGTTTCACTGGAAGCATTGCTAGATTTACAATCTTGTTAAACTTTATATATACCTTATTTGGACTTTTAAAAGAACCAGTGAGCCTTTCCCTAAAATGACGAAACATCCATAAAGTAAAGCAAATTCTAAATTTTATTCACAAGTTAATATTCAGAAGCACAAATAGAGATTTGGATATTTCCTTAGTTATTACTGCACCTTGAATTTATCTACCCAAAACTCAATGGCAAGATAGATTTTTTACGAAAAATCCAAAATCTCAGAATAGATGCTTGCCATCTAGCGTATAAAGAAGAAAATTATTTTTTGAAAAATAATGATCTGACATGAAAAAATGAAG
>VRYO01002297.1:50719427-50734752 GCA_009812075.1 Sialia sialis
GCTATTCTAACACAATAAAATTAAAATAGCTGTGAATAATGATATCCATTTTACTATGTTATAAAAACAGACATAACAAAATCAGAAACACAAAGGCAGACAAAGAAGGGAATCAGGAGCCAGGAGAATCTCCTCCTGCCCTTGCATGAGGGGCTGTGCTCTTCATTCACACCAATGTAAACCTGCACAGTGTTGACCCATTAGTTCAAGTGTTGACCTACACAGATTCAAGGGACTGAAATTATTTTCTCCCATCCTTATCTTCCTGGAGGTGGAGTGCACAGCCAGTGCTGTGCTCTCATTAGACACTGTCAACTGCTGTTAATGAAAATTAGCTGGGCGACGGGTGGGGGAGCTTATGCCCAGACTGTTTTTCAGCAGGGATTTCCAGGAAAGCTGCCTTCTGTACTGATCCTCAGCTGACTGTTAAGGTCTGTTTTGGGTCAACAGGACATAGATAAATCAGCCTGACAGCAATATAGTTGAGTTTCAGCATCTTGAAATGGTCAGTGAGATTCCTAGCTTTTCTTCTTGGAATTGTTTAAAATAATCACCCTGCATGTTGTGTATATCTGTACAAGACCTGAAGTCTAGAGAAATTTCAAGCAGTACCCATAATTAAGGAAATATTATCTATTTAAAACCCAAGCAACACAAGTGGAAAGATAATTTTTCATGTCTGCCTAATAATTTAAGTAAACAAACAAAGAAATACAGCTTTTAAAATATATACTCCCTTACAATAATTTAATAAACTGTGCTGTCCTCTCATAAAGAATCCGGATGGTTGCTGTGGTGACAAAGATTATCCTTGCTGCTGCTTGATTCTGTCATTTTTCTAAACATGCATTCGTAATATTTAGGATTTATTAACAATATGTCACGTTGATAGAGATAAATTACATACTTTAAACTGGCTATGTAAGTCTTCTGTGATACTGCAACCAGTTTGTCAACTCAGCAATAAGATATGATGTGATTACTAGAAAATTAAAGCTATTTGTCATAAAAGATGAAGCAGAGAGTATCAGAACTCTTATAAAACAACAAGAAATCTCCAATAATCTAATGTGCTTCTTGATTTTATACTTTGAAGTTAGCAAATGGTTATTATTTTCTGCTTTGTAAATTGATCCAGTTTAGCTTATATTGAGGCTAGATGTATTTGTACTGGGGAAAATTTGGGATGTAATGTATCAGAATTGATGTGATCCAGGCTGCAATTTTTTAGCATGGTTCAGACTGTAATGGGAAGTTTGTGAAGAGACCTTAATGATGGGACACTTTACAGTGTATAAAAGCAAATATGCACACATTTGTGCGTTAAGAAGATGTACCTCATTTCTAGGAACTTGTTTACGTTTCTTTGTGATGTGTGGTATCCTAATTATCAGAAAATTAGATGAGATTCTCAATGTGGCTGTCTATAAAGGTATATTTTGGTGCACCTTACTGGAATTTTTGTTTGAAGCAAGCTTCACTGTTGATACAGTGTGAGCCTGATTTAAACAACCACCTCTAGAGTCATTGCTCCATGCATATCTTGCAGTCAAACTAGTAGTAAATTCCCTACATCAAAAGTAATTTTAAAACCTTTTTTTTTTTTAATAACAAAGATTTATTCTTATTTTAGACTTACTTTTTCAAGAAAAATAGGCCTGTTTTCTGTAGTGAGACACCTAATAAATGGTAGAAGTGCATCAGAGCTGAGGCATTTTAAAGCAAACTAGGAATATGTGTCTGTGTAAGTGACTCTGGCCGAAGAATATGATTTATTCATATTCCTCTCTCTATGTAGAGTGACCTCTTGAATTGGATGAGATATGTCTTCACTGTATGTTGCAATGCAGAGGAAGTGACTCAGCTTTCTTTAAGTCCCCTGAGTCAGTGTTTGGAGGCAGTCTGCAGCAGTGGCAGGGAAAACTGCTCAGATGTGCCCACAATTAGGGAGCAATCTTCCATCTGTTCCTGCCTTGCACCATTCCTACCACTTTTGCTACCTAAACTAGACCATGTAGTCATTTAAGCAAAACAAGAGGGAAAAGTTTGAAAATCCAGCAGCAGGATTCTCTCAGTCGATGGAAGTAATATATTCTCACATATTCGAAAGAAAAGTAATCCAGATTCAGCTGAAATACAATAAATCAGTGAAGTACCTTTCTTCCTATTCTCACCCTTTGAGGTTTATTGAATACATGAAATAAGATAAATGAAATAAATGAAGTAAACTGAATAAAAACTCCTTGTAGCCTAACGACATCGTATAATTAGCTCAGATGTTTCCATACATTAGTGGCTCTGTTACTCTTTGTCTCAGCAAAATAACATTCTCTCTATCTGGAGACAACATACCCTGATGCCGTAGAGTTGTTATGTTCTTGCAAACCACACACAAGAATTATTTCAGGTACCCAATATTATACAATGAAAAACATTCTGCATTATTTTCAAGGACTCATGTAAATATCTGGACAGGGAAAATTCTGTTTCCTACTGGATTTCTTTGGCAATGTGTATTCTGAGGAAATAACTAAGGTTGTAAATGAAATATTTCAGTTGTCTTCAGTAGGTATTAGAGCAGTTTCTTAGACTTGACATGCAAAATGCATGACTTTTTCTCTGTTGGATTAATTTTGAGGTCAGTGTTCTTGTTATTTAGATCCTGCAGACCACAGGTAACACTGAAATACAAGGCATCTCCCACAGAGTCTAGTGAGATTTGCATTTGCTTTTGTCAAAAACAAATTTCATGCAGTATTTTGCAGTAGTTTCTTACTGCATGAAATATGTGCAAAATATGAGAAATCAGGCACTCTGTATAGTCTTAATGACTATTTCACAGCTATAATAAATGCACTTTAAACTTCTACAGGTGTTCAAATAGGGCCATGCACATTTGATTTAATTCTGGTTTTCTTTTTCAAAAAATGTTACCTTTACATTTTACCTTTTTATATATTATCCTGGTTTTGACACAGCAGACAGGACAGAAGAGAAAAATTTTGTTCAAATGGAATGGCATAAAAAGGGCAGATAAATACTGTACCCCTTCCTCCTCTAAGAAGCTACTTCTCAGTTTTTGGTGTACAGCATGATCAAAATGAGTTCTGAGACAATAATCCCTATCCTGTGAACTTTTTATCTCTGTAGTTTGTACAGAGTATTGAGTCTACCTTTCATTGCTTTAAAAATTTTAGAAAATGTAGTAAAAAGAACACTTTTTGCCTTCCAAAGGTAATTTGGAAAACATAAAATACTAATTTTGGTAAACAACTCAAATACAAAAAATGTTTAGTAAATAATGCTTTTCTGAACCAACATGTATTACTGTATAGCTATTACAGATCAGTAAAACCTATTCTTGCCTTTAAAAGTAGCTGCATGGCTCAATTAAAAACAGAATAATTATTAAAGACAGTTAATACTGTGATTTCTATCTATATACATTGTCTGTGTGTATGTGTATATATATATATATAATATTGAACTATATTGTATATAACTCTGACTGTGTAGGTGACAAAGCATGGTGCACCCATAATATTTTAAGCAGTTTATAATTTAATTTTTTAATATGAAGATTAATCTGATATGTTTGTGTGTGAAAATTATTTTAATATAGATAAATATGTGTTGCATTTTTTTTTCAGATATTCAAAAAGAGAAAACAGAGAGACCTGAAAAACGAACACCAGCAAAGGGTAACTGGGTTTTTTGTCTGCTTGCCCACATATATTTGTGTAATGCACAGAGTCTTTGTTAACTACATAATTCTTGTTTGTTGGCTTGGTTAGCTACTGCAGTTGTACCATAGAAGCTTTCAAAGATCTGTTGGCACAGACTACAAATGATCAAAAATTCATGTATACCTTAGCATTAACAAGAAAAATGTAATTTTATGCTTGTGTAGCTAGATTGAAAATGCACATTCATAATAAGACTCTCCTGCCCAAACTTTTCCAGAAATCTTTTTTCCAGCAAAGTCGCAAGAAAGTTGAGTGCTGAAGAACTTCCTCTAGTGCAAAAGGCATGAACTGTGTTGGGCAAGGAAAAAAGCAAATTTATAGGCCAGTGGGTGCCATCCAAGTTAGGAAGTCACAGTTAAGAGTGAGCCAGGTGTGCATCAGAGATAAGAAAAACTTCCATTTTAAGAACTTGCTATTTTTCAGACTGTTTAACCTCCTATACCTGGCACTTTCCAAAAATCCACAGAGGAACTGGTTTGGACTGGTTTCCAGAGGCCATATAAACAAAGGTGTTTCCTGGGATATCTGTAGGATGTTTTGCCTAGCAGAGCTCCTCTAGGAGCTAGAGCTACACAGCTAGGAGCTGGGCCACATAAAACTTGATGAGCATCCCTCTGACACACCAGTGCTCAGCTTGATAGTGGCAGAAGGAAGCAAGAAGGAGGCTTATTAAAAATATTGTGTATACACACACAACCTCCCTCATCCAATTATATTCATTTCTATATGTATTCTTTGTGTGGTTTTACAGCATTTTACAACTCTGTAAAATGTTTTTATAGTATTTTTCACCTCCAGTTCTGTGCTAATCAGGGTCATCTGGACTGCCTAGAACTGTTTCCCAAGTATTTAATAAATCATGTTTATCAAAATGAATTTTTTAGAGTACCAGTGGGCAAGCCAGGCGGTAATGAACTCAGATCCATTAGCAAGGATCCCAGTTAAGGTCTTTTCAAACAAAGTAATCTAAAAACACAAATGATGTTGCAATCTTGACCAAAACAGCCTCTTGTGTACCATTTCATCTATACAAAAGTGCGTTTTTTTACACAGAACAATATTAACACTGCAGAAAGTATTACAAAGAAATTATAAGATGCTAGGAAAAATAAAGTGTTCAGGTGTTATTAGTCAAGTCCAATTATTCATGTGGCTGATAATGCAGTCTCTAGTTCCACAATCAGTTGCTGAAGCACAAAACCATTTTTTCCTTCTTCATTTTGTTTTCGTGTTTAATCCCAACAATGTGACTTGTACATAGGAGGAATGGTTACAAGAAAACATTCTGTCTGGCCTCTGTCTACAGTGTGATAAAGGCATCAATCCTTAGGGAATTGCACTGTTACCTTCTAAAGTACCTTCAGGAAATATGTGCAAACAATCTTTTATTGTTTTTTAGTAGGAAAAATCCAGAAGTAAAATGAATATTTGTAATAGCAAGAAATGGAAAAAAACATTCTGTCTTCTGCCCAACATGTGGGAACACTGGAGTTTTAAAAGTAATTTGATTTTTTTTTTTTTTTTGAATAGTCAAATCCTCTGAGTACTAGTCCTACAACTTACAAGGGAGTTCATTCTATAAGCCTCATTTTTGAAAGATTGAACCAAAATATAAGGAAGGGATATAATGAATAAAAATCCCAGATGGAAGTGACTGAAATTAAAAGATTAAAGCAGTATTGAGAGCCAGGCAAACTGGTGCCCTAAAATTTGCTTATAATTAAATATTTTGATAAACTGCTATGTATTGTTGTAATCAATAATGTCTATTTAAATTATTGTAGCAAATTTAAACCTTGAAACAAAAAATATTCTGAGAAATAATTTCACAAAACTTTGGTTGTTCTTAAGACCCCTGAAATAAAATTATTTCATGATTACATGTACACATAAGCACAAATTCACTAAAAAATAGGGTCTTTCCAATTTGGTATTTGAGGTGTTAGTTATTTCACAAGTGCAGTGGCACCTGGACTGCATGACCGGGAGCTTAATCAGCCAGCAGAGGCACAAGGGATTGATTATCTTTGTGTACACAACTCTCCTGGGCATCTAGATATTGTGTTCTAGATAGATTTTGTAGGACTCTGCGTTGCTGCTGGAGCCTGTTTAAGAAATATGTGACATAATTGTCATAAGTATTGCAACCAATAAGTGTTAATTTCATATTGTTTTAGCAAAAACTAAGAATGATAATAAAAAAAAATAGTGAGAAAAGTAAATGTAAGTACCGAAGTTCTGTCTAATGAAAGTCCAATGACAATTTCTGATTTTATGGAAAACTGATCTTACCAGTGAAATAAATTGTCCTGCATTTCTGGGAAATAGCTCTAATTAAAGCAGGCATTGAGAAGGAGTGGGAAATGGTTGATTTACTGTGTGAATTTACCCAAAATCACGTCACTAATACATTGCTGTTGGAGTAAGGCATGGAAGATAACAATATAATGATGGTTCATTTGCTGTAGCCGGATGACAAAGTATTTGAGACAGCTAAACAGATAAATACAGCTAGACCATACAAATCCTAGTATATTAGTAACCTACATTATTTCACCAAATTAATAAATTGAAAAGCATATTTCATACACAGACAAATGTGTCTAGCCTGTCCCTCAAGGTACAGCTACAGCTAAGCCTGCCTTCACTTTAAACTGGAGGGACAGATGACAGCACATATGTAGATTCCTTAATTATGGATTTGAGCCTGGGAGTCTATGCCCCACTCCAAATCAGCTCCTTTTTTTTTTCAGTGGTCCTTCAAGAAGAATTCAGTTGTAGCCATCTGAAGTTGCTTTACTTCCAAATGAAAGCATCTACACAGGGATTTAATGCTCTCTGACTAATGCACTCTAACTTCATTTTATTAGTTCATTAATCTTAACTTTCCTGAGAGTGCTGCTCTGCAGACAAGCACTTAAGTCTGTTGGCTGGGGTGAGCTATCTCTGCTTCATGCTCCCTGCACTCATCACCTGGCTCTGCACTAAGCAGCAGACTTAAGACTTACTCTGCTGGAAACTTTGCTTCTCTTAGGTACAGAAGTAATGTCTTACTACATCTCTTCTTTTTCCACTTTCTGTTTTGGAGTGTGCAATGTCTTCGTTATAGAACTTTATGGAAGAAAAACTAAATTATATCCCCCTTCCCTATGGCTTCAATTTGATTCAAATAAAATCTGTGATGATGATTGAAATTAGGAAAATGCTCTCACATATATGTGATGCTTTTTATTTTTATTTTTCTGTGAAGTAGATAGCAATATTAGGTTTGGAATATGTTGTTAAATTACCTTAAAATTTTCCATTATAAGCTTCTATTTTAGATTATTTATAAATTTATCACGCTCCAGTCACTTAGGATGAGATTTCCCATGTTCATCTTTTTGCCTCAGGCTGAATTTTCACTCAAAGACATGCAAAAATGTTTCAGCAATTTCCAAAATCTAGGTTAGTGAAAATTAGGTTGGGGTGTTATATTTTTTTCCAATGCTAATAACACTTCATTCTGAGCTTGTGACTTTTTGGTATTTGCAAAGAAGTCCAAGAAAATCTCTTTTAATTTGTGGAAAAATTTTAGCTTCCACAATTGCCATAAATCTACTTGGTTTTTAAGTCTAGTTATTATTTTTTCTTGGGGATGTCACCAGCATCCTAGTAGCAAAAGTAACAAAAGAAGTGATTTTTTAATTACAAAATGTGAGATAAAGCTAATAAAATTGTTGAATTCAAGCTGAATGAACAGTTTTAGCTTCAGCATTTTTCAGCTGCAGAGTGTATAAGTAGCCTTAAAAATATTTTTATATGCTTGTACTTTTTTTTACTTTACTTTTATTTTATTTTATTTTAATATGGAAAAGAAGATCCAATCAACTCTAATTTGTTTCACAGAAAGATGGCAGTATGGCCAGACTGGCTAATTCCAAAATTGAATGCTTGCACTTAGAACTGTGTGTTGGAGAAAGGGCATCTATTAAGCCCTTGACAAAGAAAAAGATATCCAAGTGACAAAATATGGAAAAGATCTGTAGACAGCAATGTATTTTCTATGACAGAGCTTTTATGACTACATATGAAGTTGAATATGAAAACATTTCAGGGGAGAGTCAATATGCTAAGAAATATCAGATTTAAATTTGTCAGATCAAAAGCTCCCATGGATTTTGTTGGTCTTGTGACTGAAGAGACAAAAATGGCCAGTGATCCCAGCCCTGAAACATGAACACTTTAATTTTTGGCAGCACCTGCCCTCCCCAAATAAGGGAAGCCATAGCTCTGACAGTGCCCATAAGAGGTAATGATAAACATTACAATCTGAGATTAGCAACCTCTGAGGCTATGGGGATATCAACACACAGGATAAGGCTCTCAAACTAACCAGAGATCACCTTCAGCCTATAATTGGGAAGAGAAAAATAGCTTATGCTTATGCCAGCCTGGTCTCTGCTTATCCACATTCCAGGCTCCCTGCCCAGATACATCAAGTTACTTTTCTTTCTCAAGAAGGGGCCAACTGATCCCTTCTTCACTTTTAAACTGTAGTCTACACAAATATTAGTATTTCCTTGCATTTTTGCTGTTTGCATCACTTAGCTTTTTCTGTCCACTTTCACGTTCTACTGATATTCAATTCAGTTACTGTTGTTCAAGGCTCATTTTATGGGCTTGTTGTGTGGGTATGGATTTTGTTTGTTTTGTTTTCTTTTGTGTTTTTTTGGTTTGTTTTCCTATTGTTGTGTGGTTTTTTTTCTCAAATCATAAAATACGGGAATGCTATGGAAAAACTACAATAAAATTTTAAAAACGCACAATAATCTCTCTTACACAAGTCAGATGTCCTGTGAATAAAAACAAGCTTTCTGGTTATCAGTCTGTTCTGCATAGTTCAGCTGTATTTTTTTGGCATACAGCCTATAAGAGCTTTTGTCCGAATGTGCAGAAGCTCATGTTTCACTCACACTGACCATCACAGAACCCTGGTTTGCAAAACTGTGCTGTTGGTCCAGCCAAAACTGACAAAAGTGTTTAGATAGAGCCAGCATCTGCTAATACAAATGCAAGATGTAAAAGCATGCTACAATTTCTGTGAAACATACTCAGTTTGGAGAATGTTTTTGTTGTTTTTTTCTTGGTATGCTGCAGATTTGCTAAAGCTTTTGAACGAGTTGCAGTCTGTAATTCATTCAATAATACACTGCTGGTGCTGCTGCTTTGTTCACAGCCTGCTTTTTTTTGTGCAAGTTTATTATCCACATTCTTTAAAGGCTTTGAAGTATCTCTCTTCAATCTATTTCAACTGTACTGCTATTTGTTATCAGTAATAATTTACTTGTTATGACTGAAAATGTATTTTGAATAATCCAAACACATATAAGACATAATGAATTTACTGAATGTTCTGAATGATTTTTCTTAATGAATGCAACCTGCTTTTTAATGTGGAAACACTCAGCCAACAAAAAAGTGCTTGCACTTTTGTGAAATGGCATTCTCTGCAAAGCTGATGAAATGAATAAATACAAAAGCATAATGTGCTTGTTTGTAAAGCTCACCATCTTCTAATCAGAATTTGTTTTACTTGTTCCCAGAAACCTGGGTACAGGAAAGAAAATAATTTTTCCCTGGAACTACAAAATGCTGTTCTTTCAGTAGTACAGGTTTGCTAAGAATAAAATCATTAGTATACGTGGGATTGAACCTCTTCATAACATGGTCTGAGACCTAGGTGGGCAGTGGAGACCGTAAGGACTCACGCTTGCCAGCCTCTTGCAGGACACGGAGTCTGCTGTGTTTAGAACAGCTGCTCTTCCTGAGGTTACACACTGATTAAAAGAAATGTTTTCTTGTTAATCCATCCTGTGACGGAAGTGACAGCTAAAAATAAAGAATAAAATAGCATAGAAAGCAATATGCTGGCTGGTTTTTTTGTTAAGAATAGAAAGCAATGCTGTCAAGGGCTGAAAATAATTTCCTCTGTCAGAAATCTTAGAGTCAGGGTGGTTGTGTAATGGGACCAAAAGAGAAAGGACAGATTAGATTGAGGTTGCTGAATAATCACTTCTTTCAGAAAAATATAGTCTAATATTTGAAGATTTATTCAAGGAAAATATTTCTCTTGGGCCTGGAATTAAATATTGACATTAAGAAGGTCTATACATCATCAAGTACCTTTGACTCAGAGCTAAAATCCGTTATTTGGGTTTACAAAGGCTTTTCCTTGATCACTTTCATGAGATCATAAGTGTGTACTACATCTAGATTACAGATTCATTGTGAGCTGGGGTTTATTTATTTGTTTATTATTTGCAGCAACACAGAGAGACAAACCTGAGAAACAAGAAAAACTTGAGAGAAAGGAACCCCCAAAGGGTATGTATTCAGTTTTTTATATTCTTTGTCTATTTATCAGTGACTCAAAATAGCCTGATCTATTGACTCTTGGACTGTTCTTGTAGATCCCAAAAATGTTTAAGGATGGAGGAGGTGGTGTGAAATCCAGCTGGAAGGAGAATGAGGTTTTTAAAAGCAATTTTAATTCATCACTGTACAGAAAAGCTGAAATTATATTGAGATATTAATTAATAAGTCTTTACTACACGAGTAAGTTGTGTAAAAAATGCCCAGAACACAAATAAGTGTCCTTTTTATTCTTCTTGAATAAATCCAAGCATATTATTTATTCTTGAGAGTACTTTGGACCAAAATGTAATGAGTAAATTATAACATGCTGGAAACAGTCCCTGAAGACATTCTGCTTTGGAAATCTGCTTTAAAAAAAAAAAAAAAAAAATCCTCCAGATTAATTCAGAGATATTGGGGAGAGGTTCTACAGAGAATTTAATACTTTCCTGGTGGTGTATGCCAACAACAAATTACAGATCTGTTGTAGGAGTCAGAATCAGGATACTGCTTACTCTCCACCCACAACTCATGAATTAGCTCTGGGTTACAAGACCCACCCCTAGTCTGCGTTTTGTGAGGATATTTTAGCAAAACAGAATTTTGGTGGAGTGCACCTACTAGTCAAAACACTTTTAATTCTTCTGAGAATGTGTTCTTTGCACTAACTTATGGATAAGGAAGTCTTGGACTGGAGGAAGAAACACATTCTGTAGCAAACAGGCCAATGATCATAATAAATTACCAAAAATACAAAAGGGAAGCCCAAATATCCAGCCACAGCAGACTTATTGAGGCCAAGAACACAAGTGAATGTGCACCTCCTGACCACTGTGCATGACTAGGCCTTTCCAATGGTCTCTGATCAGAGCTTTTCCATTTCATGTAAGCAATTCAAAGTGCCTTGAGCTAACAAGACTGATTTTAGAAGTTAATGGGAGGCATATAAATTGAGGTGTCTATTAGAATGAATATTTATTAGTAGAAAATTAAATGGTGATACTTGGGAAATTTTTTCTTGGATTTGGGAAAAATGACAAAGCAAAGGCAATAATGTCCCGTATGAAAACATGAATTTATCTCTAAGACTTCTGTTATAATGTGGAAAATTTGGGGAACTCTTCAAGTTGTCTTCACAGGAGAACAATATTTAATGTTTTACTAAGTTTCTTAGAACAATTAAAAAAATATCCTAGACAAACTCAAAGAGGCAGTGAAAAAAAAGGACAACTATACTGCTTTACCTTGCCTAATAAATCCTATTAATATTCTGTCTACCTAATTGTATTTTTGCTTGAAGCAAGCTATTAGTTTTATTTAGTGAACTATTGCCAAAACTGCTATGGAAACACTACTGTGTATAGAGATTGTCTGTATTCACAGTACTAATAAACATTGCTTTCAGACTGTACAATAAATTTCAAAACTAAGACTATGAATGCGTGTCTTTCTAAGGTCCATTTCATTGTAGTGTAAGTGGGAGACTCCAGAGATTGCATCCCTGTATTTTTGCTGCTAATCTTCTATATTAAATACATTGCCTTTTCAAGATCGAGATAATGGAGATTATAAATAGCATCCTATTCTAGTCTATAATAAACTTCTGGGATCAAGTTTAAGAAAGTTATTTAATGACACAGAGAGTAATTAGAAGTGTCTCAGTCACTTAGCAGTGTCTCCGTCAGAGATGTCAGCCATATTCTCATGTATTTCATCCCTATATTGCTTAAAAATGTGGAAGCCTGAATATTGCCTACCTCTCTTCTTTTGCTTCCAGTTGCATATGGAATTCATGGCACTGTAAAAGAAGTTTTGTATCTCCTCATGTTAGACAAAAGGAGTTTTATTAAATCTGGATGAAATCTACAGGAGTCAGACTTAAGCTAGGCTTGCATTTTCACAGCTGTTCTAAAACCCACATGCTTATTTTTTTCATTTTTTGGAAAATTACAGTGTGAAATCCTATGAAAAGCAAGTGGAAAACGTTTTGTGAACAAGTGGATAGCATAATGCAGTTTCCACTGTCATAATGTTAGTTTTGCTTTGCACACACTGGGTATCTAATTATGGTTCTGAGATCATCATTGCCAGGGACTGATCTCAGCCAGTGTCCATTGCTAGCTATCTGTATCCATTACTAGCTATCCTTATCCATTACTGGTTATCCATTTCAAGCCAGCTGGCAAGTCACAGATGTATCATTTGCACATGTGATTCTCTTTTGCTCCCAGATTGATTCCAGGATTTTCACAACCTGTGTCTGACAGAATATGGGCTAGCCAATGTGAAGCCCTTTTTCCATCACGGGCAGCAGCATTTTCTGTGAGCTGTGCCTCAGTAATTGACAGTTTTCTGAAATTCTCCTGGAACTGGCGCAGTTGCAAGAGATGATGCTGTGCAGCAAACAGCTGAGGCATGTTACCATGGCAGTAACTTGTCAGCCAGAGCTGGCTTCTCACAGCTCTATAGTATGATGTACACTGTGGAAATATGCACAGGGCAGTTCAGCAGAAACACACTCTATCACTCAGTATCCTAAGGCTTATCTTGGTGAAATTGTTTTGGATTCTTCATTTTTTCCACTTTTTTTTAAATATATATATATAATGCTTTCTTTCTTTTCTAGTGACAAGTAAAGATAAACTGGAAAGACAAGAAAAACCTGAAAAAAAGGAAAGGCATGCAGGTAATTATTTAATGTCAGGATTCATTTTACATTGGGAGGCACCCCAAAGCTAATTCTCTACTCAATTTCTATTTCTGTATCACTTTGATTGGAGAAAAAAAAAGAGTTATAAAATATTATGAATAAAAATAATGAAATTATAAAAAAGTTTGAAGTCTTACACAATAAGTAGCATCTAACATTCCTTTTGCATGTTTTTTGTTGTTTTTTTGTTTTTTTCCTGGGGAGAGGAGTTAATATATTTTGTACTTTGGATTAGTGTAATCTCATGATAATCACTGAGTATTTACAACACTTGCAATAAGAATCGTTGTTAAGAGACTATGGTCGTCCAAGAAAAAGGCACTGGACAGCCCAGTCACACAGCTAATCAGAATGGCCATGTGGAAAAAAAAAGCATTTTAAATAGAATATTGCATAGGGTCATTGCATAGCCACTGAGTAGTCCAGGATTAATTCTTTCAGTAGTTACTTGCAATAGTAAATAGGTATCTAGCACTGTTTTATCTTCCCCAATTCTTACTTTCTATTTAAACACCAGCTCAATGCTCACACAAACATTTTTGTGTTCCTAGGATAATCTCATATACCGTTCTCAAATAGGGAACTGGGTATTTTCACACACATGATCCCCGTAGGCCACCTCGGGGCACATCAGCCCATGCAAACAGTTCTGCTGTGCAAACACTAATCCCAAAAGATTAGCAAATCAGAGTCCACACAGGATAACATTTCAGATTATCCATGATTCAGTGACTACCGCACGACTCAGGTGTATTCTGAAACCTGAGCCAGAAATCTAGTAACTACAGCACAGTTAATTTCCATTTGTAAGGTGGAAATTAAAAGCAAACAAAAAGCCCCAAAGAACATTAGTTATAATGTCACTGCAATTAGATTTGTAATTAATTATAGTGCTTAATCATTCATAGCTGGAAAAACTGTTCGTTGTTCTGTGGAGTTCAGAAAATCCTTCATAAGTTAGCCAAAGTAATAAAAAAGAAAGCTAAAAATAGCAATAAACCAAAATAAGCCAATAAATTACAGTATATAAATATATTAAAGAAAGAAAAACAGTAAACAGTATAAATAAATATGACTCTACTATTCTTTTATGGGATTACAGTGGAGCTAGAAAGGCTGCTGCCTCTCCAGCCAAAGGCAAAGACCTCAGTGATGGCAGATGAGGTTTTGAAAGTTCCAATCTCATGATCCCAGACATCAACAACAAACAGCAGCAGCTGAATCAATCTTTTTCATTCTTTGCATGCATAACCATGGTGCCTACTTGTGTTTCTTGAATCTTTTTCTCATTTAAATGCAACGGTTTTTTTAATGGTCATTAAAATTTTTGGTTTTCTTTCTAGCTGTTCACAAAGAGAAGCCTGAAAAGCCAGAAAAACAAGAAAAGAAAGCACCATCTAAAGGTATCGTGGATCATCATTAAAAGTTGTACAGTTTAAGAGCTTGAAATCTTGGGAGAGAGTGGAGATAAGTACTTAAAGTACAAAGCTCTTCTAGTTCATGTACATTTTTTAGGTGTTGTCACTTTTGCTTGAGCAGGTCTTGATCAGCCCCTGAGTGAAGTCTTGCTCAGCATATTTTTTTTGCTTTGCTCCTGTTTTGATGCAGAGTTTATTACAAACCATTCTTACACAGCTAAAGGATGAACCCTTTGAATATTTTACTTGCATTCCCTCATGCCTTTTTCTCCACAAAGGGATTCGTAATTTGCCTGCAAAGGTTTTCCTCTTATCTATTGTGTATTTCCAACCTGATGTGGACCTTAAGCAAGACTATCTACTGTCTCTGAGTCTGGGTCTTCCATGATATCCAAAAAATAGAAGTTAATTTTCGCACCTTTATTTTTTTCAGTAACATTTTAATTTCAGTATATTATTTTCACTGCTTTTCACAGCAGCAGTGGCTTTGGTTAATATTTCCACATCTAATCATTATCATATATATTCTGAAGCAATATCATTAGCGTATGAGGGGTGATTTTCACTATTTTTTGACTGATAATTCCATCTTTCACTATGGTTTGGAAGGGAAATTTAAAAATCCAACCACCTTGCCCTATTAGGCCATTTTTAAAAGACTACCATTTATTATTGCCTGGCATTTGAATGCTTTTCTCTGAGATTAGATATTTGTCAGTGGCAAATATTTCTATAATGAAGTTCAGTTTCATTCTTTGTCTCTTTTTATTTTACTCAGTTAACTCTTGAAGAAAGAGTATACAATGTTTATTTGCATCAGTCTGTTATAGCATTGAGATTAATCTCACGATGTTGAGATACATGAGTTAACTGGGTTCAATTTAATAATTTCAGGCAATATATATACAAATATACAAATATACAAATATACAAATATACAAATATACAAATCACCCTTTTTTATTTGAAAGTAGTCTAAAGAGAAATGTAACAGAGAAAGTAAAAGGGAAGGAAGGAAGGAAGGAAGGAAGGAAGGAAGGAAGGAAGGAAGGAAG
>VRYO01002297.1:50735752-50750372 GCA_009812075.1 Sialia sialis
AAGAAAGAAAGAAAGAAAGAAAGAAAGAAAGAAAGAAAGAAAGAAAACAGAATTAAGACTAAGCCTTAAAGCACTCTGAAGGGCAGTCTCTCTTTTACAGGGATATTGTTCATTTTTTTCCACTTTCAGCGTATAGCTTGAAAGTGTGGGACTTTTTTTCATAAAATGAAATCATGCTGAAGTAAGCCAGAGAAAATAAATGCCCATAGTGTCTGTGTTGATTTGAAAAGCAAATACCTTCCAAGAATCACTGAGATAGTCCTAATAAGCAGCCAGCCTCTTTACCCATTTATCTTCTGCTGGCTAACCAAATAATCACTTAGAGCCTTAATGCATTTAATAGCAGTCATGACTCTAGTCACTGGCTGGAAAATTTTATGAAGAATTTGGACACTGTAGCTCAGAGATGTGTGGCTGCAGTGTGACATGGCCATGCTGCCCTCTCTTGGGTAGTTTCCCTGCCATGAGCCCCTGTGGCACCAGACATCAGGACAGTTGTCCGCAGCTTGTCCAAAGATGGATTAGCTACCAGTAGTGCTGAGGGACTCTTTCAACCACGTGCAGTCCCTAGGAAATGAAAATGTTCAGGACCTGGCCAGCTCTGGGGAATGGACATACTGTAAATCGTGTGGCTACTTGCCACACAGACAGCAAGATTTCCATTATGCTCATTACAAAGACTCAAGGTAATTCTTCAGACTTTTATAAAGGCTCCAAAAAGCCTTTATGAGCGATATGAGTAGGTTTTTTTTTAAACACGACATCTAAAAACAACTTAAAAAAATAAAGCCAAATCTAAATGTCAATCATGTCTTGTACAGGATGGAATTCAGTTAGAGTGGATGATGTATTCTTAGTTATCAATTGAAAGAAGTGGAATTAGCTCTCAAGGCTAGCTTGTTCTGGTATTCTGTCTGGTTGGTGACCAGGAGTGCAAAGATAGAGAACTGCATAAAATTTTAACTGCCTTTCCAGAGCACAGTCATGAGTGTGTTTACACAGTATATCTTATGCAGACATGAACTCACTCAAGCTGGGCTCTGAAGTGAGCACCAGACTTATGGCTGTGTTTGTAGACAATGAGCCCAAACTAAGAAAAACACCTTTTTGTAAGACAAATGCAGCCACATGGCTTCCTGAAGGCTGGAGCACAAGGCCAAATCAGTTTCTGCTCAGCACTTGACATGAGCCAGTTTGTTTCATCTGGAATATGCAGTCAAAACATTCCCTAGGAAGATTCAGATCTGTATAACTCACTTGTCTTCTGGTATGGGAGCCTCAACAGATATTTTGAAGGTTTTTTATCCCACTATATGAATCTGAAAACAAGAGTTTTGAAAACTGAAAAATATGTATTGTAAGGAAATCTGAAATTTCCAGTGATGATGTTGTGTTTTGGCAATACTTTCTTGTTCTTTGTGAGTTTTTTCCCTAATATACAATTGTTCTCATTTCTAGTAACTCAGAAAGATGCACCTGAAAGACATGAAAAATCTGAAAAGAAACCTCCTCCCAAAGGTATTTATTTTAAAAACTACAGTTTTTTAAACTGAATTGACATTGAAATGCATACACTTTATTTAAGCAGAGATTGTAAATGTGCATGAAAAATAAACTACAAGAAAATAAAATAAAATTAATATATAATCAGAGTTAAATGTCTGCAGAAAATATAGGATTTGCAGTAATTTCACACATATAAGATGCACTGGCGTATAAGGCGCACCTTTTTTTTGCAGTGAGGATCCACTGCTGCCCCCACCCTGCACGGCTGCCAGACACGCCTGCCGGCTCTCACCTCGGTTCTTGCAGCTCGCATTTCCGGGTTGCCAAATTTCCGAACTTTGTCCGCATATAAGGCGCACTGGCATATAAGGCACACTTCTGGGTTCCAATCAAAATTTCATTCAAAAGGCTGTGTCTTATATGTGTGAAATTACTGTAATTCTATGCTTGATCCCTTTCAAAATCTGTTGAAATTACAAATTGAGAATAAAAGTATGAACCACTATTTCACTGAAGAACAAGTAAGCCCACCTGCAAGTGATCTGACATACATTTTCACTATAATTAATTAAGGAAATTAATTCATCCCTAGTTGGCAATATCTGTCTTTGTCTGGGAGTAGCAATGCTCTTATATAAATACCTGAATTCTGGTTTGCAATAGTTAGATATTTTAGTTAACATCATGCTAAAATCAGTTTAGTAATCTCAGTGATTTAACAGAAATAGAAGTCTAGAGCCTTACAGAAAACATAAATTTGGTAACATCCAAGTTTTACTTCAAAGATGGAAACATAAAGATCTGTGAAGAAAACAGTATGAAATTTGCACTATACAGATTAATTTGAAACATATCCAGTGGAAGTTTTTACTACTATTGGATTTCCCACTGGAGTAAACTAGAAACACACATAATGGGAGCGTACGTGGCTCAAGTGAGAAAAAGACCTTGCTTTGGGTCTAACCAAGCTCTGTGTAGCTTCAGCTACTGATATTTACAATTTAGTAAATCTCCTTGGAACCTCCTCACACTGCTGAAGGGCATCTCATGAACTGGTCTCAAACACCTTTAGCCCTGAGAACTGGTGTAGATCAGAATCAAAACTTCTTGGACTGAGACCTAGAATCGATGCTGGAAAGCAAATCTTATAAACAACCACACACTAGTTTTGCAGTTTACAACAGAGTTTAACTCTGAAGTCTAGACGTATTCAGATAGAACCTCCCATATTTGTTTGTTTAATGACCAACATCTTTCTCCCTTGTCTATACCAGAAAAGCTATCATGGTAGAAACACTAAATATTATTTGGCATATTCTATTATATTTAGCCTCAGCCAAGTGTGTGGTATAGCACTGCAGATGAAACCTCTTTGGATCTCATATTTCTGTTTTAATTCTATCTGATTTGAGGGGATTATAGTTTTCATCAGATTTTACCAAGCTGTTAATAATGAAGAAATACTCCTTATTAATAGCACAATATAAAGTAAATGGCACTGAGTATTATGCTGGGGCAGAGAATGACACTGAAAGCTTTTTCTTTATTACCTGCAGAGGAGAAGAAAGTAAAGAGCACTAAAGTGGAAGCAAAAGTTAAAAAGGAAGTGAAAGATGGAAAAGGAGAAGCAAAGACGGCAGAGAAGGTCAAGCAGGCAGAGACAAAAACAACAGAAACTGGGCTAATAAAGGCCAAAACGAAAGTTAAGGAGGAGAAAGCTCTTCAGACTGTAACTAAATCGGACAAGAAAGGTAAACAAAATGAGGAGGAAACAGATGAAGATCCTAAAAAGGTAGTAGGGAAGAAAGAGAGAGAATGGAGTTAAATCTGTCAAGAACCAAAGTGCACCCATGAAAAAAAAAGTACAAGTAAATTCCACATGAACCTCACACTGCTAGGATGTGATTACAGAAAATAAAATAAGTTTAATGTATATAATTACAAGGTTCTAGAAGTTTGTCATGGCTAAAGTTTCATTTTAATTTAAATCCTTCTTTACCAAGGACCAATTTCCCTTCAGATAGGTCTGAGACTTCATGGATTTGCTCAGTAGCATCTAATGCAGTTGATTGCAAGAAGAGTTATTTTTGAAAATTCAGAGTGGGAAATTCAGATTGGGAATTTTGGTTTGTTTCTACTCTGTATATGTCCTCTGTAACCATAATGAAAGTAGCAAGTATAAAGGGAATATAATTATTTATCTAACCTCATATTGTATGAGCCACTGTCAGGTTGTCAGGTATTGTACAACATAGTGACATATCTACCTGATGTAATTTAATGTGAACAGATTACAAATTTCTTCCAAAAGGAAAGAAATGCTATTACTCTTTTGAAAGGAAAAAATTAAGTGATAAAACAAAGAATCAAGGTGCTTTGACACCATGTAGTTAACAAGGTGTTAACTATATGCTCCACTTTGTCAGAGTAAGCCTGGGTTCATCTACTCCCAGGTTGCACAGACTGGTTCCCTGATTTCCCTGTGGCATTTCCATGGCACTAAGTACAATTTTGTATGAATGAAGGCAGCAGAACCTGGCTTTCTGTCTGAAATGCCACACTGCAGCCACGGGATTATTCTGACGCTGAAAGAGGCAGCCCAGTGTTGCACAGTGCACCTATCTGATCCTTTCAGCTGCTAATCACAGATAAATCCTTGTGCCTGAACATCAAAGAAGCCGTCCCTGCCCGCATATCTGAGTCTGCCTGATCAGAATCTCTCAGACTTTCATAACCATCGCTATGGACGCCTCAGGAGTTTCCTAAATTATACTTTTCTAGAAAACTGAGAGAGTTTGAGACCTAGCCCACTTTCTGACATGTATAGTGTGCTGAACTAGTAATTTTTAACATTTATTTTTATTCCAGTTAATTTTGTCTTTTACTTGAAATATTGAGACCTTTGAAGCATGGAATCAAAGCAGCATATATCACAGTGATTGCTTTGACCAAGGACAAAGTTCAGCAAATTGTTCAGTTTGCTTGGGAGGTGAAAGTCTTTTCCAATTTTTTGTTTGCTCTGGCAGAGTTTCAGTGCACAGTGGGATCCACTCCATATTCTTCAGGATAAACTCTCAAAGAGAAATGCTTTGAAAAATATTTTAAGTAGGGATCAAAAATTACACTGACCAGTAGAATAGTGGTGGTTTTTTGTTTGTTGGTTTTTTTCCTGTGGGATTCCCAACAACAACTTTAGCTGATAAATAGTAGCAAAATGACATCCTGACATCAAACATTAAAAGATCACTTTGCAAGTCTGCTTTAGAGTGAAATTCCAGTGACTGTGCACAGAATCCCAGCAGGGGAAAATGAGAATAAGCTGTTGGAGTGGAGGAAGGAAGGAACCTCTTTAGCTACCTTTGTCACTCTAGACAGGGCTGTGCACATCTAGTGAAAGCTGCATTTCCTACTGATGTGCTTCCTTTTTCCACCATAAGCCACTGCTGCTCAGTTGGACACTCTAAAAATATTCATTTTTATATTTCAGTCCCACTGTGACCCAAGGTGAACGTAATTTTAAAGTCGATGCAGTTTTGCAGACATTTCCTGGTCTTGCAACCTTTACTTTTACTTCCTCAAGGGAGTAGCTCTGCCAGCTTCTATGAAACAATGTAAAAATATAGAAGTAATCATAAAAGAGGTGTTGCATCATTCAGTACTGAAATTAAAATTAAAAAAGATAGGTCATCTTCCTGGGTAAATCCCATTAAGACTAATGACAGAAACCTCTATGAGTATTTTTATCATTAAGAATATAGTAAAAAATTTTGACATGGTTTTTTAGTACTTACATGAATATTTGTGCCACCATTACAGATTTATAGGTGAAAACTAAAGTGTGAAATTCTCCTCTTAATAAGGAGTTTAGATTAAAATGGATTTTTAACCATGAAGGGGCACTTGAAAAATCATATTAATTTAAAATTCCTTATATTTCAATCTTTATTGATTGATAGCATTCCTATGAACTTAAATAAGATGTTATAGCACACTTTGCTATGCCATATAGAAATTATATTTTCATTATTGAGAGTTACACATTCTGCCTTCAATCTCTTTCATAAATCCCATGTTTTTGGGTTGAGTTGCCAAAGAAATAATATGAGGAGAAAATCTTTTTTTCTGAGGTTCAATCAAGTTTAAGGCTTTTTAAAAATATTTATTCAAATTACATTTCCACAAAACAAAATAAAAGAAACCCACAGAAACAAACAACACAACAGCAACAACAAAAACAATCAACAATACAGTCTGGTTTCTTTCTGGTCTACACTACTATGTTTAAAGAATAGATTGTTTTAATATCAATGAAATGGTGTGATTCTAGCGCCTCAGGCTATGCTTATATCACAACTCAAACAGAACCAGCACAGGCTTGTGCTCTGCCTTGGGATTGTCCATAGAGTGTGTTGTCCCCTGCCACAGTTTCGTTCTGTATCCTTTAGCAGTCTTTTGTACAAGGCCCCAAATTGTCCAGGGAATCTTCCCAACAGGCAGCAAGGACAGAGGCAGCTTGTTTTGGCAAAAAGAGAACTAAGAAAAGCAGCTTTTTGTGCAATAACTGTGCCCTGCCATTTTTTTTCTGGGTAAACTGTTGCCATTGCTCCATTTCATTTATAAATAGTCTGAGGCCCAATTGCAACTGTGTCAAAATGAGAGCAAAAACTTTCCTGGCTTCTGTAGCTTTAGGTGGGCTTAAAAAATAGATCTGTACATGTTTTATCACACACATACTGTTATTTTTTTATTTATTTTTTAGAATTATCATATAGACTTAGGGCAGATACTGTAGCCTTAAGCATGGAATGCAATGTTGGAGTTAGCCAGAATGATAAATTTGAATTCCCAAATATGAAAGCAAAAATTTTTATGAATATTCATCAGAGGTTTTAAAGGCAATGTTTACAGCCACAGTCCTGTGTACATGCTGAAAGTTTTGCCCCAGGTTCTACAATCCTGACTAGTATTACCCTTACCATCTCACTAACAGAAAACAGCTGCCTAGGCTTCTATCAACTGGAAAAAGTGTTTGGATATTTCTTGAGATGGTAAATCTTTTCCTAATTTCTACAGCAGAGGAAATAATGACTTGAAAGCTGCAGCTCTTCATCCAAGCACTGCTGTCAGTCAACATAATAGAGCAGCCAACACATAAATGCCTCAGCATCAAGTGATACTGACGTAGCAGTGACTTATGTATGAAAGTCAGTAATATAATGAGTGTCCCATACTTGGGAATTAGATTTTGCATTTATATGTAACAGCAATGCCATTTTTAAAACTTTGATTATTCCAAAGACAGCATAAGTTTATTTTGGAGTTGGCAACAGGGAAAGCAAGTGGCTTTTTAAGTGGGTGAGACGGAGATGCGACAAAAGGTGGAGAGAGGAAGAGATGTAACTTCTAGAGTGTAGGAGCTGTGCTAGAAGAGTCCTGGGCAGATGGATGAATATGCTTCACTCAAGGACAGCTGAGAAATAACTCAGCTAACCAGAGCTGGCCTTTAGACATCAATATTAGCTTTCAAAGCAAATGCCCCTTAAAGTGGGCACTGAGGCAACAAGCAGTTGTTTCTGACTGGCTGAAGAATCCAGCAATATTGAAATTCTTTTGTGCTTGGTTGAAGCTGATAACTTTTCCTCACCATTCTTAATGCTGGAAATTTTTATTAAGCTCTCCTGCTGTCCTTATGTATAGAAGTCAATAGACAATACTTCTGGAATCAGCATTTCATTTCGGTTCAGAAGCCTTAATTTCTGAATAGTAGAGTTTAAAAAAAATTCATATATATATATATATATATAATTTAATATATGCATGTATATTTGAGATTAATGTTTGAAAAATGATTCTGAAGTGAAACAGCAGAATTATGTGGAAAATCTTGTTGCTATAGGAGTATAAGTACACAGGGTTCTCTTTATACTCCCATTCTCTAAATGTACATATTTAATATAAGGTTAAAAACATATTAACAAAATACTGCAATTTTTAAAAATTTTTTTATCAGCTCTGTGTGAAATGCATCTTCATAGATGATGAAAAGTCTATGAGACCTGGGCCAGCAGGTCTCACTGTACAAGCACAGTACTTGTGCTTGGGGTAAGGATATATGCCAAGCAAAGCCAGTCCAGAAAATGAGGTCATAGCTCAGGGACTCTGGAAGATCTGCATTTCATAGCTAGAGGTTTTGAATCAGATCTGGACAACAAATTGTCACTTTCTTAACATAAACCCACTTGAAAGTCAGGAAAAAATCCAGAATATATGATAAGCAGGACTACCTATGAAAAGGCTACAGAGATGTTTTTGCGCTGCCAGACTTTATCTTCACTCTTAAATACAAATGACATTCTAAATTTGCTTTCTTCATTACTCTTCTTTTCCTTTTTGCTCTGTTAGATCAATATGCATTCTGTCGCTATGTGATTGACATGTTTGCGCAAGGGGATTTTTATCCAGGTACTTTCCTATATCATTGAACTCTGTTCTAATATTCTTCTGTTTCCCTGAGAGTTTTTGCTCTTTCATGTGTTAAAAGTGTGGTTTTTATTATTGAAAGGTCTCACAAGAGCAACAAAGAGTGTGCAAATAGTTTTAATAAAGCATAAGAGCTAATGGCTGTTTTATTAAAGCTTCTAATTTTCTGTCAACAATGCATGAATTAAAATCAAGGTTGTGTTAGAAGTAGAGTAAATGAAAGGCTGTAGAAATTGCTAAAATTTTCCATGCTTCTTTTTGGCTGAGATGCAAGAGGAAGGAGCTTGTTATTAATAGTGAATTATTTGTTTTATTGGGTTTTTTTCCACCACAAATAGCAAGGCTTAACTGAAAAAGTCTTCAAAAATAGAACTTCCATTGTTGTTTGTATATAAAATACCTTAGCTGATCTACCACTTCTGTGCTTTATCTCCTCTCTTCCCACATCTCCATGCTAATCTGTTCTAACACTGACACTTAATTCCTCACTGAAAAAAGAAGATAGAGGTACTGATGATTGAGCATCATCTCATAATATTAAGTCAGTGGACCCTAAATTTATTTAAGACATATTCTTCCTGCTGAAGTCTAGACATAGTGTAAAGAGATGTAACCCTGGGAATGAAAAGCAGTAATATTCACGAAAACAGTTAAGGAGAGCATATTTAAGGACACACTAAACCTTACAAGCTTTTTTGCTTAACCGGCTCTCCACTGGTACACCTCTGAATTGGTTGTTTTTTTCCTTATGTCTACCTTGTGGCTTACAACCTCTCTTGACATGCACAGGTTCAGACAGAGCTGGGAAGTCCTAAGGATGTAGCTGAGAAAGAAAAACTCACAAAAGGGAGAGGGAGGACACAGATTTTTGCAGAGAGAAAATGAGCAAGCTTGGGATTCTCTAGGGAGCGGGTTTATGCGTCCTGTTCTCAAAGAGTGACATGGAGAGGCAGCGAGTTCCATTAAAAGAGAATAAAATACTGCATCTCCTCTGGGACTTCTAAAGACAGCTACAAACAGAGGGACTGCTTGTAGGCTCAGAGGGGGAGAATGATTAGCCAAACCTTCCAGACACCATCAGTCATGCTTTGATTTTAAAAATAACACCCTGTACCAATGTGAATAATATAGTTTCTGGATCTACACAGCTGTACCATTAACAAATCCCATGAAAAATGCTTTCATGGAGATCTTCAGGATCTTTTTTACAGTTCTTCTGACATTTACAAGCAGAAGTGAAAAGCCCTTTTATCCCAGAAGGCTCCCTGACCCATTTGACACTCTCCCGAGGCTGAGCAGACACGATGTAGGAAGGGAAGGTTTGGGTTTTCTTGGGTTTTACCTTTCTGGCTAAAAGGACACTGGGAAAACCATGAAGGGGAGCAGTGATATAGAGAGGGAAGACTTTAGCGACTTGAATTTCAGAAGAGAAGAGACTCTTCTCTTCCAGTGTTTGTCTTCTGTCATGCCAGTGTTCTGTGACAAACTTGTGGTAAGAAACCACAGGTTAAAGAGCAGAAAGACATTAAGGGAATGTAGGGTCAGCAAAAGGCCTTACAGGTGAATGAAAAACTAGGGTGACATATTTAGCCTCCAAAAAGTGGAGATAAATCATAAGTATCTTAAATAATCTAATTTATAGGTGAAATGGAAAAAGACTGCCCCTTAACATCTCCCAAAGTCCACCTGGGGCTCCACCTGTAAAGTGACTTTGCTTTTTCGCCTCTCAAGTCACTTGTTGATCCCTGAAGTTAAATGCTGCAGATAGTTGTCATGCTAAAGCCACATACAGTTTTGTGAGAGGGAAAAAAAACATTGCCTTCAAAACAAGCTTTAGTCGACCCACCAGCTATGAAAGGCAATGCTGAAACATCCAGACTCCAGAAACACTATGCAGTGTTTCTGTGAAGCAAAGTAGAGGTCATGTATGATCAGCCTTGATTTATGGAAATCATTGAAAAGAGTGCCCCAAACAGTACTCAGTTAGTTTGTTACTGTCTTTCTCAAGCCAAGTGCTCATTTTACACTGTACTTTTGTGAATAGAAATATTACTGTAATTCATTTTACTGAATAGATAAACATGGGGGAAGCACCCTTTAATAACCCTAATATCCAATTAGCTTTACAATCTGGTATATTTTTTCCTTTTATCTGTCTATATATTTTATTGTAAAGAACTTTGTCCTAATAAAGACTTCTGAGTGCGAATCAGCTGAGGAATTAAATTGCACTCACCTTGACACTGCAATTATTTCAAACAAGAAATAATTTCTATCAATCTCAATATTACCATTTGTGAAAGAGAAAAATTACTTTTGTTGCAGAAAATTCCTTTGCATAGACATATTGGGATTTTCTGTGATTGATTGAATCAAACATTAATTTCTGATTCCTGATGCAAATACATATAATTACATTATAATGTCATTACTAGTAATATCATTAAGCATTTTTTCTTTCTAAGTACTTTTGAAATGTTTCTATTATAAAAAACTCATATACTTACTTCTAAGATTAGGTTTTTTATTTTTGTGTAAATTTTAAGCAAGAATTTATTAAGTAGTTCACTTAATAGCTTAGTTCACTAATATGGCATTTCAAAGTACTCAAACAATCAACATTAAAAGTAAAGCTCAGCTCCTTAGGTTTCATTAAAAGATAGATTTTTAAAAATATATCAATTAATGGATTTTGTCAGTCACATCAATCTATTGGAGGTCAGTTAATGCTCTTGTGTTGATTTCAACAAACGAAGCTGAAATATTCTTGCCTTGCTCAAAGTTTCATCATGACACTGCAGTCTTAGCTATAAAAAATGAATGAAATGTACACAGGGAATTCAAGGAAGCCATATAAGGAAGAATTTTTGCTAAGCTGCTTCATGCAGCATTTGCTGGTTTTCTTGTTTCACTGTTAGTATTTGTCCTTGATACTGACAAATTTCATGGATGTCCTCCTTTAAGCCACAATAATTGTATCAATATAAAATAACTACTAGGACTTACATTTTTTTTTTTTTTTATGAAAGAGAAGTATTTGAGGTTCTCAGCCCTTTACAACAGTTAATAGTGGAGTTTTCAGCCATAAACTCATTTTTTCTAATCCAGAAGTCGTTCCCATGAATATCGCGACTGCAACAGTGACCAATTGGGTTCTACTGACACATTTATAGGTAGACCACTTGAGGCCTACTGCATACTGTATAAAAAACTGCTTTCTGATTTTATCTCTTGAGAAATGGGCCTGAAAAATATTTTTTACCTGCTGTCTAACATGCTTGTGATAAGTGACAATTTTTCAAAGGAACTGCTGAACAACCTCTCATAGATTTTCTGGTCTTATTTGTCCCTGGACTATGGTTGCTCAGCCAAGGCAGTACTGTCTCAGCATTAACAAGTTGCTCTGCCCAAAATTTTTGCTCCTTTTGTCTGCCTGTAAAGGAAGAATTAATATGCATTGCTTTTAGGATTAATTTTCCAAGTTCTCCTTATAAGGATTAAAACATTAGAAGGAAAGATTGTTTATTAAGAACATTGGTTCTGACTGGTAGCTTTATTTTTCTACTGGCATTTCTTAAGTCCAAGAGAGCATTTTGAGGCAGAAGGTCACTGACTTATATACTTTCATGGATATAGTCTTTTCCATGTATTTGATAATTTGTTTGATAGTCCTGTATTTTGTTCTCCATAGTATTTTTAATGTTCCTATTCATAGTTTAATTTTTATTAGTAGGAGAAAGAGTTCTATTTTAGTAGAAATTTTAAAACATGTTTTCACAACTATTTGTTAGAGAGTTTCAAATCCTCACCCATGTGGAGGAATTTTGGGGGCACTAATCAGTCACTCTTACACAATGGAGCCCATTATTCTCTTGTTAACTGGATTGACTCTATTTTATTCCCCCTGTGCCATTACGCTTGTTTTCCCACTCTTCCTCTGCTTTCCCTGCAATGCTTGCCAGCCACTACTCTGGCAGATCAAGGAGCTGCTCTGATGAAATGCGTTTTTTGTTTTGCAACTACTGAAATTGGATCCTTGCATGTCTGTCTTTCTGCATGGGACCTCAGCATGGTGTTGTGCATGATGAATTAAGAGTTATAAGCATGTCTTGGGTATTTAGTCATAAAATGCACCTCTTTTTTTCTCACAGTTATGTTGTCTGCTCAAGATGTGATTTTGTTTTATTTTTAATCACTTAGATGTTTATTTTGCATGCACAGTTTTACTCTGTTCTGATTTTGGTTAAACCCCTTGCAATTCACAGTACACCCAACTCACTGCTGGATGATTTTTACAGTTGCCTAATTGAAAACAAAGACAGTAGGAGCACAGATATGTTTTAATTCACAGTTTACCCTTTCCAAAACCTTACCACTGAAGCACTCGACTGCCCTATGGAGCTTGTACCACTGTTTCCAATAACAGCTAGGCTGTAAAGGAATGTGGCCGTATTGGTTCCTTTCATCAATGGACCCTTTATGTTTATTGGGTATTTCCATGCCAGGGTCTCAAAGCCGGTCCCAAAGCCAATGTGAAAGCCAATGTGATGTAGACAATTTTTACCTATCTTATACTATCGAAAAAAATATATGACTTGGAGAAATTCACCAGGATTTCTGGCATGTGTACATTGCAAGAGAGTATCCCACCTTCTCATTTCAAAAAGCATTGAAGCCAAATTTTTGCACATGTGCTCATGAAACAGCACACCTCCTCCTGTAACAAACACGAAGACTCAAGAAATTAAGGCAAATTGTGATGAGTATCCACGAGTAATCTTATAGACTGCTTAGTCCTGGAAATGGTAGACTGAAAATCCTTCATGTCTACAATTTTCTTCCAAGGCCTACCTCTGCTCCATTGTCAAAAAATATTCTGTCAAAAAGTAGGGACTACTGTTATGACGCAGTACAGCAAGAGAATTGCAAGACTCTCAGTATGATACTTGCCATTTAATATCAAAAACATACGGAGATACTGGTATAAAGGTGCATTAGTACTGAAAGATCATGGACCATATTACTGGGGAAAAAAAAATCAACAACAAAAATAACCAGAAAAAAACTATAGGAAAAGAAAGACTAATTTTGAAAGTAAAAATGCCTGTATTTGCTGTGGGTGGGCTGTAGCACTGGAACTAAATACTTGCCCTCCACTGTTCAGATAGCAAAACGCTTTAGGCTCTTGAACTATTTTTAAGTGTCACTCCTACTTGATTAGACTAGGATGTGTTGTGGATATCTCAATGACAGGGAGTAACATTTCAACTTGTTACATATGCATTTACATATATAACTTTGATACCATTTCTCTGGGGATATACTTAATGAAGTGCAATTAGAAAAAAAAATAAAAATCAGTCGTAATAAATAAGAAAATAGCATATTATTAGCTTGGAGAAATTCAGCATGAAAAACTTTCAGCTGAATTATGGGTTTTCACATTTGAGAGTAAATGCTAAAGTATATTATTTGTTTCTTATGGAGATATGCTTCCTGGTCCGAACTACTCAATAGCCCTGCATCCAGTGGTAGAAAAAAAGCAAGCCAGATATTTGTTTAAGCAAATTACTAAAGAGAAATGTGGAACGCAGTAAGGCTTTTCCAGTTTTACTTTTTAAACTTTTTACTTTTTGCTGCCTGATGAGGGAAATATTGTACCCCAAAATTTGAAAAGACTCATCTGGATTCTTCTTCAGAGATGACAGGTAATTGTCCCTCAATATTTCGGGAGAGTTTTGAATACTTTTCAAAGAGTCTGAAAGGAAATAATTAATGAACAGTAATTTTAAATATATGTATGAGAAATTGAAAATTAAGTTTGAGTCATTAAAAAGTTTTCTAACTTTATTATTCTATTTTATTAATGTGAAATTCTTACAATAAACATTATCTATAATTTGGAGCTAAATATTGCTTCTTTAAAGTTCTATTCAGCTATGAGAAAGTATAAGAGGATATGCACTGATCTCATTTTAGCAAGATTTTTGTCTATAACTGCCCTCCACCCACCCCAAAACATGTCTATTTTGTCAAACTCTGAAATGACATTGATCTCTCAATGAGGATGTTATCAGCATACAATCCTGACACCATCCCACAGAGACAAAACAACTATCTATTATTCCCAGTTTATATCATCCCCCTGTGAATCAGAGCCAGATGCTGGCACATGAAGTTGCATCTGTCAACACTCTTATGGCACTTCATTGTAACTTGGCCAAAAAATTTCAAACTACTGCCTCTCTTGGAAACAGCTACAAAGAGAATGTGTGGTATTCTGCCTCTGCAGAAAGGAATGGATGTCTTTCTTTGATAGTTCACTGCAAGGCATTCTGAGGGTCAAAATTATGTGATACAAGAAAAAGCCTTTGCTGGAATGACTCTAAATCATTTTAAGCTCTGAAGGCAGAGAGATTAGAGTAAAGAAATTATTCTCACACTTGCGTTACGTTTTATTACTACTATTTAGTATTACAAACATTTCACGTATTCAGTAAACAAGTTTTGAAGTGAAGGGTGATTCCAATGGAGGATCATCAGAAGACTTAATTATTTTAGTTTTGAAAAGTAAACTATTTAGAAAATAAAGGCAAAAGTTAAATAAAAATAAAAAACCCTCTCTTAAACAGAT
>VRYO01002297.1:50751785-50762001 GCA_009812075.1 Sialia sialis
CAAAGAGGGCAAGAGACTTGCACGGATCTACAGGAAACTCCTGTCATTACTCAAGTGTAAGCAGGAAATACACAAGAGATGGAAGCAGGGTTGGAATGAATATAGGGAAGTTGTCAGAGTAAGTTGGAGTCAAGGCTCCATCATAGAGTTGCTTAAACTAAACAGCATCTTAAATGCCAACCATTTCAGTAAAGCTAATCCTTGCAATCCTACATGGGTTTCAAGTAAACGTTTGTCTCTGATGAGACATGATAACCGACAATCTTCTCCTTCAGTCACTTTTATAAGCCTGGGTTATATAACTCTAAAATTATAAGTGAGTTAATGAATCTGTTATTGTTAGAATATAATTCTGAAATTTCCAAGAGAAGTTGATCACCATACATTGAAGTTGATCACCATACATTGAATCTCTCTCAGCTTTAATGACAAGGAAAATAGCTGACATCTATACTGTGCCTTTAAACATCTCCTGATTCTGAATACACTGAAACATCATCAAGAAGTCCTTCCAGTTTTCTCCTGCATTTTTTTTCAAAAAAGGAGAAATCTATATCTCTATTGTGAAACTGGAAGCTACTCTTCTCATCCCAATATAGAATTCTATGTTGTGTTTCCTGGAAAATGAGGAGGCTCACTTTCAACAACAGCAGTTGTTGTGGTAAGCACCAGTTTACCATATCACATAGATAACAGGAGCATGGAAAATATCTACAAGTACTTTGACAAGAAACATTCCATAATGAAGCATTTCAGCTTAGCAAGAATTCCTCACTTCCTCTGCTCTGAGAACATAAAAAGCAGTAGACAGAAGAATGTTCAGCTTTGGCCTAAGCCACACCTCCTCTCCCTGCATTATTTTATGCCCACCTGCTTATGCATCTTATCTGCAGCCACTGTGACTGTGATCCATGGCAGATCCATTCCTTTCACCATTCTCTCTTCAGGTGCTTCTTCCTTTTGATTTCAGCTTTTTTCTGCATGTATCTGCCCTGTCAAAAAATGTGTAACTTATGTACCTATAATGAGTCAAAACTACTTTTCTTTCCTTCATGAGCAACCTCTACTCTCCCCTCTGACAATCCACATTACTTCTTCCTTCCTATTGTTTCACTTTGTCCTTCAATGCACACAGTATTATCTGACAAAGTAAATGACATAAATTTCAAAAGGTTTTCAATGCCCACACGTATTATACCAAAAAAAATTTTTGGTTTTGGTTGGGTTTTTTTTGTTAGTTATTTTGTTTTTTTGGTTTTTGTTTTTGGTAGCCTTAAAACCAAAATCCTTTTTATATGTGATATTAATTCATATAATTGTTGGAGGTTTGGAGAGCAATATGTTACCAGACAGTATTTACAGTGTGAAAAATTATGCATAGCTCTTTTAGTCCTGGAATATTTTGCTGGCATGAAGCATTATCTTTATGGACAACTGCAAAATAAAATGTTTGCAATTCATTGCATCTCACTTAGAACCCAAAAAGTTAATTGCCCAGCTTTAACCTTTAGCTGTCTTTATAGCCAGTGGTATGAAATGGAGGCCTCCAGAGGACAATTTCATCCTAAGAAAGATGCCTAAGATAGAAAAGATGAATCACCTTTTGAAGGTACCAATTTCAACCATTGACTATAAATGGATCCCTTGGGTGATTTATCTAGATATAACTGTCTGAAAGTTAACTTTTAAAAGTCTGGTAGTGAGAGAGCCTACATACATTCAAGAAATATGTTGAAAATGTGCAAGCAAGAATTTTGCTCAAATGAAGACTTGAAATGACAAGTTTTCTGTAAGATTTCAAATTATATTATCAGGAGCAGCTGTTGACTCAATCAAGGAAACAGTGGTGCCACTTGGGAAAAAATACATTCCAGTTACTATGGTGTCTGGGAGTGAGTGAAACGGTAAAAGAAGAAATGGAGAAAAGTATTTTCTGGAATAAATGTGGAAGATATTCCTTATCCAAATGATTCAAACAAAAGAAGCCTAAACAATTTTTTGCATCAGAACAAAAGCTCAGCCTTTAGAGCTTCCACTTTCATAGAATTTGAAATTTTGGAATTTTTAATTGCTGTATGATCACAATGACCAATTTTTTTTTATTTTTTTTTTAATTTCTGTTCAATGGAAAGACACGGTAAGTTAAGTAATTTACCCAAAAATCATGGAGGATGCCTCAAGCACGAGGGTTAAAACTCATGACAGTGAATCCCAGGACCCTTTGTCCTAAAAATAACATCTTTAAAGGACAGAGCATCTTCCATGGCAAAACCAAAGGTAAAGAAGAATCAATAGTTACCAAAGCATTATTGGTTTAAAATAATGCTTATCTCCAGTATTGCAGGTTTTTCTTCCAGTATTTCTCATAACTACAGCCATGGCACTTAGCTCCCAGTGGTTTCAGTGGGAGTGAATAAACAGGAGTTAGGAGCCAACACCTCTGCACCTTTGGGCCCTTCTCTGATATTTGATCTAATAAAACCTCTCAGCTCTTTTCCCTCTAGATTCAGAACTCCATTATTGCAATTCTAATTTCTGAAAAATGGCTATGGATTCATTGTTTTAGGTGATTTTCAAGTGTAGATAAGGCAGGTAACATAATCATTAACTTATTTTTGTCTCATTCTAGCAAAAAGACTCTGAAATAAGAAAAACTTTGTGGCTTGGGGACAGAGAAACTTGGATTTAGTTTGACTTCCAGTGATTTATATATTAAATATATTCATTATCCACAAATATCTGTAATTGTGAGAGATTATGACAATCTGTAATTTCATCTGTAATTTGATTTTATCCATGTTAGGCTGGGTTTTTTTTGCAAAAATTGGCATATGCAGCAACACTTGAAGACAATATAAAGTATTAGCATTCCTGCTGCAATCACTTTTAGATTTTCTGACTTGAGCATTGAATGTCTCTTAGATGTAGTTGGACTAAGGATGGTTGAAATGATATGTACAGACAAATCAAATACAAAGAATATAAATTACTAAGCAGTGCTCACATGGCATAGTCAGTGTCTATTACTTTTCATCCTAACAGCTTAAAAGGTCCCTCTGTTCTGTTTAATTGTTATCTGCAAGTATTTAATTGCAGTGGTTTCTTTTTTGTTTTAATTGGATATTTCATATTGTGGAAAAAAAAGCTTCTATGCCAACTCCTGATATTCATGTTATTTATGCTAGGAGTCACTGTATATGATACCAATTTATTAAAGGTTATTTGGAGAGAGAGAGAAAGACTGAATACGTCTTTTCATTCTATAATCTGCCTTTACAGTGCTTTTGTATTCCACTATGCATATAATAACCCATCATTACCACACAATAACCCATAATTTTCACTGTCCTGGTGCTTAGTTCTTCAAGATCCATCTTTCGATATTTCTAAACATAATATGTGGGTTTATTTTTACCTGCTAACTGCCCATGATAAATGATGGGAGGAAGTGGAAGCAGCAAATTAAATTTTCCGTTTTTTCAATTTGATTTTATTTTAATGTCAGGAAAGGCTGTGTGACTTCTTACTTAACGTATAATGACAAAATTGTTATGCTTTGCTCTTAACTCCTTAATGACTTCAGTCTCCTGAACATAAAATTAAAATAATTTTCACAAATATGGATTGAGCTATAGAGGGATTTTTGTGGTAAAAATCGATGTAAGGGAGTTTTCAACAGATATGGTTTTGAAAATCAATTGAACTGCAAGCTCTGTCATGCAGCTAAAATATGTTGCATGCATGTCTAGATCCACAGTATCTGCGTTAAGTCAAAACAGAAAAACCCCCAAAATACCAATAGCTCTACCCACACCTCTCTTGCCTGCCTCATTTGTACACTTGTTATGCCCAATTACATTGTATGAGATACAAATGCACAGGAAAAGAAAAAATATTTCAAAAAAATTCCCAGCTGTGACTTTAATTGGATTTGGTGTCTGAGTGAAAACACAGCAACTGGTGTTCACACAACCTCCAGGAGTCTGCAACAATGATTCTCACACCTGTTTAATTACCAAATCAAGTATTTTCTGCCCAGAAACATCACTAAACCATTGAAGAAATTTGGAAATAGATGATCTTCAAGGTCCGTTCCAGCCCTAACCTTTCTCTGATTCATTCTAAATAAATATTGATATGTATTTCTATGTTCATGCATGCACATGCATATAGCTTATATTATATTATATTATATTATATTATATTATATTATATTATATTATATTATATTACATTATGTTATATTATATTATATTGTTACTACATAGAAACATATGTAGGAATCCATCATCAACATCAAAGGAGAAGTCAAACCTTGATATATTAAAAACAGAAGGCTATCAAGTTGCTGCTACTTATTGTTAGGTGCCTTGAGAAGAGAAATTTAATCCTTCCCCTTTCTGCCTTTCAAAAGAATATTTAGAATATCAATCTACATCCTTCCTTCCTACACCCTCAGTTTTAACCTACTGGCCCTTGCTTTCAGCTTAATAGATGGATGGACTCCCAATGTCTGTTAGGTTATTTGTATAGCCTGGTTTCATTGTCTGTGTGTTGAGGGAATATCTCACAATAATGTGCTTTACTTGTAAGTTAGACTCTATGTAGAGTTCCAAAATTATTTGTTATATTGTTAGTGGATTTTAAATACATAGATATAGTGAAACATAGCTGGATAGATACATTTGTCATTACCCATGTAACCTCTCCTTTTTTTCTTTTCTTATGCAGTTTCGCATAGTCACTGATAATCAGTGTGACATAACTAAAATTGAAAAGATTGCATTTCTACTGGTAATCACTGCATATACTGTAGCATAGGTTTTTCTTAGGTAATATCATCAACCTTATTCAAAATCAGTTTCACTTTATGTTGGGCAATTAATCATTTATTAAAGAGCCACATCCTGAGTGCAATTAAAAAATTGAAATATATGTTGGCTACTAAAATATACTTTCTTAAAGGTCTCACTCTATTATCCATTAATTCCATCTTCTCCTGTCAAAAATTCAGTTCCAAATAGGTCATTAAAATCCTGTTTAGACTGTTTTTTCCCATTTTCCCATAATTTTGTTATGTGGCCACATCTAGATTACTAATTCAAACTCAACTCAACTGCTTTCTCTCTGAAGGTGATTTTTTCTCTCGTAGAAAGATCCACATCCAGAGCACTTCCTCAAGATCAAAATGGGCTGGATGTATCTCAGCTATTGGGAGTGGTCCCTGGACCCTGCCAATTCCTGAACTGAGCCAATGAATTTTTTGAGACACTGCTGCTTGGCACAAATCAAAGTTGTCAGAGGCTATCCAAAAAATATGTTGCAGGATATGTATGTCTGAATTCCAGAGACCAGTAATATTCCCAGGCACCATTTAATTGCTAGTGGGCATGACATCCTCGTGTCACAGTGTGTTCCTTAGGAAAGAATACCTATACTGGGATCACTCATTTACTTCAAGAAATGCATTCCAGAAAATGATCATTTGCATTGTTCAGTACAGTTATACAATTGAACCTCTTGATCCTCACCTGTTCTTTCTTAATGAAACCAGTTTGCTCCTGGTTTTTCATGCACACATACTAAGCAGAGAAGCCCATCCCCAGAACAATCACAGCCCAGTGTCTGGAGAGTAATGATGGAAAGCTTGGAAGAGACTCACCTTTAACTTGCAGCAACTTACACATCAAAACTGGAAGCCTGGGCAAAAGGTTGCACTCCATTACATCTTCAATCCTCTAAAAGCATATTCGGCAGTCTTACATCATTCTGCTCATCCATGCCTAGTTCCAAAGTTCATTCAACATTTGATTGGAATTTATTTTTTGTAACAAATGATTCTGCAAAGATAATTACTTGATTTGAATTATTTTTACTATCACTAGAGAATGATGTCATATCTGATCAGGGTAAGATTTATCTAAAGACATTTTGCTGCACTGAGAAACTGTAACAAAGTGTTAATGCTGTTGGACCGTAGGATTCCTGCTGTTTAAGTAACTGGTATGTGGATATGAGGAAAAGAATAGTCATAGCAATGGTACTTCCATATATTGCACTCTGTGACAGCATTATTTCTCTCCATATCCAATTGGAATATTCACCAGTCTGAAATGCCTGTATAATAGTAATAATAATAATAGTAGTAATAATAATAATAATAGTAATAAATGTTACTAGCATTTTATCTTTTTAATCTAGAAAGATATATTTAGACACTCTTTCACTGCAGAAAAATTGAACTCAGAACATCAGGAAAGAAAGAAAACTCACATAATTTGATATTATCATAGGAAATCAATTTATACACAATATGCAAAAATGACATTTTTGATGTACATAGAAAGACATTTCCTAGATTGAGTAAAGTAAGATAATTAAAGTTTGTCTTGTATTCCTTATCATGCAATAAAAAATCTAAAATATTAATAAACTAAGTCAGGATTAATTTCTTCAAGATATCTCAAGCAATTTGATAAACACTGATGACAGAAGTTTCCCAGAGATTGAGGACTTTAGCTGATTTTCAATGAATTATTCATGTTACCTAGTTAGAGTTCTAAACCTTCTATTCATCCTTGCAGCCTATTTCTTTCCTTTCAGGCTGTGGAGGAAGGTACTTGTGTCTTAATGTGACACTTTTTCTGTTGGTGAGATCATTCCCTTATGCTTAAATCCAAAATATTTCCCTCTTTCAGTTTTCATGAGATGTAATTTGTTGTCAACTGTTTACACTATCATGTATGAAGCAGATACCTGTAGCACAACTGCATGGAATATGACACATGGAAATGTTATGGATCAACTCTAGGGACAGATTGGCATAGAAATGCATGCACATTTTTGTGCTTGCAATTTTGTTTTTTGGAGAAATCAAAACCCAATTTTCAATTTTTTTTAAAGCAGCTTAAATGAGCCTTAGTGGTTTATCTCATAGCAGTAAAATGAAGGCTGCATTTGAAATGAGAAGCAAATAATTATGCACTGCTTTTTTGTGGCTGCATTTTTAAAGTTGTGAGATAAGTGTATGTCCAGTAATAATAATGGTAATCTGGATAACAACTTCTTGCAATTCATGGACTAATCTGATTGTCCAATGAGAGCATTAAAAACATCCTTTCTCTCATTTACATCATGGATATGTGTCCAACTGGCCAGTGCTAAATTCAAGACAGTAGACATCAGTAATACTAATGGTCTGATCTGTTGAAGCCAGTTCCTAATTTCTATTTATCAGTTGTCTGTACTACAGAAAACCACTTGTGCTTTATAAGTTAAAGAGAAGAAGAAAAAGAAAAGAAATTTGACTTAGGTTATCCCCTTTAACATATTTAATCAAAAGAATGGATTAAATATTTATTCATTTACTGTCCTTTACATTCCCATCAAAGTGAATAGAGAGACATTTAATAAGACATGGAAACATTCAAGAAGCCTTTTATCAGAGCGGATGGGAACCTGCTCAGAACAAACATTTTGGCCTAAGGGAAAGTTTTTGATCTGTGAAGCTTAAACTTAAAACATTCTCATAGTGGATAGTGTGGTCAATTTGCATGAAATAAATGATTTGCTTAAAACTTGTAAAGCTATAAAATAGAACTTGACAAGTCATTAGCAATAAGTGGTATCATACTGGCATTATGTGCACACTGCTGCAATCATTACGAGACTGCTGCCACAACAAAGCACAGGAAGATAATGGGGCCAGCCTACAATTTGACCTAGAGGAGTTAAATCATTGCCCTACACTGTAGATACCACACAGCAGTCCAAATTATTGACCATTCTTCACCATTACTCATCTACTCAAGATTCTGAGCTACTGGCCTTTATCCTTTTTCACACAAAACAGTCATCCAAGTTATAAAAATTATCACTTTTTCTAACTGAGGAATAGGTGGTCTTGTTCTGGAAAGGAAAAAAAACCCAAAAAACTAAGGAAAAAAAAAAAAAAAAAGCCCTAATGTTTATTCTTAGACTTTGATCAAATGTAGAAGGAAAAATAAGATTACTCATTCTTCATTCATTGCTATGTTGTTTTTTGTTTTCATTCTGAACTGGAAATTCAGTCGTTCAAGTTTCTGTGTGTTGACCTGGTTATGAATATAACTTTTCTATTGTGTTTGGCAATAAAGGCAATCAGCAGCTCATTAGTTCAGTTTGCAACTTCAAGATTTTTTTTTTTCCAGACGTAAAGTGATTGGAAAATCATGGCTAAACATCTGGATTCCTGAAGTTTGCCTAAAATCCCTTTTAAGGCTATATTTATTCTGTGATGAGATCGGTAAATATCCACTAGGGTTTATTGTCAAGACAGGAAATACATCGAAGAAGTAGGATTATTAACATTTGTTGAAAAACACCTTCAATACATTGGTTTTATCAATGTGGTAACATTTTGTCAGTGACTCAGGCACATGTCAAGTTTGAGCAGCTCTGTGTTTCATATTTTTTAGAAGTTGCTGGATGAAGTGAACCACATGTTTGCAAATTATGTGCCTGCAATTGTACATATGTTGATGAGATGCGATAACATTAAGTCCACGATGCTGAAATCCCACTGCTCTCTTTAAGATGATGTTTTTCTCATGCATTCTCCATGAGTATACACACCTTTGCAAAATGAGAGGGAGAAGTCAGATGCTGCAGTTTCCAAGGCCCATTAAAACCTTAATTTCTTTTCTGAGTCTATCATCAAGCATGAGGCATGGCTTTGAGTTTCTGATGTGAAGCTGGAGCTGAGATTTAACAGATTTAGTCTGTTTGCATGTGGACTCTGCTGCGGTGAATGTATGCTGGCGCATATAACTGAATCAATATTATATTTAACTACTTCATTTTATTTCTAGGGTCACAGAAAAATTGCACTTGCCAAATGGTAGTAACAGGATAGCTCCTGAGACTAAATACCAGTGAAATAACTTGAAAGGAAATAAGGAGACTGCAAATATGTCATAAACTAGAAAATAAGTATAAGTAATATAAGAGTACATTAAATACACTTCTGAATCTGTGGAGAAATGAAGTGAAAAGTGTTTTGTACAAAACAATATGTCTGCACATAGGCTAAGACAGTACAGAAAGTCCCAGCTGAACACTTAGAGAGAGTAGAGGTGTTTCAGTCAGCAGCTGGAATCAGAACCTCATCAGTGTTTACAATGCATGACCTGGTTGGTATTGGCTAATTAAGAATAATCCTTAAGGATGAGAAACACCCTAATTTTTACTGGTGTTTCCAGGAGCTCATAATAAGTGGACTTAAGGGAGCAACTGAAGATCATTTGTTTGACAGATGAAAATAAGACTTTGTTGTAGAAGAGGCATCATGAATGTGTAACCTTGTTATCATAGTATTATTATTCTCTTTTAAGTCTAAGGAAGAAAAACAGAACGGTAGCATTTCAGCGTATGTTTGAGTCACTTGGACTTCATTGGTTTCAAATGTGACTCTTAAAAATAAATTACTCTGTTGAAAAATGAATTTCCTTCTTATAGTGTCTGAAATATATTAGCTTTCATGCACACTGTAATATTTTTTAATATTTTTTGAAGAGAGCTCCACCTCCCAGTGAAACTGCTCAGCCTGCTGCTGAATACATTTCTGTGCTTCTTAACCTGTATTCTTAGGTGCAGGACATAAGGAATTCGTACCACCTCCTCGTCTGCTCCTAGAACACAGTCCAAGAAAGAAACCAGGAGCTATTGAAGGCAAGTTTGAGTTTTCCCACCTTTATTGGCATTTACTTATTAACTTGACTGTTTGTTAATTTTTGGTTTTCTTAATTTATTTTTTTTTTAATATTACCTATACTACAAAAGTGATCACATTACTAGGCCTGGGACAAGAATGACACACTGAATATGCATAACAAGATGTAAATATTCCTTACGGTAGTCTCAGAGATGGCTTGGGGGATTTCCTGAGTGAAGCAAATTATAGGATGGAGGCCTAATCTGTAAAATGCTTTGAATGGCATTCAGCCATAACATGCTATCCAACTATAAACATAATCAACATTATTGTCTTAATATACTTTAATTTATTATTTCTGCTATTGTTATTCAGTAATTTTTCTGTGCATTATTTGTAATAATGAATGCAAGATTTTTGGTTTGGTGCTTATCAACCATATTGCTATTGTTAAAACCACTGAAAGAGAAGTATAAAGTCAGGTCTTACATTCAGAAGATTAAAACATAATCCCTGAAATTGAAT